>OY540841.1:10995366-11406094 GCA_961205895.1 Mythimna pallens
CAGTTGCTGACATCTCCTTGAGGCGCACGTGGAACAGCATGCGCCGTCGACGACTTGGGCTCGGTCCGGACGGTTACTGGACGGTCGGACGGCGAGCCACCATTGCTCGCCGTCCGCAAGCCCGCGCCTGCGGTGGCCGGAAATCGGGATCGGAATCCCGGCGGCGGTTGGGGCGTGAGGACCGCTGCGTCACGCGATCGGCCGCCTCCTTTGCAAGCATTACTGCTTCGCAGAAGGAGGCGACTGCCTGCCACTCCTCCTCGCTCCGTACCATGGCACCTGGTAAGGGTTGCGGGAATCCAATGGATGCGAGACGCACAGGACCGTTGATTGTGGCGACACTTGGGGTAGGGCTATGGCCAACAGTGGACGTCTTTCGGCTGACATGATAATGATGACTTCTAAATGAGTTTGTTTTTAATTTTTTTTTTTATTTGTTTAAACATACAGACCGATTTATTGTCCCATTTGCATGATATCTACATTTATTATTAGATACGCAACTTGAAGAGACTATTTAAAAAAAAAATGGCAAAACTTAATTATTTATTCAACTATATGTATCACATAGTTAAATAAATAGTGACATCTTTCTATCTAAGTGCGTTATTTACTTCATCTGAGCCTCTTACAGAGAAAAAGCACATGTCGCTGCAGACTGAAAATTATAGACTGATTACGTATTGATTAGAATTTAAGTACTGGTAAATATTCAATAAATATAGGTACAAATATACTCTTACATTGTGCTTTCCAAAAACTCCCAAAGCCGGGCTATCCAGCACTATGCTGAGCTCCATCCGATGCAGAAGTACGTTTGTAGACAAGGTGGTGGTTCCACACCACGAGCCGGGCTCTGACCCGGGCGGGTCGTACATGAACACGCTGGAGCATGGCGATGTGAGCATGGAGTCCCCGGAGCCCTGCGCTAGTGCTGCTAGTAACGCCACAACCGAGCACAGGGCTTCGATCTGTTGAGAGATGGTTCTGTAATGTCATACTTGGGCGTGTCTGTCTGATGCACGTAGATACGGTTTCGAAATGTGCAAGCTCCGGTGCTCTCAGTACGGCCGAGTCAATTCATTTTCACGTGCTTTTACAAAAATAATGTGTACATGTTACGTATGTAGTACGTACGTACTACCAGCTACATCGCCCACGTGATATTAGAAATTTATCCCAAGGAAACATACTACCGAGAAAATGTTCCTATTCCAAGTTATTCCAGGACTGGTCTACCCGTGTACCAAGTTTCATTGAAATCCGTTCAGCTGATCGAGTGTGAAGAAGTAACAAACATACAAATATACACACTCACAAACAATAGGCTTTATAATATTAGTGTGATAAACACTGCACATGACACTGAACCTGACCTTTCCAACTTCCTACACGTTTCGAAGACACGACAAAATGTTCACCACTATAAAGACTACAAAAACATTATACTTATCGCTACTCTTACCATTATACGCGGTGTACTTATTGGTTTACCATTAAAAATATGATTTAACTGATTGTCGACGAGCGTTATCCGAATCAGAGTCTATACGAATAACATCTTTATCATAAATATTGATGAACAAGATCCAGTTTAAGTTGTGTAAAGGAAAATGATGATTTTATTGTACCTCACGTTAGTTACACGACCCGCTTGTTAGGTTTTTATAAATTCTATGTGTTGACGTCATAATCTCAATCAGCGTCATAATAACAGGATTTTGAGAGACCTGAGTAGATGTCTCTCTAAATCCTGTTTTAGTTGCTAGTGTGTTTACACTGCTTTGCAAAAAAAACGGGCTCCTAAGGACATCCTAAGGTCGATTTCAATAAATTAACCCGTATCTAATTGTTTGATGTAGTCTGTATACGATAAATCGTGTGGTTAATATGCAAATGTTTTATGTCTGTTCTGGTAATTCTTAAATTGATTTTCAATGAATTCCATGAAACCGATGTGTTCATTTAAACAATAAGTGGTGGATCCAGCAAAGAGACAAGATTTTTTTTCTTAATAAAATAAAGTAACAAATCTAAAAACCTAATAATGCGTGCAAGCTCTTGCCAATATCACAGCTTGATTTTTCTGGGCATGCTTCCCGCGATATTTTTAATAACGTTTTGTGGAATACGTTTGTAACGAAACGTTACTCGAATTTCTATGGTGCCGAGTGAAGCATGAATCGAAACGTTACTCGAATGTCTATGGTGCGGAGTGAAACATGAAACGAAACGTTACTCGAATGTCTGTGGTGCGGAATGAAACATGAAACGAAACGTTACTCGAATGTCTATGGTGCGGAGTGAAGCAGAGTGAAGCATGAAACGAAACGTTGCTCAAATGTCTATGGTGCGGAGTGAAGCATGATACGAAACGTTACTCGAATGTCTATGATGCCGAGTAAAGCATGAAACGAAACGTTACTCAAATTTCTATGGTGTGGAGTGAAGCATGATACGAAACGTTACTCGAATGTCTATGGTGCCGAGTAAAGCATGAAACGAAACGTTACTCGAATGTCTATGGTGCGGAGTGAAGCAGAGTGAAGCATGAAACGTATCGTTACTCGAATGTCTATGGTGCGGAGTGAGGCATGAAACGAATCGTTACTCGAATGTCTATGGTGCCGAGTGAAGCATGAAACGAAGCTTTACTTGAATGTCTATGGTGCGGAGTGAAACAGAGTGAAGCATGATACGAAACGTTATTCGAATGTCTATGGTGCGGAGTGAAGCAGAGTGAAGCATGATACGAAACGTTATTCGAATGTCTATGGTGCGGAGTGCAACAGAGTGAAGCATGATACGAAACGTTATTCGAATGTCTATGGTGCGGAGTGAAGCATGATACGAAACGTTATTCGAATGCCAGCCCTGCGTTCAAATTTGAAGTTGGAGTTAACTCTAATGACGTCATTAGAGTAGATACTCAACACTCGCATTTTTGAACGCGAACGTAGAGTTCAACTGTCAATGCCAAGCAAGTGTCATTTATGGTCCCTTGCACCAACCTACCCTGCTCGGAGTTAGAGTTAGTTGGGTTGACTCTAGGGTAGATACTCCAGTTATAAAAGAACAACCCTGGGTTGCAACTCGAAGCAGCAGCACCCGGCTCAGAGTCCAGCACCGGCTTGGTTTATGAAACACATTAAATTTAAATTGGTGCTGCGACCCGACCGAAACCCATGCTGCGCGTCATTGAGCTGTGATGCTACTTGCGAGTGGATACTAGTGAACAACGCAGACTCGAAGACTTTTGCAAATGCAGAGAGTATTGCTACAGGTCTATATCCACTGACATCAGAGCTCGGAGCACCTTTTGGTACTTAAATACCAGAGCGGTTGAGCAAACACAGACCTAGAATCTTTAACAATGAAAGGTGGCACCCCGTCCGGCCCGATCGAACGCTTGGGCTTGAGGCGAGTGAGCGCGGCGCCCACCTCACCGAGAGACAGCAGCCCCAGCGGGCGCCGCGCTCATGCGTCGCCTACCCAGCTGCAGCCGCATCCAACCGCGGTGCCACCTAAACATATACTGAGTGGAAGTAATCAGCGAATGCCTGGGGCACATTCATGGTCGGGCAAGAGTTCAAAATCTTTAACTAGCTTTGCTTTACTTCGTTTGGAACGCTGGTTTCCAAGAAAACCCCGAAAAGACCTAGGTTCCTGTACAAATTGTTGCTCGACACGACAAGTTATGTAGTACTAATTTTATCTTTTACAGTAGAACGATAGTAAGAAAAGTTCATATAGTCACTATATATCCAGACCAGTCCTCTTAAATGTCCGATGGATGCGAGATGCACAGGACCGTTCATTGAAGCGACATTTGAGGGAGGCCTATGTCCAGCTGTGGACGTCTATCAGCTGAATGATGATGATGAGTCCTCTTAAGAGATTTGTGACAAAACGCCTTCTGTTTAATATTACCTTTTATGTCAACTGTTAACCATTCTGGGTAGCGATACCGAGAGCAACTACCCTTACCGCTCTTCCTTGGATTGCTATCATTTAAGATTCGATAGAATATTAAATTATATATATTATATTTATTTGATTAATTAATCATATACTATAAGCCTTGTCGGCACTGCTCGTATCATACAGTGGGCACCAATCTACCCCTGCGAGCGATAAATATAAAGAATGGAAATCCGTTTCGTTAAAATTCCGTCCATCACGGTTGGGAGGTTGAAGTCTGTGGAACGGGGCCATCAGGACTAGCCGTCACCCGTGCATAACATATATACTTACTCGAAGCGGTGGATGCTGTGGGTCTAAGCAGCCCCCCTAGCCAAGTTACAACCGTTTCGTTTCGATTCGTTTTTTCGTCAATCGCCTCGAGTAGGCCACGCCTCTGATTCCTTTAATCTGACGTCATCTCAACGCTCAGCCACGTGGTCAGAACAAAGGAATAGGAGGTGTGGCCAACTCGAGGCGATCAACGTAAAGAGAATCGAAACGAAACGGTTGCAACTTGGCTAGCGGGCTGGAACACAAATGGCAACTAAAAGAGCGCAGGTGCGTTTTTAGTCAGTAATAGACCGACCCGCCCTCTCGCTCCTCTCAGAACAGGAGAATTTATTTGATGATTGATTTCCCACCTTAAAAAAGGGATTCAAAATCATTATTTATCAGGCTGTACCCTGAAAATCTTTCAAACTTTAGCACAAATTAAGGTTTTATATAGAAAGAAAGAAGAAAGAAAATGAATTTATTTTGCCACAACGCAAAGCACACAAACAATATACGTAAAAACGAAACCAAACAAAAGATAACCAAAAAAATAAAAAGTAACGGACGCAAAACAGTTTTGTAGTGTAGCGGTGTTGCGTACTTTTGACTGGCCTGTTGGTCTAGTGGTTAGTGGCCCTGACTGCTATACCGGAGATCGTGGGTTCGATTCCCACCCAGGACAAATGTTTTTGTAATGAGCACAATCATTTGTTCTGTGTCTGGGTGTAATTTATCTATAATATGTATTTAGAAATATTTAAGTATGTTTATCAGTTTTCTAGTACTCATAACACAAGCTCTGCTTAGCTTGAGACTAGACGGCGTTGTGTGATAGTTGTGTGTGTGTGTGTGTGAATATTATTATTATTATAGTTAATATAATACATCATAATAGAATGTTAATCATTAGAGATATGTGTTAAGTGTGATAAATAGGTCTGTATCTGTTGGTAATGTATGTGTTTGTATAAGTGTGACTAGTTTCTCCGTACAAACTTTGGACTCCCGTTTCATCCCTTTAGGGGTAAATTTTGGAAAATCCTCTCTTAATGCTCGCCTACGTCATAAGAAAAAGCCTGGTGCAAAATTTCAGGTCTCCAGTCCCAGTAGTTTCGGCTGTGCGTTGATATGTCAGTCAGTCAGTTTCTCCTTTTATATATATAGATATGTCTTTATCTATATGTCTTTATCTCTAAATAGTAAATTCAGAAATCGGACCTTATACTCTGGGTCAACACAGATTTTTAAGTAAAAAATACTCCTTGGTGTTGGCTTAGAATCAAGGTGCAAAATAAAATACCTTAATACGTTGGAAACTTTTATAATTGAAAATGTTTATGAATAAATAATATTGTTCAAATTTTATCAGAATAAATATTTTTATTATTATTCATCCGTATTAAAACTTGATAAGTACATAAATGACGATTTCATTATTATTTGCTAGGTACAATTAACCGCATGTCAATACTTGAACTCCGAAAACCGATCTTATTGTTAGGAAAAAACATAATTTTTGATGCCAGAATGTTACCATAGACATGCGGTTAGCTACTGCTATCCGTATGTCTATGAGTAGTATGTAGTATAATTGTAAAAAAATGGTCTTAAATATCAATAAAGCTAATAACAAATTATCAAACGCAAGCATTATAATCCTGCTGTCATATTTGCGACTCCGCAGCAATTTTCCAAATGCTCCGAGCCACTATTTTGAATCCCTTTGTGGAATGTGTCAATATCCAAGAGTACTGTCAGTCACTTCTTAGGCTGCGTTCAATAGTTTTCTTCTAGCATAACTATTTTAGCACAATACAACATGATTTCTTTCTTCTAGCATAACTATTTTAGCACAATACAACATGATTTCTTTCTTCTAGCATAACTATTTTAGCACAATACAACATGATTTCTTTCTTCTAGCATAACTATTTTAGCACAATACAACATGATTCCTGGTTGAACGAGATCAGCGAGATCTCGCCAGATGAGAGAAATAGGAGTAGTTTTGTACTTTAGCACCTTTTAGCAGGGGACAATGGCTGTTGACTACTTTCCAACCTCGTTACTAAAGTCATAAGGTGACAAGTAGTTAACCATCATTAAACATGTAGCAGTCAACGTCTCATACATACAGAAAAAGTAAATTTTAACTAAATCTCATAAAGGTTCATCGCCGAGTGTGATAAGGCCGCCAATTGTATGTTTTTGGTATTAAAATATCAGTTTGTAAATTTTCAATCTTGGTATGCAATAAAGTATATATAAATAAATAAATAAAGGGTCACAGATACCAATAAATTGTTGCCTTATGGATCCTTTAGGCGCGATTGGTCCCAATCGCAATTAGTCCAATGTTAAAAAAAAAGTCCAATTCGCAGTTGGTCCAATTCGCGATTGAACCAATTCGCAGTTGGTCCAATTCGCGATTGAACCAATTTGCAGTTGGTCCAAAGAAAACACAAGTGCCTAACATAATACCACGCCAATGCAGACGCGCGGGCACCGCTTGATTGACGCGCACCACTCTCAACCACAGGCACTAACCTAATATTACAACAAAATGGCTGCTGTATCAAAATAGCAGATCATTATTTACAAAGACTAATATTGTTATGACGGATTATAATTACTATAACTTTTTTTTTTACTATAACTTAGAAATAATATGATGGATTATGTAATGGGTCATGGAATTATTCCGTGGTCATGGTTCAATACCAAATTGCCATTAATTTTATTGATAACTAAGTAACTACTTTGTGATGAATGAAGTCTTCACATCAGTTGAGCAGGAGCACCAAGGTCGTCGACATAGCTTGAAGAATCGCCAAACTAAAGAGGCAGTGGGCAGCAATGCCGTCTTTAAACTATTTGAGGCCCTGGGCACATTAGGATCATGGGGCCCCTATGACCTTGAGAAAACACTATTTAGTTACAATAGATAAAGAAAGACAAACAAGGTTCTAAATTTATTTTTATTTAGTTACTAACTATAAAAAAATAGGAAATATAAAAAATAATCTACAAAAGTAACTCGCTTAACTTAAAATCCTTAGATTAATTCTATGTTGATTGCAAAGGTACCCTTCTAGATTTAAGATGAGCAAAATCGTTAATCACATCTTCAAAATCTATGGTATTGAGAATATCACATTCTATGGACATCAGCGACAAAGTAGTTAATCTCTCTTGAAGCATTGTACTTCTTAATTCATTTTTTATTCGTTTCAATTTGGAGAAGGAGCGTTCTCCGCTGCAGTTAGTTACCATCATACTTAAAAATATTCTCAATGCAATTTCTACGTTAGGAAATGTGTCTTCAATTTTGTTTTGCTTTAATAGATTATATACTTCCTGTACACTGTTAGATGCTTCATTTTCACTCTGAACATTTTTTAAGTATTCTTTTAAATGTTGACATTCTATTTCTAACTCTTTTTCATTTACGTCTTCGTGATAGATTTGAGAAAATTCTTTGCATCCTTGTCGTATCTCTTCGGAATTCAGAGTTTTTAAGTGAAAAAATAAACTAAAACGTTGACTGACGGTCTCATATGAACTTTGTCGCTGTTTTAGATGAACACTCAAGGTATCGATTATTGGGAGAAAGGTTTCTACGTTGAATCGCTCTTTTCCATTCAATTGGACTGATGGCGCAGAGCCATCAAAAAATTCCAGCCGTGAGCTTCTACGTCTTGTTCTTTGAGATAGATCCTTGTAGTCAGATTCTGGGTTATTTTCTTTGGCAGATGATTCGAAGTTATCAAATTTATCCCTGAGGTTAGTAATAAAATCATAAAGTGAAGTCAACAAATTGGTTGCAACGTCCAGTGTTATTGTTTCTTTCTGAAGATAATTACTTGTTTTGTCTATTCTTTCCAATATGGTGCTCCAGATTTCCGTCAGTATAATAAATTCTAGATTTCCCATTTTTCTAGACAGACTAAGGGCTTCGTCTCTTGTTTCTCGTGCCTGTTCAGTATCGTTTGCGATGGTGATTAAAGCTTCTAATATTCTTTTATAACCCCCATGCAAAGCACTTACTGCATCAGCTCGGGCTGACCATCTGGTTTGTGAAAGACTCTTAACAACTTTTTTTGAACCTAAATGTTCTGTTAATATATTCCATCTGTGGGTAGAGCCCGAAAAAAAGTTGTACACTTTCTGAACTATTTCAAAAAACTGTGATGCCTCCGGTATACACTTAGCAGCATGGACACCTACCAAGTTTAGTGAATGTCCTGCACATGGTATAAAGGTGGCAAATTCACATTTTTCCTTGATTCTTGTTTGTAGACCACTATACTTTCCCGACATATTTGAAGCATTGTCGTAGCTTTGTCCTCTGCAATCTTTTATGGGAATATCATGTATCTCTAAAAAAATTAAGATGGTCTCCGCTAAATACTTAGATTTATGCTCTTTAATAGGTATAAATTACAAAAACCTTTCAACAGGAACACAGTCTTTTACGTATCGAATGATGAAAGTTAGCTGGTCAATATGAGACAGATCGGGCGTACTGTCAACGCTTATGGAAAAATATTTTGCTGATTTAACTTCATTTATAATTTTTTTTAGAACCTGTTTTCCCATTACTTCAATAAACTCATTACAGATATTTGCTGATAAATAAGAAATGTTACCCTATCCAGGATTCCCAAATTTTTTTAAGTGATCTGCAAGAAATGGATCAAATTCACTCAATAATTCCACACAACCCAAATAATTTCCATTGTTTGGAGATCCTAGGATTTCATTGTCGCCGCGAAATGGAAGCCCTCTCGATGCCAAAAATTTTACAACAGCTACAATCCGTTTAAGTACGTTTCTCCAGTAATCCACTTCCTTTTGATGTTGAGATAATAACTCTATATCTACTCTACCAACCGCTTTACTTCGTGCCAGATAAGTCATCATAGATTGCTTATGCGCTGGGCTATTTTCATGTGTTAAAATTATGTGATTAATATGCTTCCAATCATTACATCCATTCCGAGAGCAAAGATTAACATCAGTTGGGTTAAATAAGCAGCATGAAAAACAAAATACAGAGCATTTGGAAGGCGAATACAGCAACCATTTTCTTTCGACGCTTTCATTGTTCTTTAATTTGCGCATAAATAATGCTTTGTTGAAATATCTCGTCACTAATTTATTACCATCTTTGTAGGTTCTGGATGCCTCGGAAAAGTCAGAATCTTTATTTTGAAAATATACTGGTCCCTTACGAATTAAAATTTCGCGATTTATTTCAACAAACTTTTCGTGAAAATAATCGGCGGGATCGTGCGATATTAATTCTTCTGTGTTGGAAAACTGCTGTTCAATTGACACAGTTGGAGTTGTCGGTTTTAGTGAAGTTACTGAAGTCGTTGCACTTTCGTCGTAGGAATAGTCGCTTTCTGATTCAATCTCTTTTTCAAAATTGGAACATGAAGGTTTAGAAATTCCCGCAATTTGTAATTGAGCTGAGTCATCATGTGGAACATTTATGAGTTGATTGCTACTTACAGAAGTTTCTCCAGTAGTAGTAGTAAAATATGATGTTAATTTTGGTAACTTTTCAATTACTTCTTTCTGATGTAGAGCTTTTTTCCTTTTTTCAGATCCACTAGGATATGACCGTTTCGACATTTTATATTATAATTCAATATTTAATTAATTTTATAACGAAAATATTCGCTAACACAAAACAGACAAACGACGATTTAATCAAACAATACTATTTTTTTGTCAGAGCTCAAGCACAGTCAGTAACAAACTAACAACTACAAACAAAACAAACGCCACAACATCGCAGACAAATACTTGAAGGCCCCGTTCGTCAAGTCAAACGACGATCGGGAGTCGGGAATTCCCCTTTTTTGTCTTTGGTATTACGAATGACGTTCGAATAGGTTTCTTTAAGACATAAACCACACCGCATCAAATAATTCTTCTTTTTTTAATTTAATAATTTTTCTTTTAATTGTATTCTTATATATACTTACATATAGGTATTTAAATTAACCTAAATATACTAATATCGGAAAAACTCATTTTTGAGAGAGAGTGGAGTACTTATACCCTGTTTATTTATTAGTTTGATCTTTCTTTTTGACGGATGTCAAATCTGAAATCGATATAACTTTGCAACGACGAACAATATTTTCTTATTTTAATAACATTAAAAATTGATAATAATCATAAGAATAGACACACAACATAAAAGTACCTGTTAAGGACTCAAGCATTTTCCGAAAGTCTTAAGTGGTTTTTATTGCTTCGAAGTAAAATTTAAATAGAAAAACTGAAAACAAAAACTGAAAAAAATGTTTTTATGTCTAGTGCAATAAAATTGATTGACGAATGAATTTATTTATTTTGAATAGTTTAAAACATACATACAGCCACATATTATTTAGCCAACACATTTTTTACACCAATAGATATTTTCTGTTTCCCATCACTGACCCATCTGTCAAAAAGTTCAAGCTATGTTGTATAAGGAATAGCTATCCGCATGCGGCAATAGTATATTGTGCAACTAGGGCGGAAACTAGCCGATTGCCCACGCAGGCGGCCGCTGTACGCACGAGTGTAAGCGAGTGCGTTCGGCCGCCTTCGTGAGCAGTCGACTAGTTTCGGCCAGAGTCCCACACGATATTTTATACCACATCTGTATAGTGAATACTGGTTACCGCACGGGTTTAAGGTTGGAAACCGAGCGATTGACCTGTGGGCAATCGCTGAGTTTCCAACCGCAAATCCGTACGGAAACCTAGTGTTTACTATGCAGGCGTGGTATAAACTAAAGCTAATTATAATAATCGGTTATCATTTGGTAATCTGGCAGGAACTAGGGGGCCCCATTCGATCGCGGGGCCCTGGGCACGTGCCCATAGTGCCCAGTGGGGAAGAGGGGACTGGTGGGCAGGGCACATTGCTCGTAGAACGGATGGTTGATGCGGCCGAGAGGTTCTAGAGTGGCGATCGCGCACCGGAAAACGCAGCGTAGGAAGGCGTCCTATAAGGTGGACCAATGACCTTGTGAAAGTCGCGGGAATGCGATGGATGCGAGACGCACAGGACTGTTCTTTGTGGCAACACTTGGGGGAGGCCTATGTCCAACTGTGGACGTCTTTCGGTTGAAATGATGATGAAGGCATTAAGTCCACCTTTGTACAGTGTTATTTACTAGTGCAATAAATTTTCAATAAATAAATAACTGAGATCTGCTGGTCGATCAACTTGGAACAAAAATTGGAAAACATGTGACATCCATCAACCCGCACTGGGCCCGCGTGGTGGATTATGTCTCATTCCCTCTCCTACAGAGGAGGCCTGAGTCCCAGCAGTTGGAAGATTAAAAGACTGATTATGCTATGCTATTATACTATGATGGCCATCTATACATTCACTTGGTACTGTGTAAGTCCTATTTCTGTAAGATTGTTCAAAAGAAAACCTTACTTTATTGCGGCAAGCTGCTAGAATTTTTGAGTTCTCTCAACACGTCTCCATAAGCAATTTCGTCATTTAAATGTCTCCTTTCATCCAGTTCATCCAACGGCTGTCTGTAAGAAATTGCCCAGTGCGATAAGACCGCCTATTGTACGCCTGTTTTTGTAAAATGTTTTTCATGTGTTATTATGAAATGTATAATTATTATATTTTTTTTAATATGTAACATAATAAAATCTATCCAAGGAAGAGTACAAAAATAATTTATTTATCTGCATACCCGCGTAAGAGGGCCGCGTTTGGCTTTACCGCTCTGGGGTCTCGACAGACCTAGTCCGCTACTGCATCCCTTACCAAAAATGAAAAAAATTAACTCTGAAACTAAAGCTATCCGTGTCTGTGAAAAGCACTTATGGTATTTATTTCTACTCAAAATTACAAGTCACAACTTACCAGTCAAAACGTGAAGATCCGAAACTAGTGTGCCTCCGCAGATCCTCTGAGGAACCCCCTTGTTGAGTTTATAGATAATTACGAGCCAAGGTATTTCTCCTCTCTTGTAAAAGTTTCCATTGTAGATCAAAGGGAACCTCACGTTGCCACCGGCGACTACACCGCACTCATCCATTGTGATTGGGATATTTGAAAAACGGTTTAAGCTAGAAAGGAAGCGATAAGTTAACTTTGGAAAAATCGTCCTTTTTGTCCATCAAAAAAGGAGTTGCAGACATCTGTTTGCAGACATCTTGCTTTTTCCTAGCTAGTGGTTCTCGTATCTCATTCTTCGTTTCGCCTTTGCTTGTGTACTATAAACAGGTAAACCGTGACTCGATCAATTTTGCGTGGCTGGCTAAGATAAGACATCCCTAAGGCTACCCACTGACCCATACCTACTCAAATCTAGAAAGGAATGGCCAAAGAATATAGATTATGTATTACAGGTTATCTCAGAAATAATTCTCTTTTGTAGATGCATAAAAATTTACAAATATATAGGGTGACTGGTAATTAGTGACCGATACTCAAATACGTAATTGTACTCATGATTACAAACAACTTTCCCAAAGAAACTTTTTTTATATTCTCATTAGTTTTATCACAATAACAAAACAGCTGTTTGAATCTGGTAGGAACATACACTGATTACATACACCGCTGGATTTGCAAGCCACGGGTGTTCATTCTATCACTATTGTAGGTACGGTGGCGTCACGCGGCTAAAAACAGCTGAGCGCTCGCCGGTCGCAAGCACGCGTGTATTACAAACAGCCTTAGATTCAAACAGCTGTTTTGTTATTGTGATAAAACTAGTGTGTATATAAAAAAGTATCTTTGGCAAAGTTGTTTGTAATCATGAGTACAATCACTTGTTTAAGTATCGGTCACTAATTACCAGTCACCCTACATTTACACATTCGCGTTGAATTACAAAATCTGAAGACATAGATAGACAGATAGATAAATTTATATATATATAGAACTAAGCACATAAATTATTTTTTCATCGATCGCCTCGAGTAGGCCACGCCTCCGATTCCTTTATTCTGACGTCATCTCAACGCTCAGTCACGTGGTCAGAACAAAGGAATAGGAGGTGTGGCCGACTAGAGGCGATCAACGAAAAGAGAATCGAAATGAAACGGTTGTAACTTGGCTAGGGGAGTAGGCTACTAATCTTATATTTGCATTTTTCTACAGTTTGTAAGTTAGACCTGGGAAAATTACTTGTTGCAAATAACATTATTCTAATGTCGTCTTTCGTGGCCCTGGTACTCTTTAAAGCGATCTCTAACATTTATGAAAACGCGCCTCAGAAGATGAGTAAGAATGTTATTGATTTCATTTCTTAAAATGATTTCATGTCTTATCAATAGAGAATAACCCTACAGAGATTGAATTTTATTTGTTTTTAGGGTTCCGTATCTCAAACGGAAAAAAACAGAACCATTATAGGATCACTTTGTTGTCCGTCCGTCTGTCTGTCTGTCAAGGCATTTTATCTCGGGCATGCGTGGAGGTATCGAGTTAAATTAAAACCATATACTTAGATCTGCGGTCCCTTGAGCTGTGAAAAAATCAAACTTCTTAGTTAACGAATAAAAAAGATACGGTAGTTTATGTCGCAAAAAACGTATATTTCGACACTCTCAAAGGAATCAAAATTCATAGGGTTTAGGTTACTTCCCGTTCACCCGGAAACCTGAAATTTAGCATAAAGCAAGGTCTTATAGCTAGACATAAAAATAAATCTGAAAACAGTAAATTTGTTGTTACCTACGGCACAAATAAAAAATTTTTGCTTTTCGGACAAATTTTCGAGACTCCATTGGGGAGTTGGATCTATTTACATAGGTAAGTTTTTACGGAACCCTTAGTGCGCGAGTCCGTCTCGCACTTGCTTATTTTTTTATTCTATATGTAGATTAAGGTGTAATAAAGTATAGTTATATTTTTCTAAAAGGCCGAAATGAATATAAATGAGCACTTATTGATTAATTATAAGAAAGATCATTAAGGCCAAGTTCCAAGAAAATCTAACCACAAACACACTTTTTATCCCCTCTATGGGTTGAATTCTAGGCAAACGTTCTCCATCGTCAGACACATCATCGCTTACCATCAGGTGAGATAGTGGACAAACGAGAGCCTATCTATAAAAAAAAACGAAATTTTCTTCCAGTGAACAAAAGGAAACCTGATCGAGATCGAAGATCCAAGTTTAGCGTGGTACTTCTTATACATAGATATAGAGATTATGATGACTAATTACCTCAAGTACGAGTACCTACGTACTTCGATGCAGCACTAGAATTGTTGTCAAGTGATTGTAACGGCTCAGCATTGCAGATGACCTTCCCATTCAATCTTATCGCCCGCAGTCTCGGAGGTGTGTTCACAGGGTCATATTGGACACCGAGATGCATTGTCACTGACTGCTCAGGGTCAATTTTGAAGTCGTTCTCACAAATTATGAACTGTACATTGTCCTGGCTGGTTGCGTTACCCGTCCAGTTCTGAAAAAGTTACTATAGCAATATATCTAATAGTATTCTCTTCAAAATCAATATTGTTTAACCTACATAAAGTCAATACGTTGAAAATCCCTATGGCATTAAATCCGCCTTTGTATAATGAATCAATTTATTATTACCTCGTATCTACCAAACTACTGGATGAATTTCGACTGTTAATTCATTAAACCCCAAGCGAACCGCGTTCACTCTCTCATTGTCTTTCTATTGTGTCTCTAATTACGGTATTCAAAAGGTTATATATCGCTAGTTTCGTCTTAAAAACCCAAGTGTCCTTAGATAAGTGTTTAAAATAAAACAAAATGGCGCATTTTTGGCGCTTTATTGGAAGTAACATTTTTTTTTTTAACCAAACTTATCGAGTAAGATATCAATTTTTTTTTTTATTGATTATGAAATTGATTGTGAATACATACATATATAGCTATTCATATATTTCAATAGATAAATTCAATCACTATAAAGACTAAAAAGATATAAATTAACAAAAATATTATTAAAATATCTAAAACCCGAATAAATGACAGATTGTTACTTTAAAAAACTGAAAAGCAAAAAAGCCCATTTAAAATTAAATAATTTTAGAAGTAGGTGGGAAACATTTCATTTTTATATTTTCTGCTTATTTAATTTTAATTGTGCTTGTTTTTTGTTTATTTTATTTTTAATTTGATAAATAAAGCAGACAGATTTATTTTCGCATTTCTACCTATTTTTATTATTACGTAACTTTTAGGATCAATTTTTAAAACAGCAACATTGTTGTTACTTAATACATATAGTTAAATAAATAATGACATGTTCGTATCTAAGTTCGTTATTTACTTCATCTGAGCCCCTTACAGAGAAAATGCCTGTGTTGCAACAGATTGAACATTATAGGCTGATTTTGTATTTACTGAATGGTTGATTAGAATTTAAGTACTGGTAAGTATTTAACTATATTTATAGTTACATATACTCTTACATTATGCTTTCCAAAAACTCCCAAAGCCGGGCTATTCAGCACTATGCTGAGCCACAACCGATGCAGAAGTATATCTGAAGACAAGGTGGCAGCTCCAGACCACGAGCCGGGCTCTGCCCCGGGCGGGTCGTACATGAACACGCTGGGGCATGGCGATGTGAGCATGGAGTCCCCGGAGCCCTGCGCTAGTGCTGCTAGTGAAGCCACAACCGACCACAGGGCTTCAATCTGTTGAGAGATGGTTCTGTAATGTCATACTTGGGTGTGTCTGTCTGATGCACGTACATACGGTTCCGAAATGTGCAGGCACAGGAGCTCTCAGTACGGCTGAGTCAATTCATTTTCACGTACTTACACGAAAACAATGTGCTCATGTAATTTATGTAGAACTAGCTGCTACCAGCGGCTTCGTCTGTGTGATAGTAGAAATTGAACCCAAAGAAACTTACTTCAGGAAAAATGTATCCTGTGTACTATTCCAGGATAAATTTACGCGCGTACCAAGTTTCATCGCAATCCGTTATGCCGATCGAATAATATACACACTCACAAACTAAAGCCTTTATAGTAATATTAGTGTGATAAACACTGCACAGGACACTGAACCTGACCTTTCCAACTTCCTACACGTTTCGAAGACACAACAAAATGTTCACCACTATAAAGACTACAAAAACATTATACTTATCGCTACTCTTACCATTATACACATTTACTTGATGTACTAGTTTCACATAAAAATATGATTTAACTGATTGTCGACGAGCGTTATCGGAATCAGAGTCTATAAGAATGATAAATCTATATATATAAAAGGAGAAACTGACTGACTGACATATCAACACACAGCCGAAACTACTGGGACTAGGAACATAAAATTATGCACAAGGCTTCATTTTATGACGTAGGCGAGCATAAGAGAGGAGTTTCCAAAATTCACTCCCTAAGGGCATGAAACGGGGGTCCAAAGTTTGTATAGAAAAACCTATTTTCAAGCGGGCAAAGCCGCTGGCAGAAGCTAGTATATCATAAATATTAATAAGCCAGATCAAGTTTGAGCTGTGTAGAGGAAAATTATGATTTTATTGTACCTCACGTTAGTTTTGCGGTCCACTTGTGGGGTTTTTTGTAGGCATGTAAAATCACTTGAAACTTTATTACAATAAACCTTTTAGGTATATATACAAATTGGTGTTTGTTTTATAATAAAAACAAAACTAGAGTACCAAGTAATTATGATTTTACATAGGTACATTCAAAGTTCAGACGTCATTTTAGTTTACTCGCGCAGTGATTTGTTTTGTTTCGTCAGTTGTACAAATTGAATCAATAATAATAAAACCTGGTGACTGCGATAACAATACTGAAACAATTATAGCATAATAGCGGTATAGAACCAACAGATTTATTCAAATATTTTGGATACAGATAACTCAAAGGACTATATCATCCTCGATTAAAACAACATTTTCGCTACTTAATACAAGAGGAGGATGAGCGTAATATTTAAAACTCAACTCTTGGGAAGAAAACATTTAATAAAGGCATTGAACATCTATGCGATACCGATACTAATACACTCATTTGGAGTGATCAAATGGTCAAAAACTGACATCCAACAAATAGCGAGAACAACACAATAGCCTGCACCCTGAATTTGCAATAGAAAGACTGATTATCTAACGGTAACAAGAAGGGAGAGATCTAATAGACATCTATCAGCTTTGACAGTAACAAATGGGTCTTCGTTGCAATACCCCATGCTGCTATGCAATAACTTAAGATAGATTGTCATGGAGCGAAGTACACACATGAAAGTATTATGGTCTGCTGTGGTCCTCAGTTTTTTTGAATACAAGCATTAGTTTACGGACTCTAGCAGTGTCAGCATCTATTTGTTTGGTCCAGGATAACTAGTAATTGATCAAAATGCTAAGGTATTTAATAAGAAACTGTTAGGGATTGGATTGTTGTAGAAGTGGAATTTGATTTGGAGTGGGTTTTCAGGCTCGATTTTCTTAAATATTTTGAATGCTGTATATTTTGGCCCGAGCACGCATCCCTGAGGAACCCCAAAGTGAATATCAGAATACCATGCTTTTTCCTCGGCTACGTTTATTTGTATCTTCTTCTAACGGGGTTTTTCAACCTGTTATGCCTCCAACTCTGACTGTGATGACTCAGAGAAACTTGAGGATCTTGACGAATCCAATGAAGAATCAGATTCTTTACGGTTATGTGCATGTGTCCGCCAAACTTTTGATTATTTTTAAAAAACGAACACTTTTCAAAAATGTAATTGTATACTTTATATTTTAAGCATTGAGATAGAGGAGTGGCTGGAAAGGCAACACGGCGTCATTACCTTCCGCTTGACGCAGGTCCTCAGCGGAATGGTAAGTTCGGGAAGTTCCTGCACCGGATTCGTGCGGAAGCGACGCCCGGGTGTCACCACTGTGTGGACCGCCCCGAGGACACGGTGGAGCATACGGTGGAGATGTGCCCCGCTTGGGCAGAGCAACGCCGTGTCCTCGTGGGGGCGATCGGCGGTGGCGATCTCTCGCGCCGGGCCTTGGTACAGTCCATGATCCGGAGCGAGGAGGAATGGCAGGCGGTCGCCTCCTTCTGCGAAGCAGTAATGCTTGCAAAGGAGGCGGCCGATCGCGTGAGGCAGCGGTCCTCACGCCCCAACCGATTTCCGGCCACCGTAGGCGCGGGCTTGCGGACGGCGAGCAATGGGTGGCTCACCTTCCGACCGTCCGGTAACCGTCCGGACCGAGCCCAAGTCGTCAACGGCGCGTGCTGTTCCACGCGTGCCTCAAGGAGATCTCAGCAACTGTAGGGGCCCAGCAGGGTCGAAGCCTACTGGGGCCAAGGGTCTGATTCTGAAAGGAAGACTCGACCCTGGTACGAAAGGCAACGAAGGAACAGGAGTGGGTTTTTAGTCAGTAAAAGTCTGACACTATCTCCCGCCCCGCCCAAGAGCGGGGGATGTCAAAAGATGATTTTCCCCCCGAAAAAAAAAAGCATATACAAGCATAATCAGCCTTATAATGTTCACACTGCTGGGACTCAAACTTCCTCTCTCGGAGAGGGAATGGGCCATAATCCACCAAATGGGCCCAGTGCGGATTGGTGGATTTTTTAGTGTTTAACGAATGTTATTTTATAAAATATCAAACGCTGATAACGTTAAACTTCAAAAGATGTGATCCGTCTAAAAAACAGAACGCCAATGAACGAGTTAACGCGCCACAGCCTCCTGGCGAACGAAAGCTGAAATACGTCATCATAGTATTGCCAAGGAGTTTGTAATATATACCCATATAGATGTGACACTTAAACAAAATTATGCTAGACTCCAAATAACGTTTATATGACTCCGAATGAGGCCAAAGGACACAATACCAGAATATACTGATTTGCATATTAACTCTCACGATTAAACGTGTACAGAGTACGTCAAACAATTAAATTCAGTTTAATTCATTTAAATCGTTGAAACGTTGTTGAAACTCCAACGGTCCGGACTAAGCGATTCGCTTCGTCGTTTATACCGCGTACATCGAGGGACTGGAACAATTTGCCTGCTGCGGTCTTCCCGTCCAACTATAATTTAGGTGCCTTCAAGGCTAGAGTGAATAGGCTCTTAATAAACTAGTGCGCCAGGTGGGATCGCAGTCAAGCACTGGTTTATAACAAAAAAAAAAAAAAACGAAATCGATTTCCTTAGGTGCTAGTTTTTTTTGGAAAGCAGTGTATACACTAAGGTCTCTCTAAATCCTGTTATTATGACGTCAGCGTCATAATAACGAGTTTTTGAGGTCACCGCATAGAATTTATAAATATCTCAAGCGTGCCGCAAAAACACCTGAGTACAATAAATTCATAATTTTCCTTTACACAACTATAACTTGATCTTGCTCATCAATATTTATATTATTGTCATTCTTATAGACTCTAATTCGGTTAACGCTCGTCGACAATCAGTTATCAGTTTATGTGAAACTAATAAGTACACCGCGTATAATGGTAAGAGTACTTAGCAATACTCGTAATTATAAAGGTTTTTATATTCTTTATGGTGGTAAATATTTTATTATGTCTTCAAAACGTGTAAGAGGTTGGAAATGTAAGGTTCAGTGTCATGTGCAGTGTTTATCACACTAATATTATGAAGGCTTTTGAGTGTGTATATTTGTATGTTTGTTATATCTTCGCGCTAGATTGGCATTGTTTTTTGTGTAAGTACGTGAAAATGAATTGACTCGGCCGTACTGAGAGCTCCTGAACTTGCACATTTCGGAAGCGTATGTACGTGCATCAGACAGACAAGCCCAAATAAGACATTACAGAACCATCTCTCAACAGATCGCAGCCCTGTGCTCGGTTGTGGCGTTACTAGTAGCGCCCTCACTAGCGCAGGGCACCGGGGACTCCATGCTCACATCGCCATGCCCCAGCGTGTTCACGTACGACCTGCCCAGGTCAGAGCCTGGTTCGTGGTCTGCAGTCGCCACCTTGACTACAGACATACTTCTGCATCGGTTGTGGCTCAGCATAGTGTTGGATAGCCCGGCTTTGGGAGTTTTTGGAAAGCTCAATGTAAGAGTATATGTACCTATGTTTATTAAATACTTAGTAGTACTTAATTTCTGATCAACCACTCAGTAAATACGTAATCAGCCCCCCTAGCCAAGTTACAATTGTATCGTTCGCGCTGAACGCTTCGAGTAGGCCTCGCCTCCGATTCCTTGGTTCTGACGTCATCTCAACGCTCAGTCACGTGGTCCGAACAAAGGAATTGGAGGCGTGGCCTACTCGAAGCGTTTGGCATGAACGTTACGATTGTAACTTGGCTAGGGGGGCAGTCTATTAATGTTCAATCTGATAAAGTAAATAACGAAATAGGAATAATCTAAATAGGAATATTTTCCTATCTAAGTGAGATAGGAAAATATTCCTATTTAGATTTTTTTTAAGAATAGTCCCTGAAAGTTACGTAATAATAAAAGTAGATATTATGCGAATGCGAAAATAAATCTGTTTCCGTGTGTAAACAAATTAAAAAAAAAAGTAGACACGTTTAAAATTAAATAAAAGTTGGAGGCTGGCGGGTCATTTGGAAAGCAGAGGCAGTTACCTACGTCACTACTGCACGGCAAAGGGAGCGGTGCGGGGGGGGGAGGCAAGAACGTGACTCGTGAGGCGCTCTACTATCTAGTTCATTGCCCTTTCCCGAGCGAGCGCGAATTTCAAACAGCTGTTTTGTAATTGTCATAAAACTAATGAGTATATAAAAAAGTTTCTTTGGGAAAGTTGTTTGTAATCATGAAGACAATCACATGTTTAAGTATCGGTCACTAATTACAAGTCACCCTATATAAGCTAGAAATATACACGTATATGTATTCATAATGATCTTTTAAAATGTTATAACCCTTAATTTTGATATCTTACACGATATGTTTGGTTAAAATAAAAAGTACCTACTACAATGTAGCGCCAAAAATCCGCCATTTTATTTTAATTTTAACACTTATCTAAGGAAATTTGGATTTTTAAGACGAATCTCTCGATATCTGAACAGTCGGAATTCATCCAGCCGTTTAGTAGGTTGGCATTTTCATTTATAAGTGTACCCTGACAAAAATAAAAATGTCACCAAACTGACGTCATATTCACAGGTAAGAAACAAGTTTTCTAATTAAAATTAGATATTTTTAATAAATAAAGTATATTGAAAATATTGCTAAGTTATATCTAATTCGTTTAAAATAGTTAAAGGATGTAAAATTTATATATTAACAATTTTAAATTAATAATTTTAGCATATTTTTATATCAGAATTGCAGATGAAATTGTAAATTTAATATATATTTTACCTTTTTGTTCCAAAAACAGACAATATGTGCATTATTCATCTCGATATAAAATTTTGAATACTTGGGAGAGCGTCACAACAGCGTTTACACTTAAAAGTGAAAATGCCCGATTACAAACCAATTGGGTCAGAGCACTGTGTCTTGTAGATTTACTTGTTGTACGAAGGGCACCTATATACTTTCTGGGGCTAATTTGACATAGTTAAGTTATGTAGAAGAAATTGACTATACAAAGATAGACTTAATGCCTTAGGGGTTTTCTACCCATCGACATTAGCTTAAACCAAATTGATTTTGAAAAGAATACCATTAGTTAAGTTACAATTGTAACTTTTCAGAACTGGACGGGTAACGCAACCAGCCAGGACAATGTACAGTTCATAATTTATGAGAACGACTTTAAAATTGACCCTGAGCAGTCAGTGATAATGCATCTCGTTGTCCAATATGACCCTGTGAACACACCTCCGAGACTGCGGACGATAAGATTGAATGGGAGGGTCATCTGCAATGCTGAACCGTTACAATCACTTGAGAGCAATTCTAGTGCTGCATCGAAGTAAGTAGGTACTTGAGCTAATTAGCAATCATAATCTGTTTATCTATGTTTGAGAAGTACTAAGTTGAACCCTTGGAACTTGGATCTCGATCAGCTTTCGTTTGTTCGCAGGAAGGATATTTTGGAATTCAACCCCTGAGGAGATAAAAAGAGTAATCACAAAGATTAGATTTTCTTGGAACTTGGCCCTAATAATCTTTATTATTACTAATCAATAAGAGTTTATTTACATTCATTTCGGCCTTTTATAAACATATAATAAAATTTATTACACCCTAGTCTACATATAAAATAAAAAGCAAACAACAAAATTCCTACTCAACTTCTGAGGCGCGTTTTCAATGTTAGAGATCGCTTTGAAGAGTACCAGAGCCGCGAAGGACGACATTAGAATAATTTTTAATATTTTCCTATGTTTTCAGTTTCTAATTTTGTAATTTAACGGGTAACGCCCGCGTGAAAGTAGGTTTCTCCGTACAAACTTTGGACCCCAATTTCATCCCCTTAGGGGGTGAATTTTAGGAAATCCTCTCTTAGTGTTCGCCTACGTCATAAAAGGAAGCTTTATATGTAAAATTTTACGCTCCTAATTCTAGCAGTTTCGGCTATGTGTAAATATGTGGGTTGTGGTGGTGGGTTTCCACAAAACAGATGGTACATATTTTTTTTTTTATTATGGATAAGCTCGTGTTTCACCACTAACTCACCTGATGGTAAGCGATGATTTGGCCGACGATGGAGCATGCTTGCCTAGAAGTAACCTATTCACTCTTGACTTAAATACCCCTAGGTTGTAGCTATCAGGAAACACATATTCCGGCAGGGAATTCCACTCCTTAGCTGTAAGCATTATAAATGTTTTCCCAAAACGCCTTGTACGTATGGGTACATGGCCATCGGCACATATGGTGGATATCCACCATGTACTGATGGCGCAACGCCGTACGTCTGGTCCGATGATGGAACGGACTTACGGATCTGTTTGATGGACAAAAAGGACGACTTTTCCAAGGTTAACATATGGTTTCCTTTCTAGCATCTCAGACACAGTGGATGAGTGCGGTGTGGTCGCCGGTGGCAACGTGAGGTTCCCCTTGATCTACAATGGACACTTTTACAAGAGAGGAGAGTTACCTTGGCTCGTAGTTATCTATAAACTCAACAAGGGGGTTCCTCAGAGGATCTGCGGAGGGACACTAGTTTCGGATATTCACGTTTTGACTGGTAAGTTTTCCCTTGTTATTTTGAATAGAAATAAATACCATAAGTGCTTTGCACAGACACGGATAGCAGGGTTAATTTTTGCAGCAGTAACGGGCTAGGCCTGTCGAGACCCCAGAGCGGTAAAGCCAAATGTTGCTCTCGTCTTACGCGGATAGATTTTAATAAGTTATATTTTTTCAAATGATTCACCTCATAATAACACAGGACCAACATTTTCAAAAACAGATGTACAATAGGCGATCTTATCGTACAGAGAGAGAGATTTTACAGAGAGCCATTGGATGAACTGGATGAAAGGATGATTATAATGAACATTTCCATGCATATGGAAGCGTCTTGAGCGAACTAGAAAAAGCCTGCCGCGATTAAGTAAGGTTTCCTTTTGACCAATCTTACAGAAATGGGACTTGCCAAAAAAAAAGCATCGATGGAACATTTCTTACGATTAGAGAAAAGATCGTAAAACGCTGAGTTGCATGCGGCATTCAATGTTGATCGATCAGCAGAGCCTCGGAATTCATTTTCACATAACCCATGGCCCCAGTAGGCTTTGACTCTGCTAGGCCCCTACAATTTGCTGACATCTCCCTGAGGCGCGCGTGGAACAGTACGCGCCGTCGACGACTTGGGCTCGGTCCGGATGGTTACCGGATGGTTACCGGACGATCGGACGGCGAGCCACCCATTGCTCGCCGTCCGCAAGCCCGCGCCTACGGTGGCCGGAAATCGGGATCGGAATCCCGGCGGTGGTTGAGGCGTGAGGACCGTTGCCTCACGCGATCGGCCGCCTCCTTTGCTAGCATTATTGCTTCGCAGAAGGAGGCGACCGCCTGCCACTTCTCCTCGCTCCGAACCATGGCCTGTACCAAGGCCCGGCGCGAGAGATCGCCGCCGCCGATCGCCCCCACGAGGACAAGGCGTTGCTCTGCCCAAGCGGGGCACACCTCCACCGTGTGCTCCACCGGGCGTTCCACACGGTGGCAACACCCGGGCGTGTCTTCCACACGAATTCGGTGTAGGAACTTTCCGAGCTTACCATGTTCAGTGAGAACCTGCGTCATGCGATAGGTGAGGACGTCGTGAGGTCTTTCCAACCACGCCTCAAAGAGGGGACTTACCGCCATAATTGTGGTGTGCCCAATCAAAAGTCTTGTTATCCACACCTGATAAAACTTTCAAAGTGCTGATTGTTGGACTAATTTTATGTAAAATTTTCAGCTGCTCACTGCCTGCAGGTGGGGTCCTGGTTCATTACTCCCGTGGAAGATATCATGGTAAAGATCGGGGTACACAGCCTGGACGACTGCAATGCTAACTCTACCATTACCAGAAAGTTGATGGCGAGATATATACATGAAGAGTATGATCCTTATACGCTTCAAAGTGAGTATATTAAGATGGACCTACCAGCAATACGTGCAACAGTATACTATTGCATATATCTATTTGTTCCAGTGAGAATAAGATTGCCCATACAAGTCCTGTACAACTAAATGCATCTTATTTCCTATAGCTTATTCATAACATACTTGTTTTAGATGACATCCAGATACTCACTCTGGACAAAAGCGTCAGGTTCAACGATTACATCCGCCCTGCTTGTCTGTGGAGCGGGGATACTAAGCTCTCACGTGTGGTCGGGGCTACTGGAATTGTAAGTACTTAATCCAAAATTGAATAACCGTAGAACTCAAATTAGACATAGATATGTAGTTTCTTTCATTGTTTAGAAATGTGGAGGTATAGCATAGTGGAGAATAGATAATTAATAGACTACGAGGCCTTCGTTCAATCGCTTTGCTCGCTCACTTTCGCCTCGTTATCCCCTTCGAACCTAACTTGTCCTCATCGGGGTGCCGATCTCGCTTCGCTCGCTCTTTTACCAATTATTGGAGTATTGGAGTGTATTCGAACAATCGTTTAGTCGACTTTCCATTAATCGAAGAGATGACTCCCGAAATTAAATTACGGACCCCTACCAGATAACCTTTGGATGAACTGTAAGTTTAAACACTGATGACGAAGATAGATGGCGTCAAATCTAGAATTGAACTAATTCCCTCAAGTGACTTGTTTATTATCTACACTAATATTCCAGATATTACTAAAACTACTTTTAGTTTCGGATTACAATGATTTTTAAATATAATGTACTCTAGTACTACATTACTAAAAAAGACATACTACATTACTAAAGCTATTGTAAAAACATTAAATAAAATATTAGTGATCCGGGAAAGCCGGAAAATGAGAGGCGTTATAACACCCTAAGATCGGCTACCAGATCGAAGTTCTGATTGCAGATATTTTTTGATCAAATAAAACAACGAATACATTGTTTACAATTGTTTATTTAACTTAAAATAAATAGAAATGGCCACAAAACATATTTTTGGTTTACCACCAAAAATATGTTTTGACATTATTTTATCATTTCTGGCGTAACTAATAACAAGAGATGAAATTTGTCTCAAATAGTGCAACGGGTTTTGGTATTTTTATGTTCAATGAAATGATCAATGCGATCGTATCGTGAAGTTTCTCTATAATTGCTAGGAGTATTACCATGTTTTCAGATCTTTTATAAGTTAGTAATAAATAAGCCTCTGGAAACAACTCTTTGAAAAGTTAAATGGTTGTTTTCGCCAGCATAACTTTTATATGCCAGGCATTGTAGATGGCCATATCAAAGCTGTGGCAAAATAATTAAAAATATCATTTTCGTTATTTTTCCATATCATCATCATTTCAGCTGAAAGTCGTCCACTGGTGGACTTTGGCCTCCCCCAAATGTCGCCATAATGACCGGTCCTGTGCGTCTCGCACCCGTCAGATTCCCGCGACCCTCACCAGGTCATCGGTCCACCTTGAGGGAGGCCTTCCAACGCTGCGTCTTCCGGCACGTGGTCGCCATTCCAGAACCTTTCGTCCCCATCGACCATCTGTTCTGCGAACAATGTGCCCTGCCCACTGCCACTTAAGTTTGGTGATTCTTCGGGCTATGTCTGTAACCTTGGTTCTCTTGCGAATATTTCTTATTTCTGACACGATCACGCAAGGAAATTCTTCTTCCCTTAGAGTGACTTTAAGCCTTCTGATGAGACCCATTGTAAGCGACCACGTTTCGGAGCCATATGTCACTGGCAACACGCACTGGTCATAACTTTCGTCTTAAAACACTGTAGTATATTGGACGAGAAGACACCGCGCAGCTTCCTAAACGCTGCCCAGCCGACTCGGATTCGACGATTGACCTCTTTCTTGAAGTTAGACCGGGTAGGTCTGGCCTAACTGGACCATCCGTTCCAGGTAAACGTAGTCGTCCACAACTTCGAGTGTAGAGTCTCCGATCTTGATAGGAGTGGGTGCTACATGGATGTTTACCATAATAATATAATAATAATAATAACCACTCTTTCGGAAGCTTTACTGAGGTCACCGAGCATTGTACTGAGCTTGCTGAGCCATGACTACTAGGTCGTCGTCAAATCAAAGGTGAGTGATGTACTCGCCATTGGCATTTATGCCCTCTCCATTTCAGAACCTTAAAGATATCCTCCATTGCGGCCGTGAACAGTTTCAGAGAAATGACGTCTCTTTGCTTCACACCCCGATGCAAGAGGATAGGTTTCGAGGTCTGATCCTGAAGTCGGACTGACATGGTGGCGTTTTTGTACAAACACTTCAGCACTTCAATGTACCTACTGATAGTCAATCTGGCACCGTTGGAGAGTCTGCAGTACAGCCCAAGTCTCGATCGAATCAAAGGCTTTCTCGTAGTCCACAAACGCTAAGCAGAGAGGCTGATTATACTCCTCAGTCTTCTGTATAACCTGCCGCAGCGTATGTATGTGGTCCACGGTGCTGAAGCCTTTTCGAAATCCAGCTTGTTCGGGAGGCTGGAAGTTGTCGAACCTGCGTGCGAGACGGTTCGTGGTGACTCTGGAAAATAGCTTGTAGACATGGCTCAGAAGTGAGATGAGCCTGTAATTCTTAAGCAGGGTATTGTCACCCTTCTTAAAGAAGAGTACCACCACACCTCTGCTCAATGCCTGTGGCGTTTTTCCCTCGAGTATGAGGGAATCGAACAACTTCTGAAAGGCCTTTAGGACCGGTTTGGTATTTTTCCATATAGACAAAAATAAATCATCTTCTGAATTGTCGCTGTTAGGAAATGTAGGTATCATCATATACATTTCAGTTGGTTCTTTATAAACATTAGTTAAATTAAATGATTTAAAAAGGCTTAAAAATCTGCTGCTATTTGAATTATTTTCTAAAATATTAATATTATATAATCTCTACAAATAATTACGGATTTGTTACTATCTGCAAGTTTAGCTAGAATATCTTTCATTGATGATTCAAAAGACTAAACTTCTGAGGGTTCGGGTGTCTATACATGCACACTATAACATGCTTATCCAGCTCCACACAGGACAGTTCAATGCAATGTTCTGTTGACAAGTTAACTATGTCATTACGTTGCTTAAATTTTAAGCATTTTTTTATTAAGATTAGGGTTATTTCTGTACGTCATCCTACGTGCACTTTTTAATAATCTATGTGTACACATGTTTGAGCAAATAAATATATCTTATCTTATCTTATTATGAAATGTAATAAGCGGAATAGGTTACAACTGAAAATTAGCAAGAATACAGAGAAAAACAATCTGTTAGAGAAATTATATGACTGCAAAAAATAATAATTTGAGAAAAGCATCAATCCCTACTGTCGCACGCATGAATAAGCACTCATAAAAAAATATAAATTGAAATTAATATGTACACGTCTTGTCAATTATCAAACTGTGATCACTCCGTAGGTGGCAGGCTGGGGTAGACGGAGCGTGGAGGACATGCGAGACAAGCAAGACGAGCCCCAAATGGTACGCGCTCCTATAGTCAGCACCTTAGAGTGCAGGGGTAGCAAGGCTGTCTTCCATCAAGTTACCTACAGCACTACCTTATGCGCAGGTATGTAATACTCAATACTTCTGAATATTACGTTTCAAATATCACTCTTAACAGTCAATTATTGTTGTCCCTGCAATGTTTTAGGATGCCAGTAGAAATTTGTGGTGTTTCACTTTAACAGGTTACCGAAATGGCACGGGCCCTTGCAGCGGGGACTCAGGTGGCGGCCTCTACTTACTAGAACGCGGCAAATGGACAATCCGGGGCGTCGTGTCATTGTCCCTTCAGAACGCATATCTCACTTGTGATCTCAACGAATATGTCGTGTTCACTGACACAGCGCAGTTCTTGCCGTGGATAAGGAATATAATAGGTGACAAATATATCGAGTAAGTAGGTAGATATTTGATCCCTAAAATGGAAATCATCGATTTGCATCAAACTTTCACTAAGGAAAAGAGTTTTTTTTTATTAGATATTATTTACTGATAAATGAAAAATATTACAGTTAATAAAAAAGTAGGTACTATCTAAATATGAACAACCTTTTAAAAGTATATTCGATAGACCTGCTAGCATGCGAAAAGGCTCGTTTCCTATAATAATAATTATAAATTTTTATTCAACAACATTTACAAAAAAATTAACACTAAGCCTACAGTGATAAGGTTTCCCATATATAATTACAGTTCCTAGAAAAAAAAATATACTAAAGCTAAAATATTTTTAAAGGTGCAATTAATCGTGGTTCGGAATAGCAATGTTTAACAGTGGAACGCCCGATCTAGGTTAATTTAAACCTGTGTTTCAGGCCATCACTTTACAGTCCAGTTTCATTGCGACAGTAAAATTTAAAGTTACAGTAAAACTATTTTAACAAATTATATTCTATTATAAAAAAAAACAATTACGAAAATAAGCTTATAGTACATTAATACCTAAAATAATATCTATGAAATTATACAAAAATAAACACAAACTAGAAGATCAGATAACATTATGCCAATATTTCTAGAAGTTATTTTGTGTCTGTGTAATTGAGTTTCACTAAATATTCTGACAAATTTTTACTACATTTTTTATACCTTAAACTATAGAAACTAAGTACTTAAGCTTATTATGCAGAAATGGTCCTAAGAACACGTAAAAACGCTTAGTAAAAGCATGTCTGGTTTGAGGCTTTATGCAAACCAAGTCCTTCCTTCTCTTGTCAGACGGCAGAGGGTCAAAAGGAAGTGCCGCATGCTGGTACAGTACTATGTTTAAAATAAATAATTGCCGCACTGTTAGCACATTGCATGCTATGTAGAGCTGGTGCGTAGGAAATCTAAAAGGGCGAAAGGTAGCAACTTTGAGAATAGCTCTTTGAGCACGCTCTAACGGGAGTAAAATTGTTTTGGCCGCACCACCTCAAGAAGTTGTAAGAATGGATTGACACAAAGCTAAATAGACCAGTTTAATTAATAAAATTTGTAGTCGGCTATGTTACGCAAATTTTTAAAAACATATATTAATTTCCGTACTATGCGATCTCTATGTATATTATATATTTACAGTACCTACTCTGACAATAAACATATTGTTTTGTAGCTACATGAGTAATGGTAAAGTAAATACACTGCAAGCAGATTAGTCGGGACTCGAGGTGGCAATGCACAAGTCCGAGGCCCTGCGTTTTGCCCTCGGAAAGCGCCACCATCGGGTTCCCAAATAATGGTAGAAGGGATTCACATCGGCGTCGGGTCGGCGATGAATTACTTGGGACTCGTCCTTGACAGCTGAAGGAGCACTTCCAACATCTGGCTCCCACACTGGAACGGACCGGGGCTGACCTTAAGCGACTCCTGCCCAACTTAGGGGTCTAGACGCCTCCTGCCGGAGGCTCTATGCAGGGATCGTTCGGTCCATGACCTTTTACGGAGCGCCGATGTGGGTGCCGACGCTGCGAAGACGACCAGCGGTCAAGCTGTACGTGGATGGTGCGTCACATTGCCAGCCTGCCACCATAGGATCTGAAGGTAACAGTCCTTGCACGCATGTACGATTTGCTCATAGAGATGCAACGCAGGGGCAAAACTCCGATGGCGGACAGAGTTCCGGCGAGATCTCTGCGCTGGGTACGCCTAAAACAGGGGACTTACCGCCATAATCATGGCGGTAAGTCCTTTTTGAGAAGTGTCTGGAAAGATGTCACGGCGTCCTCGCTTTCCGTATGATACAAGTCCTCACCGGGACATGGTAAGCTCGGGAGATTACTGCCTGGGTGTCACCATTGTGTGGACCACCTGGAGGATACGGTGGAACTTACGGTGGAGGTGTGCCCCGCTTGAGCGGAGCACGGCCGGGTTCTCGTGAGGGCAATCAGTGTCAGCGGCCTTTGGTGCCGGGCCCTGGTACAGGCCATGGTCCGAAGCGAGAAGGAATGGCGGTCACGGTCCTTCTGCGAAGCAGTAATACTAGCGAAGAAGGCGGCCACACGCGTGAGGGAACGGGCTACCTCACGCTATAGCTGCCGGTATCCCGATCCCGACAGGCGTGAGCTTGTGGATGACGAGCAATGGGTAACTCGCCATCCAGCCATCCAGGAACCGTTCGGACCGACCCCGAGTCGTCGACAGCACGTAGTGTTCCAAACGCGCCTCAAAGAGATATCAGAAAACCATAGAGGCCCAGCAGTGCCGAAGTTTACTGGGGCCATGGGTTGACTTCCGAAACCCGGGGTCCTGGAATGCAAAGCAAAGAAGGAACATAGGAGTGGGTAAAAGTTTGAAGCGGCCTCCCGCTTCGCCCGAGAGAAGTCATTATTGGATGATTTCCCATCTAAAAAAAAAGTATACCGAAGCTAATTGATTCAAATCACAAAATGTCATTTCACCTTAATCGTTATAAACTACAAATGCCAATAGAAGTATTTTTTTTGTGAGCGTAAACCATGTCGCCATATTAATAAACGCTTTTTTTTTTCAATATATTGGTAAAACGGCGTACTAATTCTTGTAAAATCTGCACAACCACCTCACTAATAGTTTATTGTTTATTCTTGTCGTTCAGTCCCCACCACCACAACTACACCACGCAGCGGCCCGCCCCGCCGAGGCCAGCAGTAAGGCAAGTAACATCCCTCATTACGTCATATAAGTATTTAGTGCAATTTTTATTAAGGTGTGTCCAGACCTGGAGAATGTACCGCTCGAGATCCGCTTGCGAACTGCACGCAAGTTGCTCGTGTGTGGTTACAGCCTAAGTTTGGTACGCAGAATCATCGTTAGGCATAAAGATTATACTAACATATTAATTGTGGATCATGCTGACAACAACCAACCAGACGTTTAAGTTGCAAAGAGAACCGTTTACATCATACGGAAAAAACAGTTGAGTTTCATCTTCAAAAAATGTTTTTTTTATTTTTTATTATCTCATTACGCCACGTAACAGTTGAAATGTCTTTTTTTGGTGATTTTGCTGTACTCAAATTGCACTCAATATAATATGTGAAATTATACCCACTATATTCTAAGCACAAACTCTTATTTTTACAATTACGTTCTGATGCAGAAATGTATATCCTAAGTATGTATATTAATGCATAAAGCAAAGTATATTGTGTTATTCGACCAAGATTTACATAAGTGGCAAAATTAAAAGTTCGGTTTAGCCAAAGGCATGAAATCTAGCCAGCAAAAAAAAACTAAGCCATGATTATCTCTTATATATACGGTGACTGGCAATTAGTGTGCGATACTTAAACACGTGATTGTGCTCACGATAACACACAATTTTTATTATGGGAGCAAAAACGAAATCGCAAAAAAAAATATCAGCCGTTCAGTACATTAGGCAAACATAAATGTACTGAACAGCTGATTTTTTTTCGCAATTTCAGGTTTGTTCCCATAGTAAAAGTTGTTGGTTATCATGAGCACAATCACGTGTTTAAGTATCGTACACTAATTACCAGTGGTTGACTATATAAAAGGAGAAACTGACTGACTAACATATCAACGCACAGCCGAAACTACTGAAACTAGGAGCGTGAAATTTGGCACAAAGTTTCCTTTTATGACGTTGGCGATTACTAAATAAGGATTTTCCAAAATTCACCCTCTAAGAAGATCAAACGCGGGTGCAAAGTTTTCATGCGGGCGAAGCCGCAGGCAGAATCTAGTTTACTATAATCGAAAAAATGTAGTCAATTCGGTTTCGAATTATAACGATTTTTTTTTTCGAGACTTTGTCTGGCCATTAACTTGATTTGATAAAACTTAGTAAATTAATTCGTCAGTATGTCTCATTATGTAGAAGCTTAGTAATTTCATCAGCAAATTCCTTGCCCATCCTGTTTGAAGAATCAAAGCCGCAATTGATCATTCCATGTATTATTTATAATATTATAGTATTATTTAAACTTTGTGTTTTTAAAAATGTTATTTTAATTTTCAGCGATGACGTCTACTTTCCTGAATCAACTTCGGTGAGTCCTTTTATTACGCTGCTTATTTCTTCCCTTCCGAAAGAAAACTTTATGCTAATAGATTGGAAATCTTGAACAGAACTCGGGAGAGGAGTGCATGGTAACCCTTGCACATCTGTTCCGGTTCCTATAGTTCTGTCCAATATTTCAGAAGCCAGGGGGGTACTTGTGCACCAGCAGTTGTAACCTTTTGGCTTTTAATAAAATATACAACGTGTAACACAATAAACGCACATCATGAAAGTAATATGTTTCTTTTTTCGGTTGGAAAATCATCTTATGACATCCCACGCCCTTGGGTGGAGCGAGAGATAGTGTCAGACTTTACTGACTAAAAACCCACTCCTGTTCCTTCGTTGCCCCTCGTACCAGGTCCGAGTCTTCCTTTCAGAATCAGACCCTTGGCCCCAGTAGGCTTCGACCGTGCTGGCCCCTACAGTTGCTGACATCTCCTTAAGGCGTGCGTGGAACACTACACGCCGTTGACGACTCGAGTTCGGTTCGGACGGTCAGCGGACGGTCGAACTCCAACCCACCAATTGCAAGCCCGCGCCTACGGTGGCTGGAAATCGGGGTCGGAATCCCGGCGACTGGGGTCATCACGCGTGCAGCTGCATCCTTCGCTAGCAATACTGATTCACAGAAGGAGCCGACCGCCTGCCTTTCGCCGTCACTCCGGACCATGGCCAGTACCAGGGCCTAGTGCGAGAGGTCGTTGCCAACGATCGCCCTCACGGGACACAACGGTACTCCGCCCAAGTGGGGCACAACTCCACCGTATGCTCCACTGTGTCCTCCGGGTGGTCCACACAATAGTGACACTTATGCGTTTATTCCGCAAGAATCCGATGCAGGAACCTCCCGAACATACCATGTCCGGTGAGGACCTGCGTCATGAAGAGGTGAAGACGCCGTTACGACTTACCAGCCCCTTCTCAAAGAGGGGACTTACCGCCATAATCATGGCGTACCCAGCACTGGGTTGCGACAGTCACTGTCGCCATTTCACCATGAGATCCCGCCGGAACTCTGTCCGCCATGCCACAAATTATCGCGGCAGCAGCGTTTCGCCCCAGCGGCGGCGTTGCATCTCTATGTGCAAATCGTGCATGCGTGCAAGGACTGTTGCCTCCAGATCCCATGGTGGCAGGCCTGCAAGGAGGCTCGCCGCACCAAGAATTAACTACGATTGAACTATTTTTCCCCGATCTGGTATGCTGCAATGACGGACTTTAAACTAAATAAAGATTACCAATTTATTAAATTAGTTGTTTCTTCTGAAATGACATATCTGTACCTAATTGTTTTCTTAATTTTGTAGTCTCAATGCGGGAAGGTGACCGCACCGCTGGTGGCGAATGGTACTCCGTCGTTGGAAGGACAGTGGCCGTGGCATGTCGCTCTCTATCAAATCCAGGTAAAACTTTTATCTGCCTAATTTGTAAACACGAAGTAAAGGGAGAAGTTAGCCAGTATTATCTACAAATTGCCTATTGGCATTACTTTTACTACGCGTGTATTATAATCACTCAAGTAGGTATAGGTTTCTACGTTTTCGTAGTAAGTTTTCTAATAATAGAAAAAGTTATTTAATATAATTCTTTATACTCATTTTTTGAACAAAACAATCTTTTTGCTGGTGAACAATACGGTTTTAGAAGGAAAAAGAAGGTTAATATGGCAATCTTTAATATCTTTGAAAAAATTGTAACAGGTATTGATAACAGAAGTCCAGTGGCAGCTTTATTCATGGACATGAGTAAAGCATTTGACTTTGTGGATCGTTCTATACTTTTAAAGAAGCTAGAAAGATATGGAGTTAAAGGTAATGCTCTCAAACTTTTGAAATCGTACCTATCAAATAGAAAACAAGTTACGAAGATAGATGAAGTCTGTATAAAGTCAAAAACCGAGCGTTCGTATGTATCAAGCCGGAGACAAAACAAATATGGAGTACCTCAAGGAAGTATTCTAGGCTCTTTATTATTTATTATATATATTAATGACATGCCTAGAGAAACAGATCATCCTATGGTTTTGTTTGCTGATGATAGCACGGTTGTCTTTAGTGGCATTAATGATGCGACGACACTCGAGAAAGAGATAAACCACTGTCTCCAGGTATTAATAGAATGGATGGACGCGAATAATTTAAGGATAAACATTGACAAAACTAAAATAATGACATTTGAGCAAAGGACAAATAATAAAAAACTTGACATTAAATATGGAGACAAAATTATTTCAGAAACGAGTACTACAAAATTTTTAGGACTAGAACTAGATAGAGATATGACTTGGAAAACTCACACTTACAATCTATGTAAACGTCTGAGTCAACATTCATATGCTCTACGCAATCTTGCCAAGGAAGTAAATCTTAAAGCCTTGGTTACAACGTATCATGCGTATGTTACAGCTACGTTACGCTACGGCATCATATATTGGGGTAATTCTACAAATATGGACACGGTATTTAGGGCTCAAAAAAGGTGTATTAGGTCAATATGCGGCATTCAAAGCACGGAAAGCTGTAAACCGATTTTACGAATCTTCGTATATTAACAGTATCCTGCCTGTACATATATGAGGTGGCGATATTTGTTAAAAATAATCTTCATTTGTTTGGAACTCATAACAGCGCGCGACTTAGACATAAGATAAGCGGTAGACCACACAAAAAAGCCATATTTCATAAAAGTTTATTAGGTATGGCTCCACGGGTATACAATAAACTCCCTAAATCTTTGCTAGAATGCAACGATTTTGACTTATTTAAAAAACAATTGCACAATTTACTCATAAAAAAAGCGTACTACACCGTGAGTGAATACCTCTCAGACAGGAATGTATGTGTACAATTATGATAATGGTTGCTTCTTTCTAGGCCCGATTTACTTTACTTAATCGATTAATTGTATTTATTTTTATTTTGTGTTGACATTGTGATTTGACTATACATATAAATTTTGTATTTGTTCTTTGTTGACATTATCATTTAGTAGCAATATCTGACATATATTATGTACCTTAACAACAAAATGTTTTTTAGAATTTACTATAATTTTGCATGCCTAATTTGGTAAAACACAATTAACTAGAGCATTCAAATGATATCCTGAAATTTATAATTTATTGTATTGTGTTCTGCAATAAAGATTTGACTTTGACTTTGACTTTAATATGAAAAAGAACGGATTCGCCATAAATGTCGGCCGGTATCAATACAGCAATGGGGAAAAATGTAGAGTTGCCCTCCCCATCACTAAGAACACTAAGAACCATTTGTCGGAATTGATGGTGGGACAGGCCCCTTGTAATCCACCCTTCTTTCCATAAGCAAAAATGTCGGCATACACAACAGTAACAAACCAAATTCCAGGGCGTAAACAGCAAGTACATTGGCGGAGGTACTCTAGTGTCGCACAAACACATCATCACAGCTGCTCACATCGTCACCAGAAGGAAGTCGCAACAGCCCGTCAACCAGAACACCCTGTCAGTCTACCTGGGGAAGCACAACCTCGGACACTGGAGCTCGGTGGATGGAGTGGAGATTAGATTTGTAAGTATTATTTGCATTATGAACGAACCAAGCCCAATGGGAGATCCCTTCGACAATAATGACGGACTTCCATACAAACTTTCGTCTTAAACACTTTAGGGGTGATTTTTAGGGTTCCATACCTCAAATAGAAAAAATGGAACCCTTATAGCATTGTTATCTGCTTAGACGGATAATTTATATCGAATGGTTAATAGAACGAACATTCAAACTTTACAATTCCATACCAAAATAAAATAAAAGAAATTAAAAACAACCTACAATTCAAAACATTATAAAGAAACACATTTTGGACAGCTCTAACATAAATAAATAAAACAACAATTATAATTATAATGTAATTATAATTATAAATCAATAAAATGTTAATTAATATAAAATGTAATAAAAATATTGTATAAAAAATAAATGGTTAGTTAATATAAAATGTAATAAATAAGTAGTATTGAATAAGTAAATACAAATCTAAATTAATAAATCCTGTAATAAATTAATAATATTGTATTAATAGATAAAATTTTAATTACCTACTTTAAAATGTGTTGAATAAATAAATTATTATGATATATAATAAATAACTAATAGATATTATATAAATAAATAAAATACAGATTAGTATAAAAATTAGGAAATTGTGGGCATTGTAAAAAATAAATGGAACTGTAAGATAGTGTTTTGTATAGTTCGCAGCTATGCAAGGTTCTTAAAACGGTAGGTACTGTTATGAGCTTTGGGCTCGATGTGTACAACGACAGCGCGTTGTACGATTTGAAGCGCATGCACTCAGCACTATATATTGTTAAAACTGTTTCTCGTCAAGGGATTAAGTAGAATAAAATAGAATAAACTTTATTGTACACCAAAATAGTAACAAAACTTTTACATTAGGTAACTTAAATCTATGGGTACAAAGGCGGTCTTATCGCTGACAGCGATATCTACCAGACAACCTTAGGGTTGACTGTAAGAACTTGAAATAGAAAAAGGGTGTAGTCTGTGGTGTACTGCAAATTAATAAAGTAAATATTAAATTAAAATTATATACTAGACTATACATAGATATTAAAATATTGTTTAATATTTTAAAATATATATTTTGTTTCTGTTTTGTATTGTTAGATATTTAATTTTTGAGAAATAAATATGTATAAATCGTAACCTTCAATGTATCGTTACAAAGATATTAATGAATAAAAACAAAATTGGTTTATTAGAATTTCTCCCTGCAATTGTAATTTACACGAAATTTTAAAATGTAATATTAAAAGATAACAATTAAAGATTAAAATGTGATAAATTAGTTTTTAGCATAATTATTCGGTTATCGAAATATCTGTCGTAGCCAGATCTTAGAATTGATCACTTCACGATATGACCAACCATATTATGAAAAGGTTGCATTTCATGATATGGCCAACCAAAACTGCCCCCCTAGCCAAGTTACAACCGTTTCGTTTCGATTCTCTTTTCGTTGATTGCCTCGAGTCGGCCGCGCCTCCTATTCCTTTGTTCTCACCACGTGACTAAGCGTTGAGATGACGTCAGAATAAAGGAATCCGAGGCGTGTCCTACTCGAGGCAATCGACGAAAAGAGATACGAAACGAAACGGTTGTAACTTGACTGGCCAGACTATTTAAACGTTGACGTTTGAGGATACGGATTACGCTTGGCCATATCATTAATGTAGAAAGATAAAAGGTCTAAATAAAGTAAAAACTTACGTATTGCTCTTCTCAGAACAAACATAAGCACACTGTTCCGGACACCGTTGTCGGGAGCACAGACGCTGCTGCTCAAAAAACATAGCTAACCATTTTTTTTTATAACTTTTCAGGTGAAGGAAATATTCGTGAATCCGAACTTCAACGCCAGCAGGTTCAGAAATGACGTGGCCATATTGGAGCTGCGTCCACCAGTAAAGTACTCCGACTGGGTCAGACCTGCTTGTCTCTGGCCTGACAACGAGACTGATCTCAAGAATGTTATTGGGAAGAAGGGTTCGGTATGTACCTACTCTTCATTTATTTAAGTATTTTATTCTGAAGAAGAAAGAGATTGATTGATTGACGAGCTATCAAAGTGAATAATTAAAACTATTGAAACGTCTAATATCGGGTTTCTATCGAATGCCGCATAGATTAGCAGTCTTCTCCATAGGAAACGAACAATTTGGAACCGTGCTAGTGCACGGTTCCAAATTGGTCTCAGCTTCTGACGTTTTATAAGTGCCCATGTATGTAGGAGTATGTAAAATAAAAATATATTTGATTTTGATTTTGAGTAGTACCAGTTTTTAGGGTTCCGTACCTCAAAAGGAAAAAACGGAACCCTTATAGGATCACTTTGTTGTCGTCTGTTCCTTTATCTCCAAAACTCGTGGAGGTATCGAGTTGAAATTAAAACCATATACTCAGGTCTGCGGTCCCTTGAAGCTGTAAAAAAATAAAACTTCTAAGTAAACGAAAAAAAAAAGATAGGGCCGTTTATGTCGCACAAAACGTACATTTCGACACTCACAAGGAATCAAAATTCATAGGGTATTTTCCGTTGACCCAGAATCCTGAAATTTGGCATAAAGCAAGGTCTTATAGTATAAATATAAGAATAAATAAAAAAACAGAAAATTTGAAAAGACAAAAAAAAACTCTTTTTTTTCGATTCGAAAAAATCTTCGAGACTCTATTCGGGAATTGACCTATTCACAAAGGTAAGTTTGTACGGAACCCTCAGTGCGCGAGTCCGACTCGTACTTGTTCAGTTGTTTTTATTTATCCCAACCAAAATAATTCCTAATAAACAGTTTAACTTTCGTCGTTCAATCGTCGAATACGACTCGACTGGACAGCGTTTGGAAAGCTCCGCGGTGTTTTATCGTCCAACAGAGTCTCAAGACGAAAGCCTCTAAAATGCGGTCGCTCACAATGGGCCTCATAAGAAGTCTTAAAGTCACCTAAAGAGCAAAGGAAAGGACTATGGTCGTGTCGTCTAGTTCAAGAGTCGGGGTTTCAATTTTTGTAAACACTTGGAGGACATGGTAGAGCATTACTTATACGGTTGAATTGTGCATTGTGCCCCTCTTGGGCGGAGCACCGCCGTGTCCTCGTGGAGGCAATCGGCGGCGGCGACCTAAGATGTTAAGATATTGTATTTTTTTTGTACCGTCGACGCGGGGTCAGGCTCCATTCTAACCAAATGCGGCTGAATACCCGTGTTTTATATGGAGCGACTGCCTATCAGATCTCCACAACTCAGGGCAACATGATTCCGCTTGGATAGACTGATGGACACACTTTTTGGCGCCTAACTACCAATAAAGACTGACAAATGACGACCGGAACCACAACAGCTTTACGTGCTTTCCGAGGCACATAGTGTCAATAAAGTCCTAGATAAACTTAGAAAAGTAGATGCATATCAATTGAAAATTCACATTAGTACTTGCCCTGTTTTGAACACGCAACCTCAAGCATAAAAATAGGCGGGTGCCTTATCCACTAGGCCATCACAACACGACCCTATTGTGATGGCAGAAAAAAAAATCACGAACTTGATATTCATAGAAATATCCGAATATACCAAATTACCTACAGGTGGTAAATATCCTAAATATGCTGCCTATCCTTAGCTTAACTGTTTAAAATTAAACAAATTGAATCAGCAACGCTGTCATACCTCAAAACCCTTAGGTAGACTAAAAAAAAATAGCCTAAAGCCACGTTCAAGTGGAAAGTTCTGAAAATGTTTGTAATGGGCTGCGCTGGGTGCTTGGCGCCTTCATGAGTCAGTATGTAGACAAATGCAAAGCGACTCGCGAAGGTGCAAGCCAGCGGCCTGGCCAGTGCTCTGGGCGCCTGTCACTGCATTGTCGGCCTCAGCCGAACGCATAATTTCGTGCTAAATGGATATTTATTTCATTATTCCAGGTAGTAGGCTGGCGTTTCAACGACACTGGCGTGCTGATTGAAGAATTGAACCTTTTGGAGTTACCGGTGGTAAGCCAGGAGACCTGCATCCGGTCGAACGTAGAGTTCTTTGCGATATACACTTCGGAATACACTTACTGCGCTGGTAACAGAAAAAGTAAGAACTTGAAGCTATGATATTTATGTATGAATATTCCTCTTGATAGACTGCGCTTCAACTTATTATCAATATTTATGTAAATACAGTATCTTTAATTACCTACCTACCTGTTCCTACTAGATTGTACGCCTTGTATTTCGCTTAACGAGCTTGTCGAAAAAAGTTTCTTAAACCTTCTTTGGACATATACTTTCGCAGGATGGTCTCCAACAGAAAATATATAATACATGATTGAAAACTACAATACCTTTCTTTAATTTCTTGACAAAAATACTTATGAACTATCTATCAAATTTTCCAGGTCCCTCAGTCTGCAACGGCGACAGCGGTGGTGGTATGGTCTTCAAAATGAACGGCAGCTGGTACCTTCGAGGACTGGTCTCCTTGTCATTGGCCAATCCGAACAGTTCCCAATGCGATCCCACACATTATGCCGTATTCACAGACTTAGCAAAGTTCTTGCCATGGATTTATGCTACTGTTTCTGATTTTTGATCTTGTGATATTTTTAAGGTTAATTTAATCTATGAGTAAATATAAAAATCTGTATTCTAATAGGGAATGATAACTCATGGTAGGAAAGTGCAAGAAATGGAAGAATAGGAAAGACCCAGCCAAGTTGATAATCTTCAATCGTTAACGCTAGTCGAAAACTAATAAAATGTATGAGAATGACATCATCTCAACGTTATATCATGTGGTCAGAACAAACGATTAGAAAATTCGTAGCCAAGTTCACATCGTTCAAAATGATATAATGAATTGTTATCGTTTCTACAATGTTCAACGCTACATCCTTATTATTGTAGAACGACATTGTAGAACGAGCGGCCGACTCAGACGTGTCAACATGGCTACAAAGTTATCATTTTCTACAATTATTGCTGACACCGAGGCGTTACCGATTGGAGAACGGAATTCGACACGAAACGGTTGTAATTTGGCTAGGACGCAGTTCTCACAACCGAAATTACATTCGAAACTCTATTGCTGCTCTAAATACTTACCGAGTACCAACTTAGTAGAATTTGAATTTAGTGCACATTATTAATACTTGCTCAACTGGTGTGAAGACTTAATTGATCGCAAAGTAGGTACTTCTCAATAAATTAAATGAATAGAAATTTAGTATTAAACCATGACCACAAAATAATTCCATGACCTACGACATACCTAATCCTTCATAATAATATTTTTTCTTAATTACAGTCAATCGTCATAACAATATTATTCTTTGTAAATAATGATCCGCCATTTTGTTTTAATATTACCTACCTTTTCCAATTAATGATTGCAGAAAGAAACATTTCTTTTTAATAAATACAAATTTATATAAATAACTAGCTTTTGCCCGCGGCTTCGCTCCCGTCGACTGACTACTCTACCCTACTCTATTCGAATTTTTCTCGCCGTAAAAACCATCCTTGAACTTCAACGAAGATTTTAAAAAAAGAATTGGCCAAATTGGTCCAGGCGTTGTTGAGTTATGCGCTTACCAACACATTTTGCGATTCATTTTTATATTATAGATTATTATCTAATCTAAATTTAATGAGTAATTTGAGCAATGTATACTTTCTTATTTCCAAACCATGTATGTATAAAAACAATTAGCTAGGTTATTAACCGCGCATAGTGTAATGCATGCTGTGCTTTTCTGTAAGTGATGAGGCGCTTAGACGTAAGGTACTATTGTACGAATTATAATGTATTAGCGTACTTATTGTTGGAAAGCCTAATAATAAATAAAGAAATACGTAATAAGTTCTTGTAGTCAAAAATAAAACGCTACAAACATCACTGTAGATAGACAGGACACTTGAGGAAATTACTTCAAATGACGTATATATTCGCATTATCTCGTGGGCAAGGGATGGCATAAACCTGGTGAAACGAAATGTAGCGTGATTTTCCCTGCCAATAAATATCAAAATTGCACATCTAAAAATAAAGTCGAAAATAAATATCCATTGCTTTCTTTAAAAAGTACATACTTTTTTACTGCGACATCTATGGCGTCACAGAAGAACTAAACTACTAAATCCTGCATCACGCAATATAAAGTTCTCCACGCGATTTGAACATATACAGCAGCCCGAAATCATCTAACGGGCAGTTGCCCAAACCAGACAACACTGGTCGGAGGATCCTACCTTTTCAATGGAGTTTTGCGAGACTTTACAGAGCGTAAAGTCTCGCAAACCGTTCCGCATATCTCTAAAAGTATATTTGTGCAGAACATTGTATCAACAACTGTTAAGTTGATTAGAGTACGGTGGATGACGGAGAACTTCCAACCCCAGCTCTAACTTGGAGACCGTCTGCTGTGCAGTATGAGGTCACGCGTTTTCATGCAGGTTCAGCGGAGCCGATCGATTGACCAAAGCTGGTTGGAGATGTGCGAGCTTCTCCATCATTGTGTTCAGTTCTTCACAGTACACATCTGCAGTAATTCTCATCCCGTTTGATAAAAAGCTGTGATGAATGACACCAGCTAGTCCAACAAACAGTTACTATCACTTTTTAGGGGTCAGCTTTCGTTTGCGGCATTGTTAAGGTGCTGAATCAGGATCTAACCAACTTGCTGAGCGCTCGCGATTGTCGAAAAGAAATCCATTTTGTAGTATTGTCATCGGCGAAGCGAGGTTAACTAATTTACGTTTCGCTGATGATATTGTCCTTTTCTCCTAGAGCCACAGGACTAGAGCAAATGCTATGATATCTGAGCGATGCGAGCCTTGAGGTTGGACTAAAGATGAATATGTCGAAGACTAAACTCACATCCAACAGCTCCAAAAAGAACATACACGTAGGCGAGGAGAATATACAATACGTTCAAGAATATATCTACTTGGGCCAAGTAGCAAGGTAAAGAAATAACGTGCCGAACAGAAAATGCCTGGAAAAGCTACTGGTCCATGAAGGAACTATTTAAGAGCACTTTGCCCATGTCACTGAAGCTTAAGCTGATGGACATGAGTGTATTTTCCCAATCTGCTATTAAGCGCAGCAACTACTATAATAATTATAAATCTTTATTGCAGACCATTTCATCCATATTTTTACAATTTATACTACTACTATTTGTTTTAAATGTAACAGACCACGTTCGAAACATTGCGCTCCGCAAATCATTGATTTGGCTCAAAAGGCTGCCCAATTTAAATTGGACTGGGCAAGACATGTCTGCCGCATGTCTAACGAGCTGTGGGCCCGTAAAACAGAGGATTGGTGCCAGGATACAGCGACGCAGGGCCGCGGCAGACCACGAAGGAGATGGCGGTACGACCTGGATGTCCTCTTTAAGATTTGTAATATGAAAGCAGGGAACTATGACCGTTGGGAAGAGTGGAGAGAGCCTTTATCCAACAGTGGGACGATACAGGCTAAATATTATAACCAACATAATACAAAAACGACTAAATATTTATTTATTGGCATGTTACGTTATACTACTCTGTCAAGAAAGTATTGGAAACAGGTCAATAATACACAAAATAATGGTTATTCTTCCAAATTTATTTTATCGCCTACAAAGTAAACTCTTTCAGAAATTATACACTTAGACCAATGAATTATCCAATAATCGAAACAATTTTTAATTAATGTTGATACACTTAGACCAATGAATAATCCAATAATCGATTTTTTTTTAATGAATGTTGGGTCGGAATCGACTCGTTTTCAGCGGCTCTTATGCGATTGAGTTTTTAGAAAAAAATCAGGTTTTTTGGGGTGGTGACATGTTTCATACGCTAGTGATTGTTTCGAATGGTATCGACTACCGAGACCCAGAAAGTTCAGCAGCTAAATCTCTCAAACTTGAAAGAGGATTTTCAGTCACTATTTCCTTCACTTTAGCGATGTTAACTGCAGTTAAAGACGTTGATGGCCTACCAGACCAGACAAATCTTTTATCACATCAGCTCAACCGCTTTTGAACGTATTTTAACACTCTTAAGTACGGTAGTGAAGATATTTCTGTATTTTTATCACTAAATTTTGAATTTATTCCATTTACTATTTCTTCTGTTTTTGAGACAGGTGTATGTGCCAAAGCTCTATGCCAGAAATTACCACTAGTTTTATTATATATACAGTTTACTGATTTTGTGCTCGATCGAGTAGCCGACAGCTCTGCGTAATACAGTCCGTCTTCCCGCAACTCACCAGTCAGCAAGCAACTTCCATCATAGTCAAATATTTTACATTATTTTCGAAAATTCTGGTTTCTCTAGACAATATTTTGAACAATGTGCGTTGGTTTTGCAATACATACAATTAAATTGTTGTTCACATTCTGTCTTTTTATGTCCAGTTATCATACATTTGAAACACATTATTGTTCTATTGTATGGTTTTCTTTCCGTATTTCTACAAAATTATGCTGTGACTTCCACCGTTAAAACAGCTCTTCACTGTTACATAGGTGTCACATATGTTTCCATTTTCCTCCGATTTTTCAATTTTCGTTCCATCCTTTTTAATTCCATTTGTATCCTTGCTGTCAGGTTTGTCAATGTTTTTTCCGAAGTATTGGTTGACTAGGGTTGACTCCCATGCCGTTATGAAGTTTGACATTTCGTTCGGCAGTGAACATAAAATTTTTGACATGACTTATGTCACCTAGATCCATGCCTGTGCTCTTGATTGAAGAAACAATGTTCATCAGATCGCCGATATCTTCTAATAGGTCCTCCTTTTGAAATTTAAATTTTTAAAATTCTTGCAATAAATGGCATCGCTCTGTCTCCAAGTTTCCCAAAAAAAAACAATCTAAAATGTTTATAATTTCTTTTGTTGTTTATTTTGGTGTACAATTAAGTTTATTCTATTCTATAATTCTGCTAACGTATTTTGTATTAACAGAATTTATTATTATGAACCTTGCTTTAGCGTCCTTGCTTATAAATTCCTCCTTCAGTTTTTGTTGTTCATCCACATCCTTTAAGATTGAATTTAGACCTTTCGAATAAAGGTATAGGTATAATGTCTTTTTCCATATAAGTAGTATGAATTGACGTATATTAAGATTTGATTTATGTTTTTGGAATTCCAGTATTTACGGATTTGCAAATTAACTCTCACGATTATACGTATACAGACTACGTCAAACAATTAGATTCAGTTTTCATTGAAATCGACCTTAGAATTTAAAATTGCTTAGGCGGCCGTTTTTTTGCAAAGCTGTAACCCCACACTCGAGGTTACTTTGACACGTTTTAAAAATATATATATAAAATGAATGTTGGTCTTAGACTGCTGTATAGCACACATCCTGATGAGGCACAAAAAGCTTGAATTGCGAGCATATTTAGGGGTGTCATACTAGACTGAGCGACTTATGACCACTAGTTAATGAGTATCGGATAACGATTTTGTTCGCTATGTCCTGTCTATTGGTATTTAATGTCTTTGGTCACCACTAATGATGTCGTAGACGTGATTTGACTCTTCTCGGTTGAACCTTTGCAGAGTTTTCTTACACCATCTGACGCGGGCCGCCTTGTGATCTTCGGAAAACAGATGCGGTATCCAACGGCAAACTAGCTTTCTCACACCAAGCGCTTCATGCAAGATCTTCTGAATGGTTGTCCCTGAGATGCCTAATAGAGCCTCTATCTCTCGATACGTCACCTGACGATCTTCGAGAATTAGTTGTCTCACAGCAATGATGTTAGATTCAGTGAAAGCGGATTTTGGGCGTCCTTCGCGTAATTTGTCACTAAGACTAGTATGCCCACGCTGGAATTCTAAATACCAGCGTTCGACAGTCCGCAGACATGGGGCTTCATCACTGAACACAGATGTTAGCTCTTCAAAACACTGAAGCCCTGTCAGGCCTCTTCTAAAGTTGTAGAAAATTATTTCACGATTTTCCATTTTCCTTAGAAAGATTCATTTTCGTGCGTAACCTGACAGATTCCAATCGGCGCTGTGACTAAACAATAGCATTAATCCTAATAGTTTCAACGTTTCAACTGGTTTGAGATTCAAAATTTAAACACATTCGAATATAGAACAGTTCCAAATTCAAAATTGCCGGGAAATATGGAAACGACAGAACTTAAAAGGCATGCCTAGTAGATGTGACACGAAAACGAAAGATGCTAGACAGACTCCAAATAATGTTTATATGACCCCGAATGAGGCCGAAAGACACAACAAGCGTTTTATTTGAAATTAAAACGCTGCTATTATGACGTTGATTGACATTATGACGTATCCGCTTAGAATTATTAATTAATTCTCTGAAATAAAACTCAACAAGCGACTCGCAGAAACCAACGTGAGGTAACACACACAACTAAAAAAATATTTTCCAAATAAAAGAAAAGTATCGGCTAGAAAATTAAATTAAGACAAATTTCCATACCCCCGAACCATCTTCCAGCAGTACTGTTACTGATATTTTTAGAGACGGCAATGAAACAAAAGTACACCAAATGTTCAGCAGAATCAAATTAATTAATTGCAGTTGCAGAAGAAAATACACAAGAGGCGACCATACACAAAAAACTAAAATACGAAACCATATTATGGTTTCGTAGTAGGTAACAAACCTAGAAATGGTAACACACTTATTCTGTCGGATGACCAAGAGACAGCTATAGTTGAAGGGCTACTGAAGAGTGAAAATAATTTTATTATGAAAATAATTTAATATTTTTTGTTTTGATTCCACCAAGTCTGTTCCATCATCGGGCCACTAGATATACGGCGATGCGCCGTCGGTACATGAACAAAGCGTTTTGGGAACACATTCATTATAATGCGTGGAAGCTAAGGAGTGGAAATCCCTGCCGGAGACTGTATTTCCTGATAGCTACAACCTTAGGGGTCTTTACGTCAAGAGTGAATAGGTTACTTCTAGGCAAGCGTGCTACATCATCGCTTACCGTCAGGTGATATAGTGGTCAAACGCGAGCCTGTATACAATCAAAAAAATATGATGAAATACGCCAGCCATCCCTGATGGATTAAGAAACCATGAGTGAAAACAGAAGAAGTATTATTGTGTTGTGATAAAATAACAAAAAACTTTTCGAAAAATGACGGCGTAATTTTAATAACTGGTAAAAATTACTCGAAGGGTTCGAGTCATTTCTACATCATTTATTAAATTTATAGCTAAAATGGCTGTTGCGTAAGGTTCTGAATTTTTTTAATATATTTATCGGTAAGTACAATGCTTAATTGTCAATTGAAACTTCTCACACAAAACTATAAAAACTGCAATTTTATTGAAGCAAATAGTTATAATAGCATTATAAAACCACTCATACACAGAATAAACGTTGTTCAATACTACAATAAATATCTTCTGTTCAACGACAATAAAGGTTTAATAGAAAAATCAGCAGGTTTAGACACAACTCATGTCTAATAATAAGTCTGCAGAGAATATGGTGGTAACTGTGGTAAGTAAAGAACTAATTTTCGTAGTCAATAAGAAAAAACATACTAAAACCAGTATTTCAGTTCCTCATCAAAATATTGCTGGGGCTTTAAACAAACATGATATAGATTTAACTATTAATGAAATGCGTGAATCTGGTTTAAATATAGAAGTAACAACAACACAACACAACACAACACAACAACACGCGAAAGCGCGTGCGCGCGGGTTCTTGTCATGTGTGTTAACAGAACATTTTGTCGTTAGAGGGGAAGAAAAGTACCTAAAACTTAATAATTGTTATCTTGGTGCTATTTATACACGATCAAATAAAAATAAGCAACGAGGAGGAACCTGCATACTTTGTAAAAGTCATCTTTAAATTAAATAATTAAAAGAAATAAATGAATTTTGCATTGATAAGCACTTTGAGATTTGTGGCCTTGAAATCAAATCTATACATGTAATCATTCGACACACATATTATATGTATACAGAACACCCTCATCTCACATTTTTGAAAATTTATACAAAACTATTGACCTTCAACATAAAAAAAGTAAAATTATAATTTCTGGTCATTGGTGACATTTTACACAAAGACAAAAATAGTACAAAATTCAGAGAGCTCATTTGAAATTACGGTATGCAGTGCCACATTCAAGAAGCAACCAAAAAATTAAAATGACAAAAAAAAATATTGACGTGTTACAAAAGTGTTTTTTAAACCTATTTACAAAATAAATATCATTTATCATTTACCCATATATGCAACCTCGCAATAAATACGGGAGTACTTCCGGAAACGCTTAAAAAAAGCGATCGTACACCCAATTTACAAGAGTGGGGACAGAGACTGTGTCAACAACTATCGTCCTATTGGTATTGCCCTGCATCTCGAAAATTGTTGACAAAATATTAAATAAATAAAATATTAGATTTTTTGAGAAAGATCCTAGCCGATAACCAATACGGTTTTCTTTCAGGTTACTCTACTGAAGATGCCGTACTGAACTTGAGAACAGCAATTTAAAAAAACTTGTACAGAAAAAATAAATGCTTATGCATATTTTTGGATCTCTCAAAAGCATTTGACACGGTCTCTGTTCCCATTCTTCTTGCTAAATTAGAGAAACTAGGCATACGAGAAAATGCATATAAAATACTTAAGGACTACCTAGCCAATAGGAAACAAAAAGTGAGGGTAGGTAATATCAATAGCGACGAGGGTACCTACAGTGTCCTACGGTGTTCCGCAAGAAAGTATTAATAAATAAAGTCCGACCCTTTTTCAGCTCTATATAAATGAGCTCTGCCATATCTCCCTCAGTAACACTAAGATATTTACGTACGCATATGATACGGCAATTTTTGTCTGGGGACCGGACTGGAATACTGTAAAGGAAATACTGCTGACATTAAACCTCTCCAAAACGTACTATGTTGCCTTCTTGATAAGAAAAAATAACTCCCCATCACCAAACTTCTCTATCACAGCCCATAATTGCTTTTCTCGGGACGTCTGCACATGCCAACAAATCGATCGAGCTGACCATGTCAAGTACCTGAATTTATACATTGATGGTGGGCTGAGATGGGACAAGCAGATAGACACAGTAACCCCCAGACTGAGGAGACTAATAGGTATACATATTTAAATCACTCAGAAACTGTGTCCCTCCTGAAAAGCTAAAACTCATCTATTTAGCCCTATGTCAGTCCATTATCCAGTATTGCATACCAGTTTGGGGTGGTGCCGGCAAGACTCTTCTTTTAGGTCTGAAAAGAGAACAAAGAGCTGTGCTTAAAGTAGTGACTAAGAAACATTACAGGTACTCCACCGAAAAAAAACTGCAAAGTGCTAACAGTTCGAAAGCTCTTTGTACTCAAGTCCATCATGAGAAGACACCGTAGTGTCCCGCGCCCCGATCTACGCCGACGTCGCGCGATGCCTGTTTGCCTACGTATTCCCTGTAAAATCTCCTTTGCCAGAAAACAATTAATAGTATAAACATCAGATTATACCAGGCCTATTGGCAACAATAGATAGTCCTGTCAGTGATGATAGATCGATCCCAATACAATGTAACGCTGCCATTCTCGAGAACTGGGTCGGGCACATACCTATAGTACGGTACTTCTAATTCCACAAGATTTTAATTAAGAGCAAGTTGCTGGTGGATAATCCTGGCTACATGATCGTGTCTATACAAATAGTCTCCGTTAGCTAAATGAGAACACTCAGAAATAATGTGCCGGATTTATTCTCCGAGCCGGTGGCATGCCCGACAGATGTCAACCGTACCGTCCTTCACAATGTATTTTCGGTAGTTTTTCGTCATCATAACTTCATCCATAATTGCAAGGACAAAACCTTCGGTTTCTCCAAAGAGATCACCTAAGCGCAGCCAGGATACGGACGCTAAAAGATCTACATCGGGCCCCATGTAAGACCCGATTATTATTATTAATTTTAGGCAGAAATACTTATACCACCTTCTATCTCCAGGTACCTCTATCTGCAATGGTGACAACGGTGGTGGTTTGGTCTTCAAGATTCTTGTTAGTGCCCAGGTCGACCGATCGCCGAAGCGATCATACACACTATACCTACCATATTCACTAACTTCTTGCTGACTTCTTGCCATGGATTTATGCTACTGTTTCTAATTTTTGATCTTGTGATATTTTGAAGGCTAATTTTGTTTATGAGTAAATATAAAAATTAACTTAGCAAATACCTGAATACTTTTTTCCAATGGGTAAGTATGAAGAATTGATCACAAAGTAGGTAAGTCCTTACTTATCAATTAAATGAATAGGAATTTGGTATCAAACCATGACCACGGAATAATTCCATGACCCATGACATGGTTCACTCATGTTTCACCAAAACTCTATTAACTAATTCATAGACTATTTATTTTACAAACGATTTGTTTCCCAAATTTTTCATTTTAAAAACTCTCTCTTTACAAGCCTTTTTTACCCGAGTGTAAGAAGGGTTATGTTTTTCGCGCGTATCTTGTATGTATGTATGTATTATTCTTTATTACCTCATATCTTCCAAACCGCTGAACCGATTTACATAATTAGCATATCGTTAGATTCGTCTTGTTAACCCAAGTGTTCTTAGAGAGCTGACGTTGAAAAAATTAGCATAACGACTGTGGGAGGCTATAGAGTAAAAAAAAAAATTTTTTTTTGGTAGTGCAATATGGGTATCAAATTCAAGAGCTCATCATGAGGATTCCAAAATGCTATATCATGACCATAATAAAAAAAATACAATAGGAAATATGTCATTTATTTTTCTGCTAACTTCTTGGGTTAGGTTAGGTAACTCGCAACTTCGTTACTCCCCTTTTTTAGGGCAATCGTGTAATAAAATGTTATCTATTCCAAAGATATATCCCCCCCCCCTGGAAATTAAGTCCCGTTTCCGCGGGAAAATGAAAAGTAACCTAAGTTACTCCTTGTAACATCAACTATCGGTCAGTTGAGCACACTATAACCATGGCGGTAAGTCCCCTCTTTGAGTAATGGCTGGAGAGGCGTCACGGCTTCCACACCTTCCGCATGACGCTGGCCCTCACCGGAGATGGCAAGTTCGGAAGGTTCCTGCACCGGATTCAGGCGGAATAAATTGCTCGGGGATGTCGCCATAGTGCGGATCGCACGAAGGACACAGTGGAGCTTACGGTGGAAGTGAGCCGTGACCTCGTGGGGGCAAGAAAAGTCATTACATGATTACCTACCCATATGACTGGCCTGCTGGTTAGTGGCCCTGACTGCTATGCCGGGAGGTCGTGGGTTCGATTCCCACCCAGCGCAAAATGTATGTGTGAAGAGCACGATCATTTGTTCTGTCTGGGTGTATTTTATCTATAATATGTATGTATTTAGAAATATATAAGTATATTTATCAGTTGTCTAGTACTCATAACACAAGCTCTGCTTAGCTTTAGAGTGGACGGCGTTGTGTGATAGTTTTAGCAAAAAAAAAATATAAAAAAAGTTTCCGTCTGTGAAAATCCCATCAAAATCGGTTCAGCAAAGGGCTGAACCGATTTTGACGAGGATGTTCTCTCCCGGGAATCAGGACGTGGTGATGTGGGGGGGGGGGGGCAAACCCCGGGAATTAAGTCCCGTTTCCGCGAAAATATAAAAAGTAGCATCGTAATATTAGCTATATCCCAATGAAATTCCTGTCAAATTTTGTTTAACCTTGTCGCACATTTATCCCGTATTTTGAAATCCTATTTCCGCGAGAAAATTATGGATATTAGCTGGAACAAATCGATAGATCACCAAAAATTTTAAAATTTACATTTTTGTTAAAGTTTCGAATACACTTTGATATACATTTAGTAAACCAATTTTTATTTTTTTTTATAAACAGACACTTCAATTTTATTTAAGATACAAAATAACCGTGACTTGATAGGTTTGTGAACTTTCAAGTGATAAACGTACGCCTAAAATGTAGTAGTGTAGTAGTTGTTAGATTAGCTTAACTAAAAAGTGTAAAATAAAAATAAAAAAAACCGTGCCTGTTTAAAAACTGACTAGATAAAAACTAAAAAGAAATAAAAACCATTAAATGGGACGATTTTAGTCTGGATTATTTTATTAGTTCCCGACTGTTGAAGTCAATATGTTCCGTATTTGAATTTATTATTTGTTTTATTTAAATTGGTTTTTACGCTACTAGACAGAACTTGTTTTTTTTTTTCAGTTTTTATCTAGTTATTTTTTACACAGTCGGGTTTTTTATTTTTTAAATTATTTATTTTTATTTTGCAAATGCTTTCCTTGATATGAAGAAATGGTTCGGATGATATTAAATGATTTTATAACTTTTTCATTTAATATTTTGATTCTTTTGAAAAAAAAAAGGTTAAATTAAATATCACTTTATAATAAATTTTCGAAATGACGGTATTGTTCTGCATAATTTTAATGAACTACCTCTTTACACCCTTTTTATTGCACTGACATACTAAGTAGATGATAATCATTCTGTTATCAACGAGCACAGTATTTTATTTAGTAAACAAGGATTACAAAATGAGCAATAATTTCTCCCTCCCGTTTGTTGCCGGAGGACTGCGCGGAGCTCCTACTTCTGGGTGGTTTAAAAAAAATAACCAGGAAATGGCGGGGTCTGTATTCGCTCACTTCGCTCGCTCACTAGACCCCACTATCCCCTTCTAACCTAACTTGTCCAAGTCGGGTTGACCCAAGTCCCGAACTCGCTTTGCTCGCTCGCTCGCTCTCAAGTTCTCAGTGCGTATTTAGTAAGTGGATTACTGTCGGGAATAATAGCGACAGCATTGACAAACATTGAATGACACGACACAAACAAAAAAAACACTGTCCCAGGTAGCCTACTAAAAACATACAAAACTTTATTTTATTCAAACGTTGTTTTACGAGAAAAAATTAATAAAAAATGAATTGTTTGTCAAATGACACGTTATTAAACAAAGTTTTTGTAAAGTAAATTATTTGAAAAACTTGTCGTTGATAATGATGAAATGACGAACGAATGTTTTTGGCAAGTAAAAATTTGCGTTGGTTGTCAACAGTGACGGATTAAGACTACTTGTTGCCCTAAGCAATCTACGCCTGTGGGCCCCCCTATCCGTATGTCGTCAGTTTTTTGTAAAATGAGGTGATGAGATGTACCTTAGAAGTGGAGTAGGTGCGACAACAATAAAAACCAAAGCTTAATTTATTTATTATGTAAGGGTTAAAGTATGAAATTGCCGATTTGTACTGAAAAATTCTTTTTTTTTTTATTACCTATACATTACTGCCATCTAATAGGAAGGTCATTTATGCCTTTGCGATAGAACTCTGGTGATCTAGATTCGACAAACTGTGTGAAAGCATTTCGTACTGCCCCCTGAGAAGACTTTATCACGTAGAAAATTGTCTAAACCACGAAAAAAGTGGTAGTCCGTTACAGCAAGGTCTGACGAATACGGAGGGTGACGAATGGTTTCTAATTGCAGGTCCTGTAGGTTTAAAACAGTTTCTCGTGCTATATGAAGTCTCGCGTTATCATGGAGCAATAATGGTGAAGATTGATTCATGAGTCGGGGCTGTTTCACTGCTAGTTTTGCTATCATTGTTCCGAGTTTGGCACAGTAGACATCTGCCGTTATTGTTTGACCAGATCGAAGAAAGCTATAGTAAATAACACCATGCTGAGACCACCAAACAATAAACGCGCAAATTATCAAACTAGTCCTAGAAACTTTTTTTGGTAACGTGAGATTGAGACGTGATGCCCTAAGGACGGATATTTTTTGTGCTTCTTCTGGTGCCCCCCCAGACGTGATGCCCTAGGCAATTGCTTAATTTGATTAAGGGTTAATCCGTCACTGGTTGTCAAGTAAAAATTTGTAAATCAAGTTGTGGTGAACTGACAGCATACCTCCATGACATACGTAATTTTTCATAAAAATCTAACTTTTCTTGTTCAATAAATCCTCATAGCAATATTAGTCTTTGTAAATAATGATCCGCCATTTTGATACGGCAGCCATTTTGTGTAAATATTAGGTTATTAAAAGTATTTCCCTTTGTAATTTAATGATTGCAAAAAAAGACATTTTTTTAATAGATACGTATACGTAATAAGTTCTTATAGTAATAATAGATAATAAAATTGCCATCTATGTACTTTCATATTTTGATACGGATGAAAACCTAATAATCATAATTATTATTTAGACTGATAAAATATGAACAATTAATTCATATATATTTTCAATTATAAAAGTTTCCAACGTATTAAGGTATTTTATTTTGCTCCTTGATTCTAAGCCAACCCATGAGTATTTTTACTTAAAAATAATTGTTGCGAACCTGTGTATAAGGGCAAGTTTAGCCTTCTTAGAGGGGTTGGATTTATTTCCTACTATTTTTAACGTACGTACGTACGTACGTAACTTATATTTGGTTGGATTATGATATGAAAACAAGTATTAGTTAAATAAAACCCTACTAGTTTGTTTGGCGCTTAATAGTTTTAGTATCGTTTACATTAAGTGTACAAACTAAAACAAGCTTAATCTAAATGATAAAACTCAATTAAAACAAAAGCTGAGTGTTATAACATTTATAATGTTACAAGTAGAAGAAACTCTTGTAGAAATAAACAAACTCAATGCAACGTAACATTAAGATCATAATTACAAAAAAAAAAATACACAAAATTTACAAAAAAAAAACTTACGTTACATACGAGAAAATACATACATAGGATGTTATTCGTTCATTCAATGTGACGATCTCCTTACTATATTGCCTAATTTCATATTTAGGTACTATAACGGTCCCAGCAGACATTATCCTGCTCGCTGTAGCTGGCTTTTCCTCAGAAAAAGAAAACTATTGCAGTGCCACCTACCGGATCCAATTGCATTTTCAAACCATTCAGGGACCCACAGAAATATACACAAAAAAATCCATCCAAATCGGTCAAGCCATTGAGGAGGAGTTCGGTGACAAACACACGTACATAAGAATTATATTTAGGTACTAATATATAGTACAATATATTAGTACCTAAATATAAAGGCAATATGCCAGAAAATCCTACACTATTCTTTGTCATAAAGTATTGCGTTACCCAGGGTTATGGAGATCAGAAAGGTAAACACTCCTTGTAAAATACTAGTATTTGGTTTTATCCTGTTGTACTGTATCGAGTGAAACTAACTTCCCTCCCACTAAGCTAATACGATTATCTGATAATAGCAGTTACTTATTAAAAATATAAAATTTTAGCAAATCTCCTGTCATTTTTATTTTTTTAGGCTGTTAATTTCCGTAATATGATGTTTTTTTTTTACTCTTTGCCGGAAAACGCAGCGTTGGAAGGCCTCCCACAAGGTGGACCGACAACCTGGTGAGGGTCGCGGGAATGTGCTGGATGCGAGACGCACAGGATCGGTTGCTGTGGAGACGCTTGGGGTAGGCCTATGTCCAACAGTGGAGGTCTTTCGGCTGAAATGATGATGATGTTGGTGATGTTTTTACTTAATTACTGCAAATTATTATCAGAAAAACGCAAAATTGCAGATGGCTTCTTTTCATTTTTCACCCGTGGATACCATACACGCCTACTCAGGTCGACAGCGCCTTTAAGTCGGACCAATATCTCGTAGAATAGCAAAAATTACCAATAAAAATTATAACTCATCCAATGTATCATTTCATTCATAAATTCATAACAACCTAACCAGCAAACTTGCAGGCGAGCGCGCAATATGAACTGTCTTATTTCCTAAACCGATACCTCCAACGCATAACGCCGTAACATATATTTGAGTAAACATATATTATAAAAATGTAAAAGAAATATTACTATTTATTATTAGATCCAGATATCAAACTGGTTATTGATTATATAATGCAAATACATCAGTGAGAAGGATTTTCACAAATTACTTAAATAATCAAAAAAATATTAATAAAATGCTTCTCTTGAAAAAATGCACTTTTTGCCTTACGACCTTATGCGTAGGTGTCGACTAAGGCAACGGACGTGTAGCTTCATAAACGCGTATTCGTCATTATAAGCTTAGTATACGCTTACATACAAAACTATGGCCTACTGTCCACGGACGCGATAATGACGAATACGCGTCTATGAAGCTACGCGTCCGTGACAGTAAGCCTTATAGGTCGCGACGCTGTGGGCCACGAGCGAACATTGGATGCACCTTGAAAAGCCGATGCCTGAGCTACCAAAAAATCTTTTCATTGAAATAGAACTTGTATTTAACTAAATATTACATAGATGGAGAACTTATAAATAAATCGATTGAACTTAACTTCATATGCATAATTAAGCTCCTTTAATTCCTCAGTAAGGTCAAGAGGCTTGTACCGATTTGGGAAGCTTTTGTTGGAAGAGTGTCCAGTCTTTAGGAACGACTGGAATAGACCAAATCTCATCGCCACATTGAATGGACCACAATTAAAGTATAAAACTAAATGAAATGAAAATATTAAAAGTTATTTACCATAACAAAATAAACCAAAGTTCATGAGACGATAACGAAACGGTTACTCGTCAAAAAATATGAGCAAAACTAAACAAAGCATCTTCAAGACAAAGTCAGAAAAATAATATTTAATGAATGAAAAAAATTAACGTCATTCACTTTTTACGTGGAGACGTATACCCTGTGCGACTGTCAAGTTATTCCAAAATGTGTGTGACAAATTATTTACTAGTTAGCTAGTAAATAATTTGCGAAATAGAGCTCCTGCCAGTGGCGTCGCCCACTCGTAACTAGAAAATTATCCCAAGGAGACACACTCCCAAGATAAAATGTCATCGTATCGAATGTTCTATTCCAAGACTTGGGTCTACTCTTGTACCAAGTTTTATGTAAATACGTTTAACCGTTTCGGCGTGAAGGAGTAACAAGCATACACACACTCATAAATAGGTACATACAATAGTTTCGCTTTTATATTACTGTGATGAAATGCGGACGCTTTGGTCGAGCACAGAAATGTGTGTTAGATGCTGATTGGTTGAATTTTGTGTAAAACAACCGAATATATCACTTTTTTAGGTGAGATAACTATTATTTTTCGCTCTGGGTGGAGCGACTGGGACTGACAGACTTTTACTGACTAATGTTACTGCGTAGATAGTTTCTATCTAGAAACAGAGAGTTGCTACGAGGACTTAGTTTTCAAACAAGCAGATAAACACACAAACTGTTAATGTAGTTGTATCGACATACGACAGGTTAAATAAAACTTACATTTGCGACAAGCTTTACCTCTTTTTCAAAACAAATAAACACTCATACAAACGTTACAAAAACTTTATGTCCTTTGGCAATAAAGTGAGAGGCAGAACCTAAAAATGGCTTCTCTACCAGTCTCATGGAAAATATTATTGATTCGCACTGTCTCCACGTAAAAAATAATTGAGTAGCACTCGGTTTAAGTAATCAAAATTTCAAGTTTAGTAATTCCCAAACTCTAATAAAAGAACTTTACAAAATTAAGTGTAAGGGCACGTTTAGACAAGACGAAACTTAGTTGCGACCGCCGCACCGTAGCCGCGAGCTAGCCGCGTACTTGTTTTCATTTTTATCAAATTTCAACTCTATTTACTACGCCATAACATTCATTACACACACTACACACACACACACACACACACACATTTTTTTTTAAATAAGATATATAAGTGTTTTTCTTTTATTCTATTCTCTTCAACTAGCGAATGTCGCGACGAGCGTGTCCTCAGGCGCGCTCATTCGCTCCAACATTGACGACGCTACGCCCCGCACCTGCGCCCGAGCCCTCCACATTTCGTCAGTCTCAGTCGGTCATTTTGACAAGACCCAACTTCCATTTAATCAATGGGCGATTGATTCACTTTAAATACGCGCGAATTATATAAACGTGCCCCTTAAAGTAGAATTTGACAATTTCTCATCTTCGAAATTCCAATTCTAAAACCAGGTTTAATAAAATGCGCAAGCAAACCAGCTCAGTAAGATTCTCAAAATGTACCGCAAGTGATAAAATGTCTAGTACTCACGATTCATTTATTAAAAATCTAATTGCTCCGGCAATATCCTAAAATCTTATGTTCCTTAAAAACAGAACGTTTCACGCACACACGCACACGTACCTATCTTTACATCTCTATTTACAAATTTGTAACCAGAAATATTGGGTCCATATGATACTGTAGCTATGTAACATGTCCTAAAAATCAAATGTATGTAATATTGCTAATGTTTTTAATATTCAAAACTCAGCAAACTTTTCGGTATTTTTCCGTAATGGCTGATTTTCGTTTTAAAGCCTATATCATTATTGATAATATCTCAACTTTTCCTTATTAAACACACTTCATCCTTATCAAAAAGCACACTATAATTCATCAGAAAAAAAAAATGGCAATTCTTTACATAATCATTATGAACTCATTAGAGTCATCAGCCATTTTGCTATGGTGAAGGCCACCTAGCCATTCCAGATATGTTTGGTTACGTACGATTACGGTACATAATTTCGTGCGTTACGGCTCGCGTTCGACTAACGGTCAGATCACACCAAGAGAACTAGCATAGGTACAACACGCGATACTTTACAACTCAAATTCATTCGAATTAAATCACTGAAATGTGAACCTTATTGTGTGTTGTAAGAGTATGGCTAGAGTATGGCTATTTTAAAAAGTGTACGCAGCTATGCGTAAGACGGATGAAAAAAGATTGCACGTAGCGGAGATGAGAATGGTAAGATGGATGTGTGGTGTGACGAGAATGGATAAAGTGAGAAATGAGTATATTAGGGGAAGTTTAAAAGTAGCACCAGTGACTGAAAAATTGAAAGGGAATCGTTTGTCTTGGTATGGTCATGTGAAGATGAGGGATCAAACGCATGTTACTAAAAGAGTTATGAGTTTACATGTGGATGGATGGAGAGGGAGAGGGAGACCAAAGAAAAGATGGATGGATTGTGTGAAGAGTGATATGAAAGAAAAGGAAGTTAGTGATAGCATGACGACTGACAGGGCAGAATGGAAGAAAAAAACATGTTGCGCCGACCCCAAATAACACGGGATAAGGGCAGGAAGATGATGATGACGCAGCTATGCGTCTTACCACGACTTTGTGTGAGCTGACCTTAATAGGCCGAACTTCGCTTGTACGTCTTCGGCAGTACTCGGCCGATTGAACTTAACAGGTGAGTGAGAGCATCATTTAATTATTTATTGAAACTTCATGCAGAATACTGGCACATAGGGAGACTAAATGCAAGGCAATCTCGACCGTCATCATTGGAGAGATTACTCCGAATCCGAACTATGTACGTAACTCAAGCGTTCGCATCCGTTCCGTAACATTACATAACGTCAAACTAAAATTTACAGTACCAGTATCATATGGACGCAATAAAATCTAGTTATTAAAACAAGTTGACTTGGCTAACGCCTGCACACTATTTACAAAGTACTGAGATCAAATTCACAACTGTCCGCAAGTAACCAGTTATAAACATTTCTCTATACTCTATGCTACGGATCGTTGTATGGCTTGAAATTGTACTAGTGGGGGTAAATACATGTTCAGAACATTTCAAGACTAAGTTGCTTACAAACAGATTTTCGAAACTTGGTTTCTATTTACGTAAGTTTTACAAATCGCCTGTTTCATAGACTACAGTGTCTACTGTATACTTCAAATAATCCTAATTAATTAATATCTTAATATAAAGTCAGCGACATTTCAACTTCTACGTAATCGGACCTCAATTTCAACACCCCCACATTAACTGTTACCATAAACAATCCGTGCAGAACGTTCGAAATTCAAACGTATGACCAGACGCCATTTTGAAATGTAATGTAATAACAGTTACCAATATGGGGCCGGTGCGTTTCTGCAACGCTGCCCTTTGTTATAACGTTCTTCGGCTCCGAAGTTGGGGGCCCATGGGAGGTTCCGACCTCTATTTGCTCGCGAGGCCCCTTTGCCTACGAAGTTGGAGGGATACACCCGGTTGTTGACGCATAATCCGGGTCGACAACCATTCCTCGGTGTGGTGGGGTGACTGCCCGGTAGAGGGGGCGACGAGAATCTGTCCCATGGATCCGGCATCATACAGTTACCGCAAGTCCACGCGTAATCACCTAGAAAAAAAAATTGTTTGATGAAAATGCCCGATAAATCCTGTCGAAAACTTATTTTCGTGATGAAATGAATGAATGAATTCAATGGCAATAAAATTCCTCATTCATGAATAATATTTATTTATACATCACTATTTATCGTTTGGCCAAAGTTTGGAAGAATACTTTTGCATTTTCGTTCGACCTAACCTTAGTTCTTACGTACACTTTAATACAATCACAAAATACTATATCATAATATTAAAAATTATTCATATTTTTTGTATATTTTAAAACATTATAACGCTCTATAGCCGATGGTACATTGTTTAATATTATGTGACAATATTCCTTTAGGTCTGGGCAAGGAAAATACGGTTCATCACATTTAAATATATAATCTTCACAAATATTAGACAACGCAAATATAGTAAGATTAATGACAATTGAGAAAAAATACATTTCTTAGGTGACGTTACTAGGTACCGTTGAAAATATTGAAAAATAAAGTGCAGCAGGTTTTTAAAAGTAAACCCCAATGATGAAAGATGAAATAATCATTTGTATAGATATAATCTCATATATTCCTCACTCGATAAGCGAAAACTACTACATTAATAAATAATTAATTTACAGTCAAATATGCATGACAAATTAACCGCTAATAGTACAATATACTAATCAATAATTAATTTTACAAATATCATTATGACCGCTAAAATATTCATAATAATAATAATTGAATTATTATCATAAGAAAGAACTTAAATTATTATAATTTACACAATTATCTTCATAAGGCCAATTATAGTGATAACTGATTTGTAAAGACGCTAATAAGCAAACTCGACTAAAAATACGTGCTATTTCACATCTCTATTTATAATAATTCAATTTAGAACACGTCTATTTATCTAAACATCAATAAATGTCATTGTCATATTATATTCTAATTTCAAAATTATATTCTTTTTTACAACAACATTTTTTAAAGTATGGGTGCAAAATGGTCGTATGCTTAGTCGAGTTTTATCATGAAATAGAAAAACTTTGTCACGTCACTAAAAAATAATGGTTTATATACCAACAGACGCCACACAATACAATATGACTACAGCCACGTAATATAACAACAGTACTGCAACAAGCATTCACGCAGACATTTTTTATGTAACAATTTTTATATTTAAAAAATATTATAAGCGCTACAAGATTTACGAAGGTGATTGTCATATTTATATTGTTCAATAGAAGATATTTTAAAGTACTAAAAAGCTTTGAAACACACCTCTTTCTTTCGTAACATCTTTCATTCATTATTATCACTCCTAATATAATATAAATGACGTTAGGATCAGCCCATATCATAGGGAGTTCCTTCAACCAAATGCCATCAGTGAGCGAAGTTTTAAGTTACACACCCCTGTCCTACCCTTAGAAGAATGGTATACATACGACTTTTATCTAAAATTTCTATATTCACAATATCAGTCGCATTTATTTGACAAAAGAGGAATGGTCATTTTAAGGGCAGAAACGCACTAACTTAGGCGTTGATTAAACGCTGTGAAAATGTCTCTTTCACAATTTAAATTATAAAAGGAAGCTTATTTACAAACAAATGCAAACACTACCAGAAAGGCTAATCATATGCAGAGCGACAAAATTTTAACGTTGATTTTCTTGCTCTTAAAAAGAACTGCCTTTGTTTGTTACGCATAACTTATTTTTAGTTAGGAAATCATCAAATAATTCAGCTCTGTGTGGAGTGAGATGAAACGTCAGACTTTGACTGACTAAACTTACGTGTACTCGTGTTCCTTCAGTAGCCACTTGCGTTCCTAACATGTTCACGCATTACTAGCGAAAGATATAGCGACGGCAAAATTTTGTCGCGCTGCGCATGTGTGCTCTGCTGGACTTGTCGCGTTCATACAATCACATTCCTAATCTTGTCACACTTATCGTAAACAAGTTACATTGGGTGCTATCTCAACTTCACCTAAAGCTTAATTTTACAACATTTTATTTTATAGCATATTTATTATTTCCAAACCTTTTAAATCCAGAATTTTGAGTATAGCACCCTACTTACACATGTTTAGTTTAAATATAACTATTAACAAGTTTTAAATTTCTTCGAACAGTAGACTTCGTGAACCCCGATAGTACATCACTTAGAAATACGCTTTATTTAGGCACAATTCACATTTGGAAACTAATTCTAGCATTCTAGACCTACGTTCCGTGTTCAGTGAGGAATATCAATCTTAGAAATAAAAATAGCTTATATTAAAATAATAATAATAAAATTATTCAGTGACTTTTTTTACATATTTAAGTGAAATTCATTGCACATAATATCATATTATATTTAAATAGAAAAGCTACAATTTACAAAAACTATCACTGGAATCACAAGTAAATCAGGAACATAATTTATAAGGAAACTTATGTAAAATAAAACTACCTACATCATTTGAAACGAAAATATTTATTAATTAACTTATCGAGTAATTCTCAAAACATTTTCAGCAACCACAGTCTACCCAAAATATCTCAACTCCATACAACACGAAGAAACTGCTGAAGACTCGTTTAAAACAATTTTTTTTTTATTTGACTTGCAAAATTGGTATGTATGTCTGTTTAGGGTAAAAATGAATTTTGAAACCGTTACCCCTACCGATAGTGTTGAAATTTTACAGAGATGTTTTAAGAGGTATGCAGAACAGAGTGTGAAGTACCAGATACCTCCTTTGTTAAGGAGGATCCTCCGACCAGACGGGTTTTATGTCTGGTGTGGGCAACAGCCCGAGAGATGATTTCGGGCTTTTGTATATGTTCAAATCGCGCGGAGAATTCTAATTGCGCGATGCAGGATTTCGTAATTTAGTTTATGACAGTGCATAATTAGCTAAGTGACGTCATTCTGAAAAAAATACGGACTGCATATTCTATACTGCAACTTTAGACTTGACGTAAGAGCTAGAAGACATACTTTATCACGAACACTTAATCAATTTACATAACCTTATCTTAAAGACGGTATGGTCAACTTTTAGTCTAGCCGAATGTAGCTGAGTACCAGTATTCGTATTATGCATGGAGCGACTGTCTATCAGACCACACTGGGAATAAAGTGAACGGTAAGGTATGATCTTGTCCATATTGTAGAGTTGTTGTTGTATTGTCGTTTCATTGTTCTTGTATTGTAGTTTCATTCTTGTTGTAAGAGCTAGAAGAAGACATACTTTATCACGACCACTTAATCAATTAAGATCTTGTCCATATTGTATAATTGTTGTTGTATTGTCGTTTTATTGTTCTTGTATTGTAGTTTCATTCTTGTTGTAAGAGCTAGAAGAAGACATACTTTATCACGACCACTTAATCAATTAAGATCTTGTCCATATTGTATAGTTGTTGTTGTATTGTCGTTTTATTGTTCGTGTATTGTTTCATGCTGTTGTATGGAGAACATATTCACACTTTCTCAGTACTAAATAATCACTACAAGAGATCCCCACTGAACCCGAGTACTTATCAGAGTCTACAGTTTACATAGTTATAATATACAGTTATAATCACTAGCCTAGAAAGGGACGAAGAATAGGTGATGGGTATCAGGACATACTTAGCTATCTCTCTCTTTCTTAATTCAAACTTTTTACACGTTTTAGTTGCTTACGACTCTAATATGTTCGAATACATTTAGTAGAATAATTTTGACTACCCATTTATTGGAATTAATTACGATTAATTGGGCTAGTTTTATCTTTGGTAATATAGTTATTCTAAAACAAAATCTTGCCCGACATTACTGACTAAATACACCTGAAATATATTTCTGAACGCTATCAACTAAAAGGATTTACATTAAGTCATTTGATTAAGGGTCAAAATCTACGATAATTTTACTCCGTGTGACACTACTTAAAGCCAATTTCAAATACGTTCGTCCTCCTTACAATAAACCTATCAAGTCCGGACACCCATCACACCGTAGAATAGGAACGTAGTCGATACGGGAACAACACTCATAAACTCCGAACTACTGAACGTACGAATCACCGCTGCATATTGTCAATGTAATTCCGCCATAATGAACGCATATTATTTTACGTCGTTTCGGTCTGTCCTCTGGCGTTTGCCTAACGTAGATACTGTTAGCGTCGTACAAGTGTGACGCTCTGAAGTTAGCTACAAATGACTGCGCAATCGTAAATCTTATGCTAAAACAGCAAAGCGCCATGTCACGCACATCGGAAAGCCTGAGTTCAGAGCGGTACACTTACGTGACGCAAACTGTATTGGTAGGTCTAAAAAGTAATTCATTTATGATTCCATTTTATATACGCTGAGCTAACTTTAGTGTCGGATCACCCGTGTACGTAGATAACTAAAAATATTATTGAAGGAACTACGTATTAATTTTTAAATTAATGTCTCAAATAGCATAAACACATTATAATGTTGGCAGCATTGCCAACAATATGGCCGCCGTTGCGCTAGACCGAGCAAAAGGTCTTAGTCGGTCAGCAGACGTCGGCGCATCGCTAGAAAAACGAAGAAATACCACTATAATTATAAATTATTCCAAGTTTGCTGCAATTATTTAAAAGCTGAATTAAATTTTTTTAATAGCTGCTGAGAATGACTACAGTTTAACGTATCTACCCTTAAAAGTTTTAAGCGCTTTGTAGCTCTGAAGTATTTTCTTGAGTAGTTCAAAATATCTATGTAGAAGCGTTGTATTACACCTTTACGTCCCTCTCAGAAACTTAAGAGGTTACTTGTCTAAGCAAAAAGCCTATATAACCGTTAGTCAGAAATAAGCGTTCATTACGTCAGAAGCTCTCCAAAACTAACGTCGATGTGTATTAAAATTAATATTTTGTACATTATCTAGTGCAACAATGTGTAAATACAAAGCTTAATAACTAAACGCCAACGATTTACGCGTCAACTGCTAGATGAGGTTAAAAAGCGACGATTTTTAAATATTTTTTAACATTTTAGGACGCATCATTTGGGTCGTATAATGATTGAAAAATCGAAGTATGTTAAGCATACATACCTTTGTATTGAGTATTTTGAGTTACGCACGTCTCAAACCCTACTTTAATGCCAAATTTTTACAGGTTTGCAGGTTTTTACAGGTTCGCCCTTAGAATTTGGAAAACTTGACTTCAAATGCTTGAATCGGAAATCGGGCGTTAAGCATTTGAAGTTTAGTATTTCTAAAACTCTACTTTAGCCTGAAACCCAGTCAAAATTTGGCATTTAAGTGGGGCTTGAACATTCTTAACTCAGAAACCCGCCCTTAGATTCACTCGCTAGTCTACAAGTGTGCTAGGCATACTTAGACTTGCTCGCTAGTCAGGTTCTAGGTATGAACACCAGTCAACAATAGCTACGTATAACAACGAGTCATGAGGCGGGTTTTGGGCACAACATTTTTTTATTTAAAGTTTATTTTCAGACAATGAAAGTGTCAAAAGATCACAAAGAATCGCAAAGTACACCAAAATATGTGTAAATTGCAAGACTTGATTTCGCCATCTCATTTCTGCCATCGGACAACCCGACGTACGGCGAGTATCCACCCTTACGTTGTTTAAACCTCTACGGTCCGGACTAAGCGTTTCGCCTAGTCGTTTATACCGCGTACATCGAAGGACTGGAACAATTTGCCTGTCTTCCATTCCGATTATAATTTTGGTGTCTTCAAGGCTAAAGTGAATAGGCACCATCAACGATTGCATCACTGCTTACCATCAGGTGGGCTCGCAGTCAAGCACTATTTTATATCAATTAAAAATATATATACTGTATTGTCAGTTAACAGTTTCATTTGAATACCATTTCTCCATATTACTGTAGCAAAAATAAAATGGCCAAAATTGACATTGATATTCCTCGCTATGTGCCATTTTAATAAAAACTTGAAGTTTTACTTCCGTCTCTCTCTCTCGTAAGAAAGTTATGGTGATGGTTTTAATGGGTTGTGTGAATACATACATGTCCTTACCGAAACTACTAAATATTTTTATTACCGTACTATCCGATATTGAACTACAAATTGCAAAAAAACGTACGAAAATTTGAATTTATCGGGCTACCATGAAGCATTCACCTTAGACATACTCTTTGCCTGTAATACTAGTTGCTTTATACCAAATACTTCAAAATAAGAAGCCTTAGTGCTAGTTTTTAAACGAACTCTGTCACTACCGTAAAAGTCTTGCAATTTACACATATTTTGGTGTACTTTGCGATTGGACGCATAATATAACTAGAGCAAGAAGAACATATGAATAGGTCAAGTTTGTAAGGCACGCGCTTCTTGTGTCGAGTTATACAGTTATATTGAACTAGCTTCTGCCAACGGCTTCACCCGCGTCAAAGTAGGTTTTTCCATACAAACTTTGGACTCCCGTTTCATCCCATTAAGGGGTGAATTTTGGAAAATCCTTTCTTAGTGCTCGCCTACGTCATAAAAGAAAACCTTGTGCAAAAATTCACGTTCCTGGTCACAGTAGTTTCGTCTGCGCGTTGATATGTCAGTCAGTTTCTCCTTTTATACATAGATTTTACGGGTTAGCCCTGAGCATTCACCTTAAAAGTTAATTTTTTACTGCATAACGCAGATACGTCGATAATTTTCCTTGTTGACATCGCTTTTTAACCTAATCCCCTTTAACAGCGACAGCTCATTAATAAGATCAACAGCTTAAAATATAACAATACAATGCTTAAACATATTCCTGATATAACAGTCAAACGGGATGAATAAGAACGCAGGGGTGAATAGGAACAAAAGTTTGAACGCCATTTTCGCGTTATTTAAAAAAAACAACATTTAAGTGCTCCTGTTTATTCATTAATTGTAATAAAACGAATGCTTTGATACAAATCTATATATATAAAAATAAATAGCTGTTCGTTAGTCTCGCTAAAACTCGAGAACGGCTGGACCGATTTGGCTAATTTTGGTCTTGAAATATTCGTGATAGTCCAGGGAAGGTTTAAACGGTCAGAAAATATGGAAAAACTGACAAAAAAAAAAAAACGAATACAATGCCATCTCTAATTAAAATGTCATTATAAAATGGCTATTTATGCTGCCATTAGATGGCGTTATCCTTACTATTGGCGGTACGAATTTCGCCGGTACAGCTAGTTAATAATATAAATTTAAAGCAAAGTGTAAAACCTAATCAAAGTTTTGTTCCTATTCATTCCCGCGTTCGTATTCACCCCGTTTGACGGAATATTATCTAACAAATAATTCAACAGCGTAAGATCTAATTACAAGCGCGTACCGGTCTAAAATCACATAATTTATAGTGAACTAATGAAAAAAGCTTGTATTTATACAAACAACTAGCTACAACGCTGTTTAACAGACAGTTATATATTTATTTCTATTGAGCACATTCTATGTTATTTTCATAAGCTGATAAGTGGGTAATGTTGTTCACACAATGTGTTGAATTTAGTTCATAAAGCTTTAGTACTTTTATTAATTTAAAACTTATCATTTTCCTTGATCGACGCTCTTGATCCAGCCCGTCCCTTGCCGTCCTCCCTCAGCCAAGACCAAAGCGGAGTTTCATACTCTACTGGTTTTATTTTTAAGGTGGAGCGGGAGGGCGTGTCACACTTTTAGTGACTAAAACTCACCTGTGTCCTTCAATTACCTAATAGCGTGTATAGGTGTGAAATTATCTAATAGCTTCTCTCGCTCTGGGTAAAGCGAGAAGGAGTGTCAGACTTTCACGGACTAAAATCCGCCAGTGTTCCATCAATCACCATTTCCGTTCCAGGGCCACAATGACTATTTTAAACAATTCGGCAACCCATCATCTTGTCCTAAGCTCAAATGCATGAGGTCAGCACACCTTTTTTCTTCGTCTATGTAATTGCAAGCCCAAATTTAAAAAACTTTCGACAGTTTTTATTGCTGGTAACAATGTCAAGATACGGTTTAAATAAAAGCTCAAAAAGCAGTTCAGTATGCGCTAATATAGACTGATTATTACAATAATTATTGTCTATGCTACTAAATTCCTATTATGTGAACAACATTACGAAGATAAAATTAATAAATTGACATTTTGCACAACTTATGTTATTAAAATGATTTCGTTTCATAGTATCAGACGTTAAGTACATACATATTTTGTTATTGTGGATACAGATTATTCGATGCACTAACTTACGATTAAAACAAAACAAAAACAAAAAGTAAAAATTTGGTACTTACTAAAACAGCACTAAATACATTTTAAATCTAGAACAAGGCTGCGAATAAAAGTATACAAGGATTTAAAAAAATATATAATTAGAACGCATCTTTTTTTTTCGCTAAAAAAAAAGTCAACGTTTTTTTTTTAGTGTAAAAGTGAAAGCTAAAACTATTGTAGAATAAGGTACAAACACTATTACTTTACATAATAAGTCATTTATTATTTTAACACTACTATTGGGTAAACGTTGCGAGTGCTTCACTATGAGACGTCTAAAAGTCTAGAACATTCTAGAAAAGTCTAGAATAATAACAGGATTTTGTGCTGAGACAGGGTCCCTCAGTTGTTTAGTTCTATTTTGGATTAGATTTATAGTAATTAGTTATCTTGTGTTGAGTCGAAAAGGGGGGAGGGATACTAAGTTGAATTACAAATATTTTTATATTATTTGGAGTAAAATGCTTACTCATCCAAAAATTGGTTTTAAAACCTGCTCAGGTTTTAAAGAACTTTAAAAAAAGAATAAATGTGAATATAATACACTCGATTACGAATTTAATAAAGAGAAAGACCATTTGTAAGCTCAAAACTAAATAAACTAACTAAAACTTTAAGAATTACTTGAATGCCGTTATTTTTCAACCCAACACGAGTTCATATATTATTATTAATAGCCAAAATGTTAACGTTCCAATTTTACATTAATATTTAACATCGCCTCAGTCGTGGCCAGCTCAAAAAACCGGGAATGATTTTTGTTTTTCTAGTCTGGCGACAAAAACAATTCTCGTAACTGGCAACACCATCAAACATTACCATAGATAATAGGAGTCTTGTCTATCTTAGTTTAGAGATACGAAGCATAGGAATTTAACAATGGAGGGGGAACTAAGCGCAAATTAATATTTAAACCACACTTGTACAAGAGTGTTCTTGTGGGAATCTTTGAGAACATCGTTATTAACTATCTAATTATCCGTTTCTTTATATTAACACCTACGCCAAAAGGTGGGACTAAGAGACACTATACAAAAGTAGAAGAGATCATTTTATTATATATATATTCATATTTCTTTGGTACAACTTTTCTAACGAACCTATCAGAAATAATATGGGAAAAATCACTTTTAACTCCTAAATCAAATCACTTTTTTATCTAAAATCCGCAATATACAACAGCACACCACGCCCCTCAAAAACTCCCACAATCACTTAATAATATAATAATAATAGTTTAATAATAACACCAACACTATATTACACTACTAAAATGAAAAGTCCGTCCGTCTATATCCGCGTATCGGTGAGACGGAACTTCTTACAGTAAAGCCCTTTTCAAAATGGGCGATGATGACTCATATAAGACGGCTGATTGTAGTAGTCGCGGCGGAGGTAGCGGTTGGAAAGGCCTCCGTACATTCCGTAGTTGGTCGTGTAATCTTGCCGGCTGTGTAGCATGTCTAGTTGGTCGAGGCTGTGGTGTCGTTGGGGAGCGATTGAGGCTATCCGAGCAGCATGCACAGTGGGTAAGGTTAGGTTCATAACATATGGACGGATTTTATTTTTAGTTGCGTAAAAACTACTGTGTCATATTAAACCCCGGGTTTTTTAATGCTTTTCAATATTGCTTAATCTCACGTATGTTGACTGTTTTCAATTTGGTCAGCCAATAACAGCCTAAAAACTGAATCCTATAGCCTTCCAATCTAAGGGTACGGAGCTGAGTACCAGTTTTTATTGGGTAAAACGTTACCCCATGGCATGACAAATGGCTTAGCCATTAATTTAATTTTGGAGACCATAAAGTTAGAACTACATTGGGCCCACATGGGCCACGTACGCCGATCAGGGTGCGTCGCTCTCAATACATTTTATATGGCAACTCGAACTGTAGCTCATATTAAGATTCCGTAAACAGTAATAATTTCCTGACTAGTCAGGAAAATCGACTATACGGGGTGGCGCCGATAATACGACATCAAATTAAATTGCGTATACGTATACCTCATGAGTTCGCATACCAAAAATTATTCGAATATATCCAGTAGTTTAGTCACAGTACATTATTTTTCATTTTCAGCATTTTCTAAATGATGTATAATGTAATCAACGATTACAATCCAAAAAAAAAACTTCATTTGCAACTGAGAAAAAAATCATATTCGGTGCTATAAACATAAAACCTTAAAGTCATAAAACAGTTAAAGAAAGAAAGAAAACATATTTATTTGGCACACAATGATCGAACAAGAACTTAAATTAAAAGTAAAAAAATAAAAACAACAACAACAACGTGTCTCTCACGGCTGTGCCAAATGGGTTCAGTTCAGCATAATGCCAGACAACTATGATGAAATTTGTTTTGATATATCTGGATTAAAATTTAATCCAGATATATCAAAACTAATTTTCTAACTAATTTAAAACCTAATCCAATCATTTATATATTAATTTCCACCAACCCGCACTGGGCCCGCGTGGTGGATTACGGCCCATTCCCTCTCCTAGAGAGGAGGCCTGAGTCCCAACAGTGGGAACATTATAAGGCCGACTATGCTATGCTATGCTATATATTAATTTATATATTAATATATAAATGATTGGATTGGATTATATATTAATCAAGCGTTTTGCTCCCTTTGAATGAGCCGATCTGTACGAGCTAGTAGGCGCGGGCCGTACACCGTGTCGATGAGCTGCTCCCTAAGTGTTTCAGTTAATGATTAATCAAATTTAAGTGACATTTCACATATCGAGGTCACAGATGTTACCATCTTTAGTGATAATCCAATTACAAATCGATTACGTTCTTATATAAAGAAAGACAGAGAGAAAAAGAATTTATTAAAAACTTACTACTTCTTATTTTTATTAATTTATATCGATATTGATGGCGAAACAATCGTACTTACTCACCTCTATTATGGTGGAATCCTGCCGCCCATCCCGCGTAGTACGCCGCTTTCTGCTTACCATGCTCCTCAGCCACCTGGAAGCACCAGAAAGAAATCATTACCATCTTATGACGTCACTTATACGATCGCTAAAAAAAAGCAACATAAGATCGTTCATGTTCACATAGATAAAAACATTTTAATGTAAAAATACACAATGGCCGATTTTCATTAATATTTTTGGCAAAGAACGTCCATAGGTTGTTGAAGTCTTCTTATAACTCTGTGAGTTCTGCACAATCAATTGGGTACCTGGCATATTTTTTTTATTATTATTATTTGTATCAAAAAGTAACTATAAATCTAAAATCGGAAATAAAAAATCAGACTTTTTCGATTCCGTTCAAAATTAAGTAACCTTTCAAATCTGAGCAAGGTTAAACTGCCACTTAACAGAAAAAAAGATGAAAAACTATAATGTGACTTCACCGCCATTAGGTTTAACGCGTAGAAAAGAGATAGCGAAATGTTCCCACCACGCCACTCTTCCTCATACAAATATAATTGAAATTCTAATTGCTGCTTTCTTTTATAACCAATTTTGATGACAGAAAGAAAAGAAAGAAAAAATATTTTATTTTGCCCACGTACACAGATACACACAATGTAGAAACAACATGTAATCACTTAAGATAAAAAAAAACATAACAAACATTGTGTGTCTCGCGCACAACAACATCAACATTGTGTGACGCGATTTTCAGAAGATTTATTTTTAGTTTTATTTGTTGTTTAGTACAAAATATTGTACAAAAACACACATAGACAAGTACCCAATTCAAAACACTGCAATCGGTTATCATAGGTACCAATTCTGACGATTTATGCACAATCTCATGTAACGAATCCCCGCAGACGGGCGCGATGTGACAAATGCACTATGAGTTCTACAATATTTTCTTTGAAAAGTCGTTGTGGCATTGTCGCGTCACCCTTGTCTACAGGGGCCCTAATCTTGTTTCTCACAATGTAACGGTCCCGGCCATTATGTTAACAAAAATAAAACGATTCATTCCTGACTACCGAACAACCATTTCATACCGAATAGAATTAACAAACATCTTCAAAATCATGGAAGACAGCTACCATAAAGCTCACATAAAAAAATCGGATGATACACAAAAACAGGTTGAACTAACATAAAAATAAAATCTACAACCCAACCACGGAAAAACCACGATTTATAGTCAGAACTGTCGATAGATTCGTATTGTATTCATAAATTCCCAAAATAACAAAACTGCTTTTTGTCACGTGGTAAATTTAAATATGTATCGTGTATCTTTGTATTCTTGAACTCGGAATTTACTTCACATTTATTTGATATCCCACTCAATGTGATAGTAAAAACAGTTCGAGAGTGCAACACTTTTGTGGAGGGACATTATCCATCATATTTTTTTTTTTTTACAAAATGTTGTCTATTCAAGAATAGTCCATAGACAAATCGATTCGCTATAATTAGTGAATCGATTAAGAATCGCAGTCACAAAAATTGCTACAGTAATTTAGGCGGTACGGTGAATCATGCGTAAATACGGACAATACATAATGACCGATTTCTCAATTGAGAATTTTTCATTATTTCAAGAACCGACAAATTCTGGCTTATAACCATTTTTTGGCTTTGCCGTAGGAGGGTAAAAAATAGATGAGACAAAAAATGGCAGAGGCGTGACGAAACAAAAGGTGAAGAAAACAGCACCGTCATGGCACTTTGAGCTACCCGGCTAGAGACACAAGGTTGTCTTTCCGTTGGCTACAGAAGAACGACTTTGTGCCCCCAGCGGGGTGAGCCCTGGCGCACCATAGTATCACTGTGGAGTCTCAGCCGGCTGGTCGCGCGAGAGACGCCGCGGCGGTACACAGCGTCACTGCTGGTCGGCTGAAGAAAGACATATTACAAGAATTTAGACCCGACCCCGCCAATAGGACATGCACCCATGAGGAATGAGGTGTGACTTGTAAGAAGATTTAGTGTCCTTGATACTAGCAAAGCTGAAAGAAATGATGTTTGTGGTGTGAAGCTTCTTTTATTAATGGCCATATAGACCACTACCATAGACCTTTACTTTATCTATATATGTGGCAGCACTGTCTTTTTATCAGTGTTGACAGATAATAGAAAACGAGTTGTTTTTGGAAGATTTTTTTTTTATTTTTTTATTTTGGTATATGATGTTTTGGCGTGTAAATTGTTTCTGTATTGTAATAGTGTTACAGAATAATAACATTAATACAGAAAGTTTTGCAAGATTGCGGAAAAGGCTTACTCTATTACTAAATAACTAAATTGCTTAAAATCAACTATAAGACTTAACTAATAGACTATGAAGTATTAAGTCCCATAAAGGTAGAAAATCTTAACAGCAGAGGAAGTCTCAAAGAGTATCTAATAGTCACAATAGAAATAAATCAACTACTCATTTTAGTCGATTTATCGTAACATCGAATACAGAAATCTCTCATTACAATTAAAAGCAAAGCAATTTAGTAGCAGAAGCTATAGATGTCGCCACGTACCTTAACGCTTAATGGCTCAGTGCCGCCCTCTGGTATCACATTGTTTAGCGCTGCTATCGCTTCCTGCGCCTCTTCGCGTTTGTCGAATCTGATAACAATAATCATATCTCAAAAATGCAAGATTATAATATAATAATTTCGGAATAAAGCCCTTTAGGACTTACTTAGCCTATTATTCAGCTGATTTGATTTTCTAGTAAACCTTTCTGTTAAACATACAAACACACAGATACAAGAGGCGTTGCTAATTGGCGATTATGCTACTAAATTTTGATATAGATCAAGTATCGATACGTTTATTTCGATACCGAACAAACATAGATGTTATACTGTGAAAAGTCTTTTTAACCTCTTGGTTAACTGGTAGACAATGCCTTGTTAGTTTGCCTATGTACCTTCTGTAAAAAATGCTTTTCCTTCAATACCATTCAACAATCGAGATACTTCATTCAATTCTGAATCAGAATAGATACATATTTCATTGGATACAGATACCGGCGCGATTCTTAAGCGCTGACTTCTACAGTTCTACTTGCGCAGAAGCACGCAGAAGTGAAATAGCGGTTCTCTTTAGTGGTATGAAAAGAGATGCGGAGGCGGGGAGTGCAATCCTTGTACAGTGATTGGCTCGCCGATATTGTACGATGCGCAAAACGATCCCCGCTCTTTCGCCGAGCGCTCAAGATTCGTTCCGCTATCTGTAGCATCTAAGAATCGATACTTTTGACTCGATACTTTAGCTAATTACTATCGATGCCTTTGATAGCGAGCAGATAAAAGATTCTGTTCTGAACGTACCTCACAAAAGCAACTCCACGCGGCGTTCCATTGCTCTTATCTCTCAATATATGCTTCTGCACTATCCTGCCGTACTTGCCGAATATCGTCTCTAGCTGTTCCTCGGTGATGGCGCGCGGTAAGTTCGTCACATAGAGGTTCGTGTCTTTAATGTCATCACCTGAGGGACGTGCGTATGAAACCTGAAAGGAAGTAAAGGTAAGTAAATAATGTGTTAAAAAACGCGGATATCTTTACAAGTTTTTGTGTAGCCTTAGCCATAGGAACAGAGTAGGTTACATCAAAAGCGGCAGGGCTTGAAAAATTTGTAAAAATAAATAGAAGGCCTTGTAAAAAGCAATTGGAACCCTTAAAATTATTATAGCAGGCCTCGATAAAAAGTAACAGAAAATTTTGAAAAAATTAGAGGCTTTTATAAAATACTAGCTTCTGCCAGCGGCTTCTCACAAGTGAAAGTATGTTTCTACATACCAACTTTAGACACCCGTTTCATTTCCCTAGGGTGTTGATTTGGAATATAGTCTCTTAGTGCTCGCCTACGTCATAAAAGGAATCCTTGTGCAAAATTTTACGCTCCTAGTCCCAGTAGTTTCGGCTGTGCGTTGATGTCTCCTTTTTTAATTCGCATTTTTAATATCCAGATTGTGTAAATTATTTTTTTAGTATTAACTAAAACAATTAACCCGTAAAAAAATAAAACAAATAATGTACCTTTAACCGTTTATTTCTGAGCTGGTATCCGTTGAAGGTGTCGATCGCCCGCGCCGCGTCCTCTTCCCGCGTGAAGTTCACGAAGCCAAACCCGTAGCTGTAGCCAGTCTGCAACCATCATAAATTTCCCTTAACAATGTCGCCAGTAAAAATTGTTTGAGTAATTTCGGCAATTTTTTATAAGCAGGAATTATCAAATATTATCTCCCTCTGTGAAAATTGTGGTGGAGGGAGAGGGGGTGTAAGACTAACTGACTATAAAACACACCCGCGGTTACACTTTAAAACAATCTCGCAGCTCTGACAGGCACCGGCTCTAGGGGGCACTGTCAATAAGCCTTAGTTTCAATTGTAATAGTCAGTCAAACACCACCATAGCTAAAATGTCTCAAGTGCCTTTGTATCACCAGGAACCATATCCTTCAAACTGTGAGTTTGGACTCTTTATGCTCATAATCATATACTTGCCTAAAACAGTCTACTTTTTTATTTGGTATAAACCAGTGCTTGACTGCGATCCCACCTGATGGTAAGCGGTGATGCAATCATAGATGGTGAGGCGCACTAGTTTATTAAGAGCCTATTCACTCTACACTCTACACTCTAGCCTTGAAGGCACCTAAATTATAGTTGGACGGGAAGACCGCAGCAGGCAAATTGTTCCAGTCCCTCGATGTACGCGGTATAAACGACGAAGCAAATCACTTAGTTCGGACCGTTGGTGTTTCAACAACGTAAGGGTGGATACTCGCCGTACGTCGGGTTGTCCGATGGTAGAAAGGAGATGGCGAAATCAAGTCATGCAATTCCCCTCCAAAATGCAACCTGTAAAATACCGATAGGCTGGCTACCCTGCGCCTGTGCTCGAAGGTACTTTTCAACACATTTCTAAAGAACCAATAGAGTAGATGGTTAATACCAATCTACAAAGCCTTGAGCATAGGCTTAGGGTAGCCAGCTTTTCGTTATTTTACAGGATGCATTTTGGAGAGTGTACGCAAGTTTTACATGACTTGATTCCATCGTCACCTTTCTACCATCAGACAGCCCGACGTACAGCGAATGTCCACCCTTACGTTGTTAGTACCTCTTCGGTCCGGACTAAGTGTTTCGCCTCGTCTTTTATACCGCATACATAGACGGACTATAACAATTTGCCTGCAGTGGTCTTCCCGTCCGATCATAATTTAGGTGTCTTCAAGGTTAGACTGAATAGGCTCTTAATAATCTAGTGCCATCCACCATCAACGATTGCATCACTGCTTCGGAAGAAGGATCGTAATCAATAATCGCGAGTTTATATCATTAAAAATAAAACCTTAAGCCAGGTCGGAATGTTTCCTCGTCAGTCGTCAATCAGTGTTAGCATAAATTGTTAGGTAACAAAAACAAATCTTACAAACCTTGAAATCTTTCATAACACGACAACTCTCTATGGGTCCTATTGACATGAACATCGCGTACAGGTCCTTCTCAGTCATGGTCTGTGGCAGGTAGTTGACGATGAGGTTGGTCTTGCAGGAGTCGCCCCCCGCGGCAGACACCCCTCCTCCCTCGGACATGCTGCCCCAGCAGCGGGCACCCGCCCCTGCACGCCCTCGGTACTGTTGTTGGATTTGCTGGAACACAGACCAGCATAATAATATTATTTAACTAATACAGTCAATGTTGAGAAGGGCTCAGGAGCCTTACCGTCACATGTTAAAATGTCAGTCTAGCGAGAAAGAGAGATGGAGCTATACACCCAATATAGCTCCATCCCTTTAACAGTTCAGTTTAGGCCGTAAAATGGATCGCGTTAAGAGCTCGTGGTAGGGATCGTTCATCAACAGGTTATATATATATAAAGCAGGTAAGTGGGTGACTATTCATTACTTTGTTCGATCCGGCCCGTCCCTTGCTGTCCCCCCCCCAGCGACGCCCTAAGCCGAGGTCTGTACCCCACAGGGGGTGCCCTTAGCGTGTAGTCGCTTAGTTTTAAGTTTTAAGTATAGTTAAGTAAGCCCTGGCTGGAGGCTTTGATTCTTGAATTCAGGCCGCCACAGGCAAGTCCGGTTAAGCAGCCGACAACCTCCTAGGTTGAGGCTGCACGTGCGAGAGGCCACACAATAAAAATTAAAAAAAAATGACCATTCATTACGTACCAAAATCTCAACGTGGCTCGTACACATCGGCCAGCCAATCACTACAAGGATTGCACTCCCCGCCCCCGCGTCTCACTTCATACCAATAAAGAGACCCGATATTTCACTTGTGCGCAAGTGGAAGTCAGCGCTCAAGATCCATGCCGGTATCTGTACGATCAGGTATCGCAGTCAAGCATAGTTTATATCGTTTAAAAAAAAGCTGTTGGACCCGGGTGTCATTTGTAGACATTTGACGCTGGTTACATTAATCAGAAAATCTGACACCAGTCTGGTCACCAGGAGTATGGAGTTGCTTAGTTAATAGGAATTGTTGAGGTAGGATAAGCAGTTGCATCACGAAACCTAATACTTGTGAAAGCTTGGTAGAAGCCGATCCCAATATATGTAACTGCAGTCCTTGCACGCATGCACGATTTGCGCGTGGAGATGCAACGCCGGGGCGAAACTCCGCTGCCGCGACAAGTCGTGGCATGGTAGGCAGTTCCGGCGGGACCTCATGGAGGAATGGCGACAGCGACTGTCGCAACCTAGTGCTGAGCACACCATAATTATGGCGGTAAGTTCCCTCTTTGAGGAGTGGCCGGAAAGACCTCACGTCCTCGCGTGCTCACCTTCCAAATGACGCAGGTTCTCACCGAACATGGGGAGGTTCGGTTCCTGCACCGGATTCGTGTGCAAGAATCGCCCGGGTGTAACCACCGTGTGGACCGCCCGGAGGACACGGTGGAGCATACGGTAGAAGCGTGCCCTGCTTGGTCAGAGCACCGCCGTGTCCTCGTAGGGGCGACCAGCGGCAACGATCTCACGCGCCGGGCTTTGGTACAGGCCATGATCCGAAGTGAGGAGTGGCAGGCGGTCGCCTCCTTCTGCGAAGCAGTAATGCTAGCAAAAGAGGGAACGGCCCTCACGCCCCAGCCGCCGTGATCCCGATCCCGATTTCCGGCCACCGTAGGTGCGGGCTTGCGGACCGCGAATAATGGGTAGCTCGCCGTCCGACTGTCCTGTAACCGTCCGGACCGAGCCCAAGTCCTCGACGGCGCATAGTTTTCCACGCGCGTCTCAAGGAGATGTCAGCAAACCGTAGGGGCCCAGCAAGGTCGAAGCCTACATGGGCCATGGGTTTGCGTCTGAAAGGAAAACCCGCCCTGGAATGAAAGGCAACGAAGATACTAGGAGTGAGTTTTAGTCAGTAAGTCTGACACGAAAAGGGCGGGAAATGTCATTGGATGATAAACTACCTATAACTGTATTATTTTTTTAACAAAAATTATTTAAGTATTCCCCCCCCCCTCCCCACCAAACGATCGCCTGATAGAAGCCATGTCCTCATAAGCGCTCAACGGTCTTCACAATACCTATATACAATTACGGACACTTATAAGTGCAATGGGCATTTGTCGAATCCATCGCTATAAGTGACATTAGGCGTCAGCATCTGCATAAGCTTCACGGAGTACATGTATTTCTATGGCAAGCACCATGCCACCATATGCCGCTTGCGAATGGTGACGTATACAAGAAACTTCACCCTAACATTTTTTTCTTGAGCACGGTGTTGTACTGGCTACATGCCAGAGACAGTTGTCTGCCTTCCTTGTGATACACATGGTTGTACTCAAAAAATCAATAGGTAATTATGGCGAAAGAAATAATACAAATCCATTCAGATTGATCATCCAAAGAAGACAAAGTGAAAAACGAAAGAAATAACTTCAAGTCATTCTTTGGGATTTTATTTCTCAAGTGATTAAATTAAGAATGAAGATATCCGCAGGAGAACCAACGTCACCGACACAGCCCAAAGAATCGGCAAACTTAAGTGGTAGGGACTGGGCGCGTTACTCCCAGAACAGATGGTCGATGGAGCCAAAAGGTTGAAAGCGTACCGGAAGATGCAGCATTGGAAAGTCTCCCACAAGGTATACCGATGATCTGGTGAGTCGCGTGAATCCGTTTCGTTTGATAAGGTGATGATGATGATGATTCATTGGGCTGAATGGAATAGATAAAAGCCAACGGCCCTACAAACTAACAATTTTACTAGGTTCCGGGCCCTAAAGAGGGATAATGGTTGAATATAGCGTTTGAACAAAAGCAGTTAACTGGTATTCAAAACTAACTAAGCTTTCAAAAGCTCCTTAAACCGTCTTTGTTTGCCAAGGTTAAACAAAATCAATCGAAGGGCTTGTTCCTACTTAAATAGCTGCTAATCAGCTCGATCAATCTTCAAGGTCATGGAAAGTCGCCACCTTCCGCCCTTACAGTGACCACTTTGGAAATCACGCAACCGTAAATCCGTAATTTCTTTTGGTTACGTGTAAACTAAAGGGTTTTTTAAATCAAGCTCGACGATTTGGACGTCAGTTTATTTTCATATTCATCTTCCAAATATTTAATTTCCTTAAGTCTCGGGCAATTTTGCAGTAACGCCAATGTAATACAAAACTTGTTTTTACCAGGTTCGGCCGCGTGAAATTAGATACAGCCCCAAGGGATGCCACTAGATGCTGTTATGATATTTTGGGCAGCCTCGATTGACCTAATATTCTATCATGTATAATATTACTAGCCATTGTTTATTCAAGAACTGTCTGAATAACAAATAAGACGAGACAAAATATATTTTGACGTTACTGTCCCGAAAAAATGTTTATAATCTGTGCAGCTAACAATTAATTTATGGCGTCTAAGTTAACCCTAAAATGTATCCAAGAACCGAAAGCAGCACTTAGCTTAGTCCAGCATATTAACCTAATTATGCTCTACAAAATAAGCGTCTAATAATACGTAGGGTTACATAAACGAACATCTGAATCTGACCGACTTAGTTCGCTGTAACTCGAAAACCGTTGGGCAGACACACACCGTAAATCTTATCGCACGAACGGAGCCAAGAATTAGTTATAAAATGCGCAATCCTAGAGTACCTACTGAAATTCCATTACCAAGTGAACGTAGGAGAAAAATACTTAATACTTACTTAATTTGGGCCTTTTTCTGCCAAACAAGATGTTTTTCTTTCTTTACTTAAAGTTGTGAAAAGTTTTGAGTTATTAAGGTCAGTACTCAGCTGTAACGTTTTGGGCCCGGTTTTTTTAGAGTCCATTTATATATGTAACCTTTTGTCTCTCAAAGAAATAACTAAATTCTTTATCCAAAATTATCTATCAATTTGAAGTCAGTCAACTCACAATAGGCATACCACAACATTATGATAAATGGCATAACTAACCGACATCAGAAAAAAATAATAGTTTTTTATTATGTAGGAAAATTCCATTACTTTACAAAAAGTAGAACCCAAGAATCGGGTCGATAAGGTTATTTATCTAAGTACTTATAAAAAGCAATCAGACCAACCCAGTTCTCGCCATCACTCATTTTTAACGAGCCCAATCGAAATATTATTTAATTGAATTTCTTTTAAAACCTTACACGCACATTTAATTATCAGCTTCGTATCGCTGCTTGACGAATAATCAACATAAAATAATTTACAATAATGAAAAATAAAGTATTTGGTCTTAGCCAGACGCAAAATGAACAGAATATATCCTGTACAAATAACGATGGCGACAGATGCTCCCAGAGCATTAATTGATATTATTTATTAAACTTCGTCATTTGGTTGCTGCATACCAAATCCTGTGTTCCCTACAGCTGGCCTCGCAACTACGCTACTTATGCATTCATTGATGATAAAATAACATGAGACATGTAATCACATTAGTTTTAGAAGCTTTTCTCAAGACAATAATAAGCTCAGATTTAACTAATATCTGTCAAAACTGTGATTTCGGGCAAAATTCTACAGAAACTAGTTATAACTAGGCCCAAACCCAACCATAACGAGTGACGACTTCAAACGTCCCTTGAGAAACGCGAGCTACCCTCCCATTTTTTCAATAAGACGTGTTACAGAAGATTACGACCCAAACGTTATTTTCTCTATTAGCATAATTTATCTTGCAGCCCTTCACTTAAAACGGTCTATCCGTTTGGAAAAATGGTAGACATACAAACAAACGACCTTACACCCCAAACGCATACCTTCTAATTTTCGGCGGAGCCTCGGTTCTTTTTATCGTACAAAATGAATGGTATATTGTACAAGATACATATTCATCAGGGGCTGTGTCAATTTAAAACAAACAAACAAGAGTCGGTAAACTTCACAATCAAACGAAAAAACCGGGCAATACAAGCGGCCGTGACCTAAAAACCTGTATACGGTGCCTACCACTAGGTTCGCTCACTCGATTTACACCTGCAATTTTGTAACGAGAAACTTTCAACTTTAAAGGACAGTTCAGCCCCAAAACTGTCAACATTATAAAATAATCACAAGTGAAGATTTTTCTTTAAATTAATGACTTTCAAAGATTCATTGGTAGTTTTCTCAAGGAACTTTTGCGAGGAAGTTACATAGCCCCTCCAACTTCATCGTGCAAAGTTAAAGAACGTGAGCATAGCCGACTAGATGGTATCATAATTCACGGACAGTTTGTGAATGTGTGGGAGTACGTCATTATTAACCTCGGTATTAATAATGCGACCTTACAGGCTCTCCCTTGGAGGTCTAATTAAAGGAGTTGATATCAGGGGAAGCATATTTCATGGGTAATAAAGGAGCCATAACATAGCGAAAATTTTAAAATAAAGTAACGTCTAATCAAGTATGCTCTTGAATGGAATCCTTTCCTTAGGATGATTGCCATTGCGCTTGCCATGGACGAATATGTGTAAAACTAGAGCCAATATTGATAGGTAGTCAGATGATGAATCAACCTCCCAGTTAAGCCAAGACTACTCTTAGATAAGTGCATCGGCACAAGCCGAAGTCGTATCTTGTAATCGTTTTGAGGAGTAACAACATTATGAAAATTGTATTCAATAAGAAAGGCATGCTCATTGCCGCTAAACTCCTGAATGATCATTTCCCTGACTTGCTCCATTTACATAAATTACATTTGGCACGAATCAACCGAAAGAATTTAATAACAATGTCCCCATCGAATATTTTCGCGTGCGTGATTGTATTATTTTTATTTAATCAAAGATCTACTTGTGTATGTAACCCAATAGCCGGTGCGAATAATATTGAAAAGGGAAATTGCCCTAATCACTACCTACCATTGGCAGATCAATTTCCTGCTGCGACTAAATTCACTGGACCCTCGCTAGAGCAAAATCCCAAGCTAGAAATATCATTTCCTTTCATTCTTAAAATAAGATAGTATTGTAGTAGAGAAATTCGAAACTGGTACATTATCAGATCGTGGTACCAAGAACGTATATGATAAAAGGTCCCGCAATCGATGACATATTCAACTGCAATGGTTACTCGAAGATGTAGGTTAAACATGCTATGAGGCTACACGGGATAAAGAGAATAGATAGTACAATAGGTACGTGACCTCTTGGCATTCTAGTGTTCTTTTTAATAGAACTTGATGCAGAAATGTAAACCTATTTTTTCAAGCGCTCGCGAAAGTATGGGATGTTCGTGCCAAAATAAATATATTAATCAAATTATTGGCTTAGCGCGAATAGTCGCGATGGTAACATAATATGAATAAGATACCGCAAAAAATGGGTTACTAGGTTGAGGTATTTCGCTTGTAAAACTATTATTCCTACCTAGATTTCTGGTATAATTCTGCTATTGATTGTATTAAGTCAATACGAGCTGCATTTGACGAGATAATGGTTACGTTCATATTGAGCTTTGGCAAACGGCTATTAAATAAGGCAAAAACATACCTTATTATGTACATAACCCGTCGCTAAACAATAAACAAATCTTTACAGCCAAAAAAAATTCTATTGTCCCACACCACCACAGCCACCCTACGCCTTGCACTGGCGTTTGGTGTCGACAAGCAAGCTGGCACGTCTCCAATGTAAAATGGAACTTGCCTCTTTGCTAAAGCGTTAGTTACAGAGCTCATTAATAATGGGCTGTTGAGAGCGTCATTAGATATGGTTTTTTTGTACATCAAAAGGAGGCCTGCATTTTAGAGTTACGCACTTCTTAAAACAATCGCTTTCATTTTGGCGTCTCAATAACATCCATTGTATTGTGGTAGTGATCATAAATCATTTTCTCTTGCTCTCATCTCCCTTTATTTGGAGTTGACGCAACATGTCTTCTTCCATAAGATTTACTGTTATTCGTCATCTCTGCAGTATCTCCCTTACGGCGCCTTGTACACGCACGGGACCCACCAGGGCCGATGCCAGCTAGGTCTGCGGGAATGTCCGAGTTACCGTGGCCCTGGAACCCACAGGGCAACTTAAGGAACACAGGTCAGTAAAAATCTGACATGCCCTCGCTCTCTAGACATATCACGATTCACACAATCAACGATGGATTGATTATGTCTCTAATTTGGTGTAGGTACCACTACTCTTACAACTCAGCCGGATGACGAATCAGACGGATTTTTAAAACGGAAGACGCAATGGAAAATCTGTCCAAAACGAAATCAAACTGATTGTCATTAACACAATAATGCTGCTGAAATGCGAAAATTAAATCCGCGGGATTATGGATCCGATACAATCTATTGCAAGGAAGTACTACTAGGGCGGGAATACGACGCTATTAGTCTACGGTTTATTTCAGAGCTACGAATGTGGGAAAAAGAATAGAACTGGCCTTCATGTAGTCCTAGCCTGCACTTTGACTAATCAAAGTGCAGGCTAGGACTAAGTGTTAGAAATATCTAAATATTTCTAACACTTAGTCAATGTTCTAAGAATCCAATCTACCTGAAAGTAACTATTTATAGAACAGTAAACTGGATTAGAGGAGCGATAAAAATGTGTTTGGTTCTGTTTACTTTCTGTTGGATTAAATTACATAGTGATTCTTAGTAATCAGTGATTCAACTGCCAAATATTTGATGGATCTATGCTTTTAATGTCTGGAATTGTGTTAGTGTCTTTCCAATAAGGAATTGGCATAGAAGAATTGAATGATGAACTATATTATGAACTAAGGTCCTTAAGGTGGGTCTACGCTAGAGGAAAACGAGCAGAGCCCAAATTCGTATTGTGTCGCTCGTGCTCGGCTCCGCTAGAGGCAGTCTACTACACTACACGAATTTGAGCTCGGCTCGTGCTCCGCTCGTGCTCGGCTCCGCTAGAGTCCGTCTACTACACTACACGAATTTGAGCTCGGCTCGTGCTCCGGTCGTGCTCGGCTCCGCTAGAGTCGGTCTACGACACTACACGATTTTGAGCTCAGCTCGTGCTCGACTCCGCTAGAGTCGGTCTACTACACTACACGAATTTGAGCTCGGCTCATGCTCCGCTCGTGCTCGGCTCCTCTAGAGTCGGTCTACTACACTACACGAATTTGAGCTCGGCTCATGCTCCGCTCGTGCTCGGCTCCTCTGGAGTCGGTCTACTACAGTACATGAATTTGAGCCTGGTTCGTGCTCCGCTAGAGTCGGTCTACTACACTACACGAATTTGAGCTCGGCTCGTGCTCCGCTCGTGCTCGGCTCCGCTAGAGTCGGTCTACTACACTACACGAATTTGAGCTCGGCTCGTGCTCCGCTCGTGCTCAGCTCTGCTAGAGGCAGTCTACTACACTACATGAATTTGAGCTCAGGTCGTGCTCCGCTCCTCTAAAGTCGGTCTACTACACTACACGAATTTGAGCTCGGCTCGTGCTCGGCTCCGCTAGAGTCGGTCTACTACACTACACGATTTTGAGCTCGGCTCGTGCTCCGCTCGGGCTCGACTCCGCTAGAGTCGGTCTACTACACTACACGAATTTGTCCTCGGCTCGTGCTCCGCTAGAGTCGGTCTACTACACTACACGACTTTTAACTCGGCTTGTGCTCCGCTCGTGCTCGGCTCCGCTAGAGTCGGTCTACTACACTACACGAATTTGAGCTCGGCTCGTGCTCCGCTAGAGTCGGTCTACTACACTACACGAATTTGAGCTCGGCTCGTGCTCCGCTCGTGCTCGGCTCCGCTAGAGTCGGTCTACTACACTACACGAATTTGAGCTCGGCTCGTGCTCCGCTCGTGCTCGGCTTCTCTAGCATAGACCCACCCACATCAATGAATTTAGTCATTAGAAAATATTTCTACTAGCAATATTCTTGAAGCAATTGAATATTAAAGAGTATTAATTTGACTTTTATTTTAGGTTCTAATTCAAATGTATAGAGCAACATTGGTTTTCTCCATGCATAAACTCTTTAAAGACAGGCATACCTCAGATTTAATTCTTACACTTTTGTACAATTCAGAATTTGATCTCACTGTTAATCAACCAAAAAAGTAATTGATTCATCTATGCAATTTTGAAATCAAGGTTGCCAGCCAAAAGATCGACAAAGCTTAGATATAGCAGCTCCATGTAAAATACTGGTAGTCCGCTACAACTTACCGCTAGGAGTCTAACCCAACACAGAAAGGTAAAGAAAACCAGTATTGAAGCTCAAAAAAGAATAAATTACGCAGAATATACTTACATAAAAAATACCAAAAGCCACAAAACCGCTGTACACACCAGTTAATAAAAACAATTATGTACCAGTGCAATCACAAGAACAAGTTGGAGAAAAATATAAAATTGAAATAAAGTGGATAATGAAAAAATTTCACCCCTAGCTCTTCAAACAAATAACAAAAACTGTTATTTTCCAAATTTTAAACCATCTAGATTGATTTGTTGATCTATGTGGCTGGAATTCTAAATATGATCATGATGAAATGGTTTTTAGACCTGCATGGTTAATTGAAATCCCACCCTATTTGCAATTTATGAAAAAAAAATCAGAGGAATGTACAATGTGCAAACACTCAGAGCAATATTTTTAAAATAAATTGGTTCTCTGCACACTATTCTAACCAAGAAACATAAGTTTTTGCAAATATTAAATAACAAAATTTATTTGTCTTTTATTAATTAATTCATTGAACACCGGTATTCACTCTGTCATTGTCTTTCTATTGTGTCTCTAATTATGGTATTCAAAAGGTTAAACTAGCTTTAGTCAGTGACTTTGCTGGTGTGAAAATATATTATCACAAATGAACATATCACTGTCTGACAAGGAAACTATCAAATTAAATCTGATACTGCGATTAGGAATTACCTAAATAATAATATTACTAGCTTCTGACAGAGGCTTTGCCCACATCAAAATAGTTTTCTCCATAGATACTTTGGACCCCCATCTCATCAATTTGAGGGGTGAATTGCGGAATTTCTTTTTTAACACATTCCAATGTTATAATAAATCTGCATGGCAAATTTTAGCATGTATAGCTGTTCAGTGGGTTGAGCTGTGTTGATAGATTATTCAGTTAGTAACAGTCGCTTTATATATGTGTATAAATTTTAAAACTTTTGAGGTATGATCTATACTAATATAATAAAGCAGAAGAGGTCTTTTTAGTTATGATTTACAGTTAAGGTGCCAAACCAACTTCCAGTTAGACATGCTACAACCCAAACGAGGCAGAGCAGTAACCAAACACATGGATGAAAGCACAGTTATTAATCTATAAATATTAATCATTAATTCACAAAAAGCATTATTAGTACCCTACATAGATTTAAAATTTAAAAAACAGAAGTATAAAATGTTAAGTTGGTACTTACATTTTCCAGTGAATTGAAACTCCTGTCCCAACTACTGACAGGAGTCCCCCCAAACAAATACCCTGGGTATCGTTCACACATTTATTACACTTATAACACACCGTTTTCAATAAATATAATACTAACTTCTATTTATAATATTGAGCAATTACTTTTATAACAACATTTTTAATCTACAAATACTTTTATTTTTATAACTATTATTTGGTTTTAGAAACTAATTAGTCTGCTTTCTGTACCTGCAAGTAATAATAAATAGAGTTTAATTTCTAAAAAAAATGTTTGGAAGTTTATGGTCATAGAATTTTGACCCGAAATGAAAAGGTCAAGATGCCAAAAACAGTGTCAATGACTTCAAAAAAGCGGGAAAAAGATTTCTACCATTTATAGCTCAATGTTTGAAGTCCCATTTCAGTAATGCAATTTGCATTGAAATGTTGATCTAAAATGATATTAAGCAAATGTTTTACTTTGCCTTGAAATAGTCATAATAAATATATAGGTTTTCCACCAGATGCATTCTAATATATTTGATAATGATTTCATTAATTAGGGAATCCTTACAATGAATAAACCTAAGTCCAACTTGACCAATTATTTATTCATTGTATAAATAGCAACTAGTGCTACGATTAGCGCAAATTGTGTCTATAATTGTACAATTAATTGGTTATTATGTGGAATACTAGAAAATAACAGAATATTTACTTGACCATTTTTGACAGCGTGGTAGGAATTATAGGTAGACAAAAATACATCACTCCAGTAAAAACTTTAAAAACATACTCACGTTTAAGATCTCAGAATCGATGGTTTCTTATTCCTTTTCAAAACAAGACTCAATTAGATTTTTTCTGCAAATAAAATTATTAACAATACCGTGACAAGCGCAGTCTGAAATTCTGAAACTAAACCAACTCATTCGTTCAATTGCATTCAATTGTTCATTCAATATGAAAGAAAAATTGCCATTGTAATAAAACGTGATGCGCTGCTAGTTCTGTACTAGCAGTACAGAACTAGCAGCGTCTAGTCCTAATATAACTTCTTTCATCAATTCAAAACCTGCTTTTCATTATTTTACAGTACTTTATTTTGATTTTTTTAGTGAGACCATTATTATTTTATATTATTGAATGGTACGTTTTTAGAGAAAGTAGCAATATCTTTTCATTTGCTTTTCCAATATCGAAGTACGTATGGTCTACACTTTTTATCTTTTTTTTTTTGTTAGTAAATAAAACAAAAACAAACTATTTTTTTTTTAATTCTTTTCGAAATAAACACAGATTTACAAAGATATGTCTGTAGAAATAATACAATATGGCCGACGTAACTTGGCGAGCCTGAACATAGGCTCTGAACTTTAGCGCATATACACTCGTAAAAAACTAAACAGTTATTGATATAATTTTTTTTAAACCAAATTACGGATAAAAATATAATAATATAGGTACCAAGTACAAATAAAATAAGTATTAGAACACTTTGAGACAGAAAGCTACAAAAATAACTTATGAATTAAAGAAACAAACCTAACACTACACACAAAACTTAACAATATAATAATAACAACCAACGAAAACTTTTGTGCCTCCTAACCTCATATGCTGAAGACAGAGACAACGACACGAAAATAACACCAATGCCAACGTATGAGTGAGACATATTACTGCGTACCGAACATTGTCGAATAAGTGCGAAGCTTTACGAAGTTACCGAAAAGAGATGACCAATACGCGTGTCTGATAGTGTTGTTTAAACGTTTTTTTTTTTCAAATCGATTTAAATAAAGTTATAAAAATATATTTATATTAAATTTTCTATGGAGGTTTAAAATCTCAAACAATCGTTATTCTAGTAGTTGTAATATAATAAATAAAATAATAAATAACTGATATTTAACTAAATCATACGTTTCAACCAAAAAATAAAATTTTATTGGTTTTTTTTTCATTAAAGTCGTAATCTCGTTTACTAACGACAACATTCACTATGTTTGTAAATCTATTTCGTTCATTATCTAATTGAAACAAAATATTTGATTGAATAAACGTTCGATTGTGTTTACATAGAGTCAAGTCAAGTCAGTTCCCTCTATATTATTTTACTCTTTGGAGTCAAGTCAATCTCCAGCCTAGACCTCCCCCCCGCGCACCTTCTGCGCAAAGTTCGGGGTCGCCAAGATACGTCGGCCGTACGTACCAGATTTTTTGTTAATACTAAACGCGAGTATATTGGTAGTCATTTTTTAAATCAATGGCAACCCGTATTTCATTTTAAGTTTCCATTTCCTGTTGTCCAGTTTTGTCAGTTTTGATTATGTGTCAAGCGGGCTGTCACTACAGAAAACAAGGACTTCGTTTGTCGATCGCCCGCCATTTTGGTTGGCGTCACTAACTCTTTCGTGTTAATCTACTGTTTTAGAATTTTAGAAATATTTGGAATGAATAATAAACTGCTTATGTGATCATATCATTTTGTGAAAGATTTGTGCCATGTCTTTTGTTTAAACGCGGTAAATAAGGTTTTAGCGTTATATAGGTAAGTCTGTGATGTGAATTTGTGATGTGGGGATCAAAGAATCGCAACGTGATGGCGTCATTACGTGTGCCGATAAGTTTTATTGTAATCAGTGTTGTGGTCTTTTTCATTTTAACTGTAGTCAAGTCGTAGTAATTTAAATTCACAGTTAATAACCTAACCATGGAGGCCCAATGAACCTTTCGCTGGTTAAGTGTACACTCATTGTCGAAATATTAAACTAGGTAACCTCTTCGTCGTCCATAAAACACTGCATTAGGTTTAATAAAACCGTGTGGATGTGACGTAGGAATCTGTTTTGTCCAACAAATTGTTATTTCGGCACGAGTTCGGAACTCAAAATGTCAACACAATGTTAAAAACAAATATTCAGCTAACAATCTCATCATTAAGTATTACCACTGGCATGCGTATTTTATAAAAAACTCAAATTGATGTTTTCATTGGCAATAAAATGTGTTACGCAATTCTTACCAAAGAACTAAAATCTCGTAAAATTTTGTTTTCTCTGACACAACCTATAATGTTATCAAGACTTGACATTTTTCGAATATTTTGCAGTATTTATGTAAGTACTTAGTTAAAACAGCGAAATACACAATGTCAACAATTATTTAAATGTCAGAACCAACCTCATGTTATTTAGTTTCAACATTTATGCAAATCAAAAATGGACAGGCTGTTTTCGTTTTTATAGGTACAAGTACCCTGATCCACCACAATGAGTGTCATCATAAGACTACAGAACCTACCATGGTCTGCCAATGCCCTGGACATTAGGAATTTCTTTCGGGGCCTATCCATTCCTGAAGGAGGAGTACACATCGTAGGCGGCGAGCTTGGAGATGCGTTCATTGCGTTCAGGTAGCTATACGTAACATTCAAATTATGACACAAACTATCTGGTAATATTATCTATGGACACATTTCATCGATAATATTCCAGTAATTTTGATCTCACTATATTTAAATGACAATATATTTTTTAACATAAAGACTGATTTAGAAGTAAGTTTTGTTATGATATTTATTCTTAATAAAAGGACAAGAATATGTCTGTGTTTAAACCCACAAAGAACTATGGAGTGCTTCAAAAATACCAACGGTCACATTATTGTGCTTCATCTGCATCTATACCTCTATCTGGTCTATGGTTGAAAAAATAATTACTTTGCTATCCCGGAAACTTACTTCATCCTTACACTAAAACAAAATGGATGGTAAATAAGTACTTACATCTGCTAGACTTTAAAAGAATATGTATTTTTTTTTATATATTTATGAAATAACAGTGAGGATAAAATCACCAAAAAGAAGTTTTTATCTCTGAACTGGTTAGTAGTTAATACTTTTTCTTCTATTAGTGATAGTCTTTATTGTTTCTAAATGGTAGTTTTTCTCAGTGGCGTAACTACAAAATGTAAAAGATTTAAACAAAAAGATTTCAAATAGCTGTAAAAAAAATGCATTTTCAGTATTACCTCAATTTAAATTCAGAAAAAGTGATGCCTATGTTCAGCTTGTGGAGCCATTTGACAGTGATGTACTGAATGAAGAAAGTAGTTTCTGCTACTCACACTTTTTGCCTACACTACCTCAAAGTCGCTCAATGTTTGGTCTGTTCTGCCTACCACCGTATAGTTATGCCACAGCTTGTGCTATGCCGCTGAAATCTGGGTAAGTATTTATCTATATTGACTAAGATTTCCTTTGTTCTTAATTTTGCAAAAGAAACAGACTGGAAAAATTAGATTTTGCTTTGATGGATGCAAGGGATGTTTGTTTTTTTTTTATTTTTTTCAAATATAATTGCTTACACGGTTAATTATTTTTTGTCGTATGTTCCATTCGCGAAGACTATTAGCCCAAGATACGTAAACTGCATTATGGGCATCATTTCTATTTTATTTTGTTTACATCTTGTTTTTTTGACACCATGAAACATTTTTACATTTTGGAAAATACCTTTACAACTTACTTGAAATCAGCTCGAATGCTTTGTGATTATAATACGAGCATAGTCTAAACTGGCTAAAAAGGTTATTCTGAACTTTTACGACGAGCTTCAACTTTGCTGCCATCGAACTTCACTTCTGCGCATCAAACCAATCCCCGGACTGCTTGTGATAGCTATTTGCTCACACACTACCAAAACTACAACCCTAGTACTAACAAAAGGCGATAGCGTATAAAAAGCTATAAAAGAATTAAAAAAAACAATCGATTTAGGCAACAAAACACTATTGTATCAGAACGAAAAAACCATCAAATAGACTGTCTTGAAATTTATGATTAGACATAGGTAGGTACTAAACAATTTTCAAATGATAATCTTCATGTCTTTAAGACAAACAACAACTAAGCTTTTTTAGCAGCAAAAATATAGATAATTAACTTAATGGAAGGGACGACATAATAAATACAGTTTTAAAAAGGTGAGTTAACAAATTAAGTAGCTAGGTAGGTACTCTAGGATAAGCTCTGATCAAAAAACAACAATAAAGCTTATCATTTTGTATTTGACCTCTATCACAAAGATAAAATATATCACATTGGCGGCAACATCTGTATAGTAAAATTTGCAGAGCCTCCCTATTATTTTGATCAACGGTTGGGTGGGTACCAAAGGGACCCGATCCTAAATAATAGACAAAAAGAGCTGAATAACAGTAAGTTACTCTTAACTCGTTTCTAAACTGATAGCTTCTTACTGAAAAACAAGAATTGCGTATATACTCGCCATGACAAAGGACCACCGCGAAGCTAAGTATTACATACAGTTCATCATCATTACTCAGGCATAAAACTCGTTAGCATCTGACCTACAGGGACTTTCCAGAAGAGGTAGAATGCTCATAGAGAGCCCTTTCCCGAAATCAGGAGGAACGAGACGCATAATGAGGTACCTTTGTAAGTAAGCAAGCATTGTCATCTCGTGACATATATCATATATGTGAACCTTGAACACTGACCTTCATCTGCATTCACAACAGCATAACGGATATGTTTATCTCAAAAATACTATATGAAACGGATACGCCGAGTAGTTTTTTTGTATTCATTACACACATGCGCCTGATTATACCTACCAGTTACGTATCAGCACCAAAGACTAAAAGTTGACAAACATTTATTATATCCAGAGAAAGATATTACTAAATAACAACGTGCCCTGTTCATTGGTGCGAACAGTTACGGATATCTCTGTTCACCATCCGTGGAAAAGGGTATGAAGTTGGAATTTTGTTGAGTCTACTTCTGTCTTGGCGGTTTGATAGTTTGTTCTTTCATGTTCTTAGGTACTGCTGAGAACTAGTGCTGCTATCATTGTTCCAGGGATACTGGTCACGAGACATGTATGTAACAAACTCGGTTTTAAAAACGGTTGCTATTAGACTAGCAGATTGTCTTGTGGACAGTATTCGAGACTTTCCTGTGCTTTCCAGCCAACCTTACAAGCAAAACGAACCTACCATCTACTCTGAGCATTATTTTACTCTACGGACGCCCTCGTTAACATTACGACATTTAAATAAGCATAATCAGCCTTTTAATGTTCCCACTGCTGGGATTCGGGCCTCCTCTCTAGGAGAAAGAATGGGCCGAAATCCACCACGCAGGCCCAGTGCGGGTTGGTGAATGTCGCATATCTTCGAATTTTTGGTTCTAAAACATCCCGGTTTCCTCACGATGTTTTCCTTCACCGTTTTTGAGACTTTGTGTCTCTAAAACGGTGAAGGAAAACATCGTCAGTGAAAGAAAAAATCGTAATTCGTCTGGATGGGTTTGAACCCGCGACCTACGTAATATAAGTATATAAATACTCGTAAGTCGGGGCCATCACCACTCGGCCACCACTGCTCTCATTATGACAGATCACAGTTATTAAAATATGACAGATCTGCTTTGTTGCCAGCCAGAAGATTTTAACACGACGCCTCACGAAGTTTTTTTGACTAAGTGTGATTTGGAAATTGATTAGAGTAGGTAATGAATTTCTTGTAGGTGGGTAGACGTACTCTCAGGTACAAAGCATATTTCTTATCCTATAAAATAATGGAATATCTAATGAATGCGTAGTGATCATTTAAGAAATAGGAATAATCCACCAACAGTTGACTTAGCTTAATCGGCGATAAAACAAAATACGCGAACAGACTTAAGAGAAGGAAGAATGCAAAAGAGTCAAGTGAACTCAAATATTTTTGCACCTCATTTAAGATAGGTTATGTTTTTTGTAACTTCTATACGGCGCGAATTTTTGAGTTAGGGGCTATAAAGGCAGTGTGTGTGTAAGTAGCTTAATTGTTAAAACTTTAGGAAAAATAAATTTTTTAATTGCTAACGAATTTACAGCTTTTAAAAATTGTTTACATTTAGCAAGAAAAGTGGAGCGAATTTCACAAAAAAAAAACCCTTAGTCGTTACCGGCCCTTACTACCCTGTCCCAAAAATCCACAGGATATTTTAATAATATACATGTAAATAAGAGATACCAAAAATGTTCGTATCCAGTCTGATAAATGAACTTTTCATTGACCTTCCATATGAGCAGGAAGATGCTATTTTGACTCATGCCAAAAAATTTAGGATTACGGAGAACGTAGAATTTATTAGCCAGCATGAAAATTCTATTAAATAGGGACTTATAAATAGTTGGTCGACTACAAAAATCTGATGATGCAAGATTAAATATGAATTTTTGCAACCTCCGTTTATATTTGGCATATGCAGGGCCTGGTGCATCCTTAGTCCATTAGTGTAAACCTCCTATATCCACGGATACCTACACTAGTTTGTATTGTGCTCTTCTTATGCCCATTAGTCAAGGATTTTATTCTTACGACTGTACAAAATATTACGCATTGACCGTTCTAACTAATCCTAAGACATCCAGAAAAGAAACTATCACCAACCTTCCTGTTGAATGAGTAACAATTAATGAACTCTTCCGTAAACAGAATAATTCAAAGAGAAAATAGCTATTTTTACCATGGACAGCATTGCACAAGAAAAAAGTATTCGGAGAAAAAATATTCTGTAATGCCTTTGTAACTGCTAAAATGAAAAAAGAAAACTGCTAAAATGTAGAAAACTCTTATTACACTTGTATAAATAATTTAGTTATTTAGAACAAATAATGGTTTTCTGGCTATCATACATCATTGCTACATTGTTTACTTGTTCTGATCAGGAATAAGAAAATGGAATCTCCTAAGCCTAACCTAACCTAACAACCTCCAATGAGGGGTCGGACAGAGGCGGCACTATTATTTATTTACCTACTGTTATCAAAGTCCAAGTACCTACTAGATGATGTCCACAGGCTTCACCGGCAGTTCTTGTTCAAAATGCGTTACGAGACTAGTCATGTATTTTATTTCTAAACAGTTCTGCAGCTGGAATGAGCATGACATATCTTTAAATAAGTTATCGTATACCTATAGTCAGGTTTTTGAAAACTGAATGCTGGACATTTTGTTAATCTTGAAGCGAGTAGGCATGTCCACTCGCACGACTCAACGCAGCACAGGATCACGTCGGGGTCACCATTTTGGAGGTAAGCGGAACAGAGTGTAAAGTCCCGCAAACCTCCGTTGATAAGGGAGGATCCTCTGGCCAGACGGATGTTATGTCTGGTGGGCAGCTGCCCGATAGATGATTTCGAGCTGTTCTATATGTTCCAATCGCGTGGAGAACTTTAATTGCGCGATGCAGGATTAGTTCTTATGTGACGCCATAGATGTCGCTACAATCTGTATGCGGGGAACGTGAAGTTTTCACAACTTTTCTTTTAAAATTCCATCACAAGCATAGTACGTAAGGTTTCGACTTTCAGTGAGAATTTTTCGTCCATAGGTGCATTAATTAGCAAATGCATTATTCATGAACACGTTTGCTGCGCAGTGTGTGTGCGACGTGTGCGTGTAGTAGACATGAAACATCGGGGACATTTTACGTTTTGCGGAAAAAATATTGAAAAGCGGTATTTCTTCTGGCATTACGGGAAGGCCCACAAAATGCGGGACGGTTAGCCAACTTACTTTGCAGCCTAAAAGAATATTTAGATACTGCCTGTTAAAGCTCAACATTGCCGCGTAACGAAAGCATCAATTCCCAAGCACCCATGGTTACAGGCTAAGAAGCACAACTCTTTTGGCTCATATCTAGTTTTTACAGTACATCTGTATTGTAGAGTTTATTATGCTTTTCACAATTTCGTTTAAAACAAATCGCTTCCATTCCGTACCGCGGCAATGTACTAAACCTTAGGTACTTTATCATAATATTAGGTACTTTTCAATTTTCGGTCATACGTTAACCAAATACAGGTTAAAATTCAATTGGAAAAACTTGAGAATATCCGATACATAATCTGTGTTGTTCAAGCGCAGACACATAAATTGATACACCAATTATTTTTAGTGGATTTTAAATCTTAATAACTTTCTCAGGTATCCAAGGCATGCTTTATTTTTAAACTATACAGCTCGGCGGCAGCAGCGTCTAAGTAGGACTGACATATTTTTTTTACCTTCTAACTAGTACCTAAGTCTTATTTATAGCAACCTACCTCATCTTCACTACTTACCATCAGGTGGGATCGCAGTCAAGCATTAGTTTATAACATTAAAAAAAAAAGTAGTTACCTGCATAAACTATATTTTCGGAATTTTGATAGATAGCCAGATACACTTGAAACCAGGAAGGTTCCTGAAACTAACCAAAGTTTGCCATAAGCAAAAAGCTACTTCAGACATGATATAGTCTTCCTTACAACCCTGGTGACGTGATTGGCCCTGCTCTTCTTTGATCACCCCGTCCAGCAAGTGCGATTATTGGTAAAACCAACATCTATATTGCAACACAAACTACTACTTGACATCTACATCGCGCAAGCAAAGGAAATCGCGAAATCGGCATAAAACAACATGTATGGTCGAGGGTCCTACCTTTCATAGGAAAATGTGGATCTTTCTTCTTTAGATAATTATAGTACAAATCAATTCTAACAACAAATGCTAAGAGCGGGTTTAGGAATTAAGTATTTTGAGTCGAGCACATTTCAAACCCTACTTTATTACCATATTTTGCCAGGTTTCAGGCTAAAGTAGAATTGAAAATGGTCAAATTCAAATTCTTTAATCAGAAATCTGGGGTAAATCTCTGTAATAGTTACCTCTAAAGATCTCTTTCGCCTCAGTTTCTCAGTCTACCTGTAAAATTCCACCAGTCTGTTGCAGGGTTTTTGTTTGGTTGATTTCTGAGATATATCAAGCGTGCGAGCGAGAACAAGGGATGAAGCTATACACCCTATATAGCTGCATCCCTTTAACAGTTCAGTTTAGGTCGTCAAATGGATCGTGTTAAGAGTTCTATTTATTAGATTGGAGGGAGAACATTGCACATAATCTGGAATTAAATAAGTTAATGTTTTTCCTAGATCTGTACCTTACCGCTCAACCTTAGCTTAATTGCTTTGTTACTAGTTATAGCTATCCCTTTCATAGTGTTTTTCATTTGACCGTTCATCCAGATAGCAGACCAGGTTAAAACAGAAAATTTGACGACGTACCTTCCAGCAATGCTACGCTTGCGTCACTACATGCACGCTCTTCCTTAGGGCGTCAGCGATAGTGTCGCAGCTTCAGTGTGGCAGCGCTCTAATGTGGTCGTGTGGGGTATTTCCGATATACTAACATATGATCTCTCTGACAACGTGACTGACGCGGCATCATTGACTCTGGACCCGCTTAGCTCAGAAGTCAGCTATAGAGAAGAAACAGGCGAACAGCGACTGCAAAACGACTACTTCACCTACTTACTTAATCATCCAGTAGGACACTGGATGATGAAGCCCAGTACAAGCGACAAGCTTGCCATCAAACGAATTCTATAATATGCCTGCCACATAATGATAACCGAAGTAACTTTTGGGCAAAAGTTATTAGTCATTATACATTTTCGGTTTGAGCTAATATGCAGTACCTAGTAGTTACGTACGTTGGTACTAGTAGAATATAGAAATCCATTCAGCGGTTGCAACCTGTGACTTTGTAGCAATAAAAACTGAATCGCGACACTTATTCCCAATATCGGATCCTCTAAAACTGGTTCTTAACCATGGATTTGATTTGGATATCACACTGACGAAACTAGTAGCGAAGCAAGCAGGGTAAACATCTGAGTGATCAATTCTTGCAATAACTCTGTATGTCCTCTGATAATGGAAGGAAGGTAAGTTTTTGGTTAATTTGTGCCTTCAGTCATGATTTATTTTATCAGTTTTGGTTAGCGCGCGGTCTTCGCTCGGTATCTGGGATGTTCTTGGGAGTTTTAACCTAAGGTTTAAAAGACTAGTTTCATTTGGATTTGCTCACTCTAAAACAAGTTCAATTAATAAGTTGAAAAAAAATAGTTAGGTACGTATTTATCTGCGTGCGTGAAGAAATGGAAAACTGAGGGCCCGAATTTGGTCAAGGTCATAACTATGAAACAAGGAGATGTGTGACCCGTTCTTACTTTCACGAATTTTCACAATTTATCTAGTAGCTTATAGGACTTAAAATAGCAGCTGTAAATTAATGGTTTCATTTTATTTGCGTAGTAAATATTTACATCAATGAGAATTGAGGCCCCATTTTGAACAAGGATAAATAAAGTAGGAGAGTGTTTTGCGATAGTATCTGGTTTCCACAAATTTTGTTTTGCATTAGCTTAGATTTTAGCATAAAGAGTTTTTCTGTAGTGTCCATAGTTTATCCAGTACAGGTGGGCCCTCAATCCTCGATGTGAGAACTGGGGGCCCAACTTGCTTCCATAACTCGCTCGACTTTCACAAAATCTGATTTCAACTTACACATTTCTTTGGGAATGTTCACTAAATACTAAGCATATTTTCAAAAAGTTTTATCAAACGGGCCCTCACACGCACACATTTAAGTTAGAACTACACTGCGCACATGTGTGCCATACACGCCGATCTGGGCGCGTCGGTCTCCATACATTTTATATGGAAACTAGACTTGTAGAGCTACATTAGTACAGTTAGATCCACGCCACGCGACGTCGGTGGTCTGCGTACAAATCAGACGTGGTCCCCATGTAAGTCGCTCTAATGTAGTTCTAACTTACTTATGTCATCTAATAAGGAATTGGACGTACTACGATGTTTTTGTGCAGCTATGAATAGGATACATCCTGATGATTTTCGGTTTCAGTTGTCTAGTACTCCTAACACAAGCTTTGCTTAGCTGACTAGACGGCGTTGTGTGATAGTTTTGGAATATTATTATTATATGCAAGTGCGATCAATTTGTTGCTCGGGGAACAAGATATATTATTAGGTTATAGATATATAAGCGTCAATTTTTTTTTTTCTTATGTTTGGCCGCGCGTCGCTGGGGAGACCAGCTAAGGAAGATCTTAATCGGATTAAATCTATCCGCATTCGTGATTTGGGAGGGCTTCTATTCTACATAAAACTAACGATAGATGGGATGCTATAGTAGAATATAAAAGTAGTAGGCTCTCCAATAGGTAAAATTATCTTGTCCATTCTTATAAAAATGTTGACTGACTGACGCAGATAAACTTCAAGAAATTTTCAATGTTCACCCGCTTTGGATAGCGTAGGTTTAGACTAATCAAACAGCCAATGAAGTAAGTTACTTTATTGTTAAGTAGAAAAGATCAAAAGTTTATAAAAAAATAATCTCAAGAATTCAAATTTTTTAGACTTCTTTTGTTTTTTCACAAAACTTCTGCATAAATTCAATAATGTATGCAGAGTGCAACAGCAAGCGCAGCGAGCTCGAACTCTTTTTGTACCATAGATAAGAACAATTAGATAAACACACAAAAAAACTACCTTATTAGATTTCTTGTAACAAATTTTTTGGACTACTGTATTACTGTAACTTTTATACTACCTACTCAGAATAGTTAGTATTTTTTATAGTCATATCATAGCGGTGCATATGAAATAATTAGTTCGCCATCTTCAGGAATGCGCCATATTAAATTTAGAATGACGTCACATAGCTAAACAAGCCTACTTCCAAACTGGAAATGTCTGCAAAGTTTCAGCTCGAATCTGTAAAATCGATCAAAAAACGACGACGACACGAACGCCTTCTTTTTAAGTACACCTAATCTATTGAGATAACACGTCCCAAAAATGATTGACGTTTATTTTATTTTTTTTACAAAATAGACCCATCCTACTATCACAGAGACAGTGAGACGGAGTCGCGATAGGACAGGACGACCAAGGCCAGAGAAAAAGACGTTGGGGCTCCGGATCGTTCGGCGATAGATAATCCCCTTACTCAAATGTTGAACTGAGGACTTGGCAGATCTTCAACTGAGTCCATACCATGACGTGTTAAAATATTAAACGTGCGAGACAGAAAAAGGGATTAAGCTCTTCACCTTATTATAGCTCTATGCCTTTAATAGTTAAGTTTAAGTCGTCAAATGGATCGCGTTAAGAGCTCGTGGTAGGGCTTCTGAACCTACTTTTCAATTATGGGAACTATTTCCCAAATCAAACCACGTTCTCACACTAATGTAGCTTTTGTCTATTTCTCAGTTTCGAATTCTCAATTCAGAAACTGGGTGTCACTATGCTGCAAATTAAAAATGAGTATTTTATTATTTCACCGAGGATGTTTAATCAAAATGTTGATTAAAAAAACCCACGCTTACTTAGGGCTTACTGAGATGTGTTTCACTCTTTATTTCAAATGATTTTATTTTGAACTTGGAAAGACGTCAAACATTCATTTAAGGCAATTTAATACTACTAATAATTTTAGTAGACGGATATTGATAACAAAACACAACTGGCCTCACATAAAATTGTAATGCGTTTTATAGTAGGCCCACTTGAAAGTCAGTGTTACCACAGACGTGCGGACTACTGCAGTTCAGCTGGTCTATATTGTGAATATCTCACCGTAAAAAATGGAGTCAGCTGAAAGTGAACTGCATATCATCTTGACTGGTTAAAGTGCCAGTTCACTACATGCTGAAAGCGAGGAGGAGGCAAATCTCACGCCCCCGCCCTAGTCACCACATAGACGCAGGCAGTGACCATTGGGTATCACGCCGTCCGATAAAGAGACCGCGGGTCGACAGCGTGTGTTCTACGCGCGCTTCAGGACCAACGCTGTGTTAAGCGGGTGCCCGCGCGTACCCGTCCCGTCCCGTGACGTCGTGTGCGGCGCTCTTCGTAGCGGAAGCCAGATTATTACCTGCGCAGTGTCGGTAGTTCAACTTTAACGGTGTGCATATAGTCATGTCGATGGAGAACTTTCATTTATTAATACGTAGCGGCACGGGCGCGGGGCGCGGCTGCCCTCGGCGGGTGCCTGCGCGGCGAGCCGCGACGAAGCTCTTTTGTAAGGGACCGCGCGGGCCGCTTATCGCAACGCCGGCCCTCAAAGAGATGTCAACAGCTCAACATAATTGACGGGGCCTGTTAGGATTAATGCCTGTAAGGTGTGATGGTTCAAAAGAATTGCCGCGGTCCTGGAATGCAAAGGGCAACTGGTAAACTGAAGGAACACTCGCTTCACCTAGAGTGAAAGAAGTTATTTGATGATATCCGATTTAAAAATAGTTTACACGTTGAGATTTATACAGAACAGCACTATAGTGGTTTCTCATGACAACAAGACAACGTGTATTTGCGATAGGGTAAGTACACCGTACTCAAATAATATTTAGGTACCTACTGGACTCTTACCGCGATAATTTATTGTGTGATATATATTTTCGATTATCACGGACAGCGGTGACCACTTAAAATTAGTGCGCTGATTTGTTGCGACCTCCGCAACTAACTCAGGGCCTACCTGCTGACTGACGTCGCGTTACGGTACGGCATGCTTCGGCAGCTGGAAGGACGCTTTGGTATGGTCATCACGTCGTGGTGTCCCGCAGCAAGCCTAGCCACTCACTATTCAACTAGTTTTGCTCTGCGCGGATCCGAAGTTGGTCGTGTCGCGTTTCAAACCTTATTTCAATTAGTTTAGGCCCGGCGCCCATTATCGGCATCGGCAAGGAAAAAGATCCTTTCATTCTATAACTTGGCACGCATGTTGGGATGCCGAAGGATCCTTTTCCTTGCCGATGCCAATAGTGAGCGCCGTTCCTTGGTTGTCATAATCATGTGACTTAAGTGCCGCTACGGACTGCCACGTTGTGACGCGATGGCACACTGCAGCAATCCGCGGAATGAAGCGGCATCCCACAACGTGCCGCGATATGCAGCAATATATTCGCATCTTTTTGAATCAATGGTAAACTGTTTGGGACCAGTAGGTGGTTACGTTAACTGCTGCATCGGTGGCACTCATTAATTGTCCAAAGTGCAGGTGTATGGGTAGGTACTTGGGGCACTCGTCGTGTGGCTTCGGCTCATCTTTTGAATAGGGGCATCGCACTCACTTTGGATATCGGACAGGTCTATAAAACCCCATTTCGCCAAGTTGTGTTCGCAGCGGCTTACCTGGGTGCATAACCGATTTAGTGCTTTACATTTAGACAATTCACTGCAATTCACGTCCAGGCGGAAGATAGTCTTAAAGTTTTGAATTCTAAATTCGATGCAATGAGGTAAAAATAACATTATCAAAAAAAAAACCAGTACAGCTCAGGAAAACATATGGGAGACTGAAGAAATGCCCGGGTGTCATCATTGTGTGGACCGCCCAGAGGACACGGTGGAGCATACGGTGGAGGTGTGCCCCGCTTGGGCGGAGCACCGTGTCCACGTGGAGGCAATCGGCGGCAGCAACCTCGCGCTGGGCCCTGGTTTGGTCTATGATCCGGAGCGAGAAGGAATGGCGGGCCGTGGCCTCCTGCAAAGCAGTAATGCTAGCGAAGGAGGAGGCCGCATGCGTGAGGTAACGAATGTCCTGACGTGGAGCGTGAGGACATTCGTTTTTCGCATTCGCCGCCGAGATTCTCACCCCGACTACCAGTCACGGTAGACGCGGGCTTGCGGACGTCGAGCAATGGGTAGCTAATTACAATCCTACTTCACATCAACTTAATGATTGAGCTTGAACATAACGAGGATCAACTTCTTTAGCTTAATAAATATACATAAACAGCTCATCGTGATAAAATTTAATAGTATTACAAAAATAGCAGATTATTAAAAGTTCCTACTTTTCCTGTTATAATTTTGATGGGAAGCGGTGCAGAGGTTAGAAAGGTCGAATTAGATCGAACATTCTTGCACTCAGCCTGGTATAAGTTATTTTTTTTTTCTATTTATAAAGAAGTTTCGTTGTGTCCGTAATGATGGTGATGCGATTCAATGAAAATTAATTAAAATAATTCGTAGGTAGCGACGGTCCCAGAATAGTACCTTGAGGTATCCTATAGATAATCCCTGCTGTAGCTTGCTTATACTTACAAGTTAAAATGTATACGTGAATACGTTCTTTTATAAGGGCTTTGAACATATTTCGAGGAGAAAACCACTTGTATGCCTAGAACCTACATGTTGATTTGCCGCATAGATATGGTGTCAAAAGTCTTTGAAAGATCGAGCAATTTACTTAAAAAGATTGTTGGCTTAGCGATCTTTTGGCTTCGTGCTTGGTGATTTTTTTGCATGTATTGATGCTACCAATTACTCTTACCTGTTTTAATATAATAATCGTCCTAATGGTTTCTTAAGTAGTATCTACGCCGCGTCGGAATATTCACAATATCGTGAAAGCAGTGATATTCATATAGCCGGGCAACTTTATTTCAGCTCCAGTTTTCAAAGTGTCTACCTGCATATCTCCTAAATAAAATCTTAACTGGATCAAGTTAATATCCTTAAAACGAAACGGAAAAAGATGCCCCGTTCAGAATGTGTAGTTAAGCAAAACTGGATATTATAAAGTCTAAATTACAGCGATGGCTTAATAACGTTTCAATAACCGGGTCCTCATGTTTTTTCTGTTACAAACTTACAATAAATTGATCCGGTCCTTTGAATATCCCACGAAAAACATCCTCGACATCTTTAAGGGGGTTTTAAGTGGGTCCGATACAGTGGGATAATTCCCATATTTCTAAGTTTGTAGCGCAGTCTCAATCTGCCAAAAACATGTGCAGTATCTCTACAGTTTGACATTGCTATTTGAATTTTAACGCGTTTTCAGTACGAGAATTGGCCTTCTGCTCACATTAAACTACAAACTCGATTGAATTCTGTATTACTGTATACCTATGGTTAAAACGTACGTAAACCTGAATTCGATGACATATTATCATCTCTGCTGGGACGACTTAAAGGTACAATTTCGAAGGCTACTGATAACCGTAAATTGCCGCAGCTTTGCTGCTGTGGTTTAAGTTCTGAGGCCCTACCACGAGCTCTTAACGCAATACATTTTACAACCTAAACTGAACTGATGGAGCTGTATAGGGTGTATAGTTCTATCCCTCTTTCTCGCTCGCACGACTGTCATTTTGAAACGCCATGGTAAGGCTTCTGAACGCGACGTCACAACTTCGACGGTACCCGGAGACTTCAGTTTCACGGTTACCTTAGATTGAAATAGTTGCTCTGTTAGTGCCAGCACCACTGGTTTCCATTCTGTTGTCTCCAGTCGACCGCAGCAGCAGGTGAAAATGGCGTAGAAGGCAAAACGTTTTCATAGGGTTACCTACATAGAAAATCTATACCTAGTATAGCTGCTATCTGTTGTCGAAGTTGGTGTCTTTTCCGCTTTGATTTACGGTTTGCGATCGGAATTTTCCTTTACCCTTTCTACAGACGCAGAATGGTCATGGCTGGGGGATTGGTGAGCGAGGAAGCGTCGCAGCAACACGTGCTTGTAAAATTTAACTCTGTAATATCCCGTCAGAAACTGTTCCTTTACACTCCACTAGTACAGCGCGTAACTTGGGCAACTGCCATCATCTAGTCCAATAACCGACACGCGAGCTGGATGGTCGCTTTCGTAACCAAAAATCAAATGGACAACGAACCAATTTCGGGTAACACTAGCGTAGATTTCATCCAAAGTGTCTAGGTACTAAGTAAAGTTGTCAAAAAATAAAAGGCCCGTTTTGACATATGTCTAAGACTCTAAACGAACATATAACCTATATAGTTATATAAACAGTTTTATGCAAACATTCGTAAAATACACAATTTTATAAAAAGAAAAATGGTTTAGGTATCTATTCACCAATCGTTAATCTATATACTCAAGATATACAAGATACCGTCTGAATCTTAGAAAAAAAATATACTATGATACAAAATCATCGTAGCTACTAATTTTTTTGTGTTATTTAGACACTCAAATAATATCGTTGTTAATCTACTCAACACTCTTGGATCGAATTTTTAAATATAGACATTTCTGTAATTATTTTATTATTTATTATCCGTTGAAAAAAATAATGGTCGGTTATTTTATTCATCGACGACGGTTGGTAAATTAGTGAGAAAGTAAAACATGGACAGTACTAAAAAACAATTGGCCGATTATTTCATCTAACAAAATACAAGGTGGCGCAAAATTAATCATCCAGTTTTATTTTTACTAAATAAAAAATCCGGGGAAGTACAAGTCGGACTCGTGCACTGAGGCTTTCGTACAAACTTACTAAAAACAGTTCAATTTCCGAATCGAGTGTCATTTTTAACCCCGGACGGAAAAGAGAGGGGTGTTATAAGTTTGCCGTGTATGTGTATCTGTCCGTGGCATCGTAGCTCCCAAACGAATGGACCGATTTTGATGCAGTTTTTTTGTTTGAAATCTGACCTAATCCAGATGGTTCTTAGCTACAATTTATGAAGATCTATTCAGATGTTCAAGGTCATCAGCTCGTTTGTTAAATGCGGTAGGGATAAACACTTAATGGGTATTTACTTACTTTACTTTTAAACATATGTGTGACCTAATATTTGAAATACTCTTGTACATGCTGGTGCCATTGAGCTGATCTAATGATGGAGCTATAGTGCTATATATTTCTCGTGCTGACGAGGACCTGATGCTAGAACTGGGAGGTGGTTAATGAAACCCTGGAATGCCTATTTGTAAACACGTCGAGTTTGGGCTCGTTAGATTCGCCTTAACCAGTATTATACATTTCACATGATGACAAGAACCTGATGCTAGAAGTGCGATGTGGTTTGTCTGTATAATATTATATCAGGTAGGTAGGTACCTGAATTGTTCCCCGCCCGAATTCGGGGCGAACCGCTAGTTGATTAATGTTCACCCCCGGTGTGTCGCAATGCCGGGGCGAAACTCCGCTGCCGCGCCAAGTAGCGGCATGGCGGAAAGACATCCGGCGGGATCTCATGGTGGAATGGCGACGGCGACTGTCGCAACCCAGTGCTGGGCACGCCTTAATTATATCGATAAGTCCCCTCTTTGAGGAGTGGCTGGAAAGACCTCACGGCGTCCTTATTTACTGCATGACGCAGGTCCTCACCGGGCATGGTAAGTTCGGGAGTGTCCGTCAGAATGAACGGTCACTAGGCGTATTTAACGTTGAATTTATGTCCAATAAATGCTTCCCTATTGCTTCTATTTGCTTCTTATTCTCAAACACTTGCTTCCATGGTATTCTAGAAGAAAAAACACATTTTAAGGGTGACCGTTCATTCTGATGTCAGGACGGCCGGTCATCGAGTCATAGCGACCCTGATAAATAGAAGTATTGAAATTCACGGAGGCCATTAATTACTTCCCGTTTGCTTCTCTCAATATTTTACAACGACTATACTGTAACTATCATGCCAACAAAGATATCAACAAAAGTGTTGTTTATCAATATTTTTAGCGCCTGACAAAAAAAAAAGCAAAACTCTTATTTAACATTGCAGTTATGCTTGTGTAGGCGATAAATCTATCGTATTGTACTGGTGGCTTACAGCTAAGTATTATGTTATTAAAAAGAAGTTCCTATCGTATATAGTGACAAAAATTCAGAAAAATGTAATAAACACCATTCAAAAACACCATTATTATATTTCAATTCTTAACTTCCTAGGGAGTGTTCTTATAGGCGCTAGCAACTGTACCTACCTTATTCATTTATTAATAAACGAGGGTAGATTCATTTTTGCTTCAATCATTTGTTATTACTTTGTCGTTATTACTCTATGTTATCATTGGTAGTTAGTTACTGTTTATAACTGGCGTGGTCTGATAGCTTAGTATTATAAATACAAACTAATATAGTTTTTTTTTCATAATGAAAAAGGGAAGAAAATTTGTTGTGCCCTTGGAGGAACAAAAGAAAGCGTTTTTACTGTACACAAATGTTTTCTGTGATCTTAATAATCTTCCACCAGCAAGTGATCCCGTGTTTAAAGAAATTAAATGTGTGTTATCCAGCCCTATTACCGAAAAAGGACTTTTACTTTCTCTGAAGAAGAATTTCAATTACTTTTTCGATGCAACGGAAAATCTAGTAAGTAGAAGTATCAGTAGCGGTACAGCACAAAATAAAGAATGCTCACCAAGTAAGTCAATTAAGTTTGATTTTATGATTGATTTGTATCAATGGAACAAAATTCAACCATTAAAAAAACAATTAATAGTTACTCAAAACGCAAGGGCTGTTATTAAACAGAAGTATCGTTTACCGAAGCATATGTGGGCTCCTCTATTGCGAACTTTTTAAGTCTGCTTTTGGCGCTTTCAAATCTTGTCATGATGCCATTGTTATTCACACCATCTCGTTGATTTAAACATACAATAATCAAATCTGAAATAATGTCTTTTGCTTTTAAATATTCGACGGAGTTTTTAAGTTCAATGAGGCACTTTATATAAAAAAATTTGACTCTGTTGTCGGTATATCTAAAACATGATAAACGAAATAAAATTTTTATGAAATGACTCGTGTCAATTCGAATGTAACACATATCATTAGCTTCTTGACCTTCCTCTAATAGTCTGTAGGAATTTTCAACATATTTAGCAGTAGAATCCCATTTAGTGAAAGCCTTCACTGCTGCTCCGATTAATGCAGAGGAATCGTCTAAGTTAATTTCATCAGGAACAGGATTGCATTTAATGGTTGAATTTTGTTCCATTGATACAAATCAATCATAAAATCAAACTTAATTGACTTACTTGGTGAGCATTCTTTATTTTGTGCTGTACCGCTACTGATACTTCTACTTACTAGATTTTCCGTTGCATCGAAAAAGTAATTGAAATTCTTCTTCAGAGAAAGTAAAAGTCCTTTTTCGGTAATAGGGCTGGATAACACACATTTAATTTCTTTAAACACGGGATCACTTGCTGGTGGAAGATTATTAAGATCACAGAAAACATTTTTGTACAGTAAAAACGCTTTCTTTTGTTCCTCCAAGGGCACAACAAATTTTCTTCCCTTTATCATTATGAAAAAAAAAACTATATTCGTTTGTATTTATAATACTAAGCTATCAGAACACGCCAGTTATAAACAGTAACTAACTACCAATGATAACATAGAGTAATAACGACAAAGTAATAACAAATGATTGAAGCAAAAATGAATCTACCCTCGTTTATTAATAAATGAATAAGGTAGGTACAGTTGCTAGCGCCTATAAGAACACTCCCTAGGAAGTTAAGAATTGAAATATAATAATGGTGTTTTTGAATGGTGTTTATTACATTTTTCTGAATTTTTGTCACTATATACGATAGGAACTTCTTTTTAATAACATAATACTTAGCTGTAAGCCACCAGTACAATACGATAGATTTATCGCCTACACAAGCATAACTGCAATGTTAAATAAGAGTTTTGCTTTTTTTTTTGTCAGGCGCTAAAAATATTGATAAACAACACTTTTGTTGATATCTTTGTTGGCGTGATAGTTACAGTATAGTCGTTGTAAAATATTGAGAGAAGCAAACGAGAAGTAATTAATGGCCACCGTGAATTTCAATACTTCTATTTATCAGGGTCGCTATGACTCGGTGACCGGCCGTCCTGACATCAGAATGAACGGTCACCCTTAAAATGTTTTTTTTCTTCTAGAATACCATGGAAGCAAGTGTTTGAGAATAAGAAGCAAATAGAAGCAATAGGGAAGCATTTATTGGACATAAATTCAACGTTAAATACGCCTAGTGACCGTTCATTCTGACGGACACGTTCGGGAGGTTCCTGCACCGGATCCGTGCAGAAGAGGCGCCCTGGTGCCACCATTGTGTGGACCGCCCGGAGGACACGGTGGAGCATACGATAGAGATGTGCCCCGCTTGGGCAGAGCACCGCCGTGTCCTCGTGGGGGCGATCGGCGGCAGTGATCTCTCGCGCCGGGCCTTGGTACAGGCCATGGTCCGGAGCGAGGAGGAATGGCAGGCGGTTGCCTCCTGCGAAGCAGTAATGCTAGCAAAGGAGGCGGCCGATCGCGTGAGGCAACGGTCCTCACGCCCCAACTGCCGCCGGGATTCCGATCCCGATTTGCGGCCACCGTAGGCGCGGGCTTGCGGACGGCGAACGATGGGTGGCTCGCCGTCCGATCGTCCGGTAACTGTCCGGACCGAGCCCAAGTCGTCGACGGCGTGTAGTGTTCCACGCGCGCCTCAAGGAGATGTCAGCAACCGTAGGGGCCCAGCAGGGTCGAGGCCTACTGGGGCTATGGATGATGTGAAAGTGACCCCCGGGTCCATGGAAAAAAAAATGGCAAAGAAGGAACAGGAGTGGGTTTTTAGTCAGTAAAAGTCTGACACTATCTCTCGCTCCGCCCAAGAGCGGGGGTTGTCATTATATGATTTTCCCACCCGAAAAAAAAAACCGGATGTGCGATGTAATTTAAGTAGTTGTCACAATAATGGGTCCCGCGAATAATTTAAAAAGTGTGAAATAAAAATAAAATAAAAAAAAACCCCGACTCAAAGTTAATAAATTACTCTTTCAGCCTTTTAACTTCATTAAAAGAATCTATAAATATTTTAATGATGAGCGTCACTGAGTCGGGGGACCGCAAACTAAGGAACCTAGGTAAGCTATAGATCGATATACAACAAAATCTAAGTTCATACGTATATTTGAAACTATTAGGTATTTTCTATTCGTTAAAGCTACATTAATTCTGCACATTGCGGTCCCCCGACTCACTAACGCTCATCTTTAAAATATTTATAGATTCTTTTAATGAAGTTAAAAGGCTGAAAGAGTAATTTATTAACTTATTTTTAATTTCTTTTTGAGTCGGTTTCGGTCGGGTTTTTAAATTTTATTTTTATTACGAATAGCAAATTTTTTTTTTTTGTGACGTATATACATATTTATAGTTTTCAGATTTTTCAGACCTTGCTTCATGCCAAATTTCAGGATTCTAGGACAACGGGAAGTACAAGAATATACGTTTTTTGCAACATAAACATCCGTATCTTACAAGTTTGATTTTTTCACAGCTTCAAGGAACCGCAGACCTGAGTATATGGTTTTAATTTCAACTCGATACCCCACGCGTTCCCGAGATAAAGGGTCTTGACGGACAGACAGACGGACGGACCACAAAGTGTATAAGGGTTCCGTTTCTTCCTTTTGAGGTACGGAACTCTAAAAAATGATTTTGAGTGATGTAAATCTTTATTAGGACCTGTACTAATTTTTTTTCTGTAAGTGAAAAAGATGATTTCCATCAAGTGGCTGCCACCAGTGTCGATACACACTTTTGCCCGTTTTATCGAGATTTCCGGTTATACATAACTGTTCGCATTTCTGTCGAATATTCTCTGAAGAAGAAGTTGAAGTCTTTCACTAAAATTCGCTGTAGGGTCCGTCTGGTGATGTTTTTTCTTCCTCAACGACATTGGCTGCCACAGCGTCGATATTCTCGGCAGAACGGAGCAGTCCTGTGGCAGCCACACCGTGCAATGTCTCTTATGGTTCCAATCTGTTCGAGTCGAGCAGCTAATGTTTGCCCAGTTGGCGCGACACGATTAGGAAATCGACGACAAATGCACGCTACTCTAACACTACCAATTATTATTGGTCAAAATTATCGACACAATTATTCTACGCTTTTGCGGAGTATAGCGTTCCATTGCTTGTCTGTTTACCTATATTCTGCAGCTGTCTAGTTCGAAAATACCAAATGATCGACGTACGACGCCATTTGCAATAATTATAACATCTTCCGATAGAGTAATTAATTTTGCGCCACCTTGTAGTACTAATTATTGAATGGGCAGTTAGATAAGTGTGCGAGTGCATTGTTATCAACACTTTGTTATTGTTAATTATTTAAGCCATTATTGTTCTGGTTTCTCATTATTCTGGTAAAAAACATCGTTAAATAACGATGGCCACAATAAATTAGGCACATCTAAAATAATTAAATATGTAGCGCCATTGCTTCAATCGAAAGTCTAAGCACCCCGACATGGACAGGTTAGGTTAGAAGGGGATTACGGAGGATAAAGTGAGTGAACGAATCACCGTTATTCCTTCGTGAACTTGTTAAAAAAAAATAGGCATTTTGTAATTTTTTAATTACCAAAACTACTATTTATGTGCAACTGCTTTCTGTAAATATTTCTGCCTTCTAGAACATATTTTTTAAATTTTAGTGTCATTTTTTATATAGAAGGTGGTTGTTTTTTTAAGTATTCTTTTTTTATATTTTACTTTTTGTTCTGGTAGGTAACCCACAGCTAAATTTAAATATTGTGCAAATTCTAGAGTAAAATACCTCCAGGCTACTCTGATTATAATTGATTTAAATATTTAGGTACATACCCAACCATTAAAACTCTCCCCGCCACAATATATTGTATTTATCCTATTTGGTTGGGCGCCAAGCGACCTCCACGAGTCGCCGGTCAACCCCTGTTTATTTATTTCTTCGTAAGTGTATTGACAAACGGCGTTTGACACAAGTGGAAATTTGTCATAGCAGCACTCGGCTACATAACACCCTCGCCTGCGACTCGGTGGAATTCCGCCTCGGTCAGTGACAAAGTTTCTCTACTATCAAAATGAATTCATCTCCTTTAATTTAATTGGGGCAAACTTGCTAATGTACCTGCTTGGATATTACGTTATACCGAAATTGCCGCCGAACTAGGCGCAAATTTGGCCGCGCAAAATGAGTTTCCTCGCGTACTTACAGCACAATTAATGTTCTGCAACAGTCCCACTTAAGATGCCGGGCGAAGTCAAACGTCGTCGCATGCCATAAGACATTGAAAAAAAAAACCGGCCAAGTGCGAGGGGAACTCACGCACGAAGACTTCCGTACTGTCCGTAGCAAAAAAAACATGTTTGAGCCCCCTTAAATATTGGTCCTAACAGTCGTCTATGCGTCGAGCGGTCTATGAATTTTGATCGAAAGTGTGGCGGACTAACCCCTGTTAGGAGGTGTTGACGGTAGCGGGTTGTACCCTGCAGCTACCGAGCCCTCGGGACAGTTCAACCCGATTTTTGACGTACGCTGCCTTACTGGTTCGCTGGTCACGTACGCCACCACGCACCCCTGAATGCGTATCTTCTATGGACGACGGAGCACGTAGGAGGACCTCAGAGCGGATACCGAAGAGAAATAAAACACGTTTTTCGACTAAAAGGTTCTTCGGAGTTCGGCTTGAAGCTTTCCCTTTGTGTTCTTGACTCTTCGGTGGCACGTTTTCGACTGACATCGGACCGAAAAACGGCCCGTCTTATATACCCCGCTAAGTTCTGTTAACGGGAACCTCGTATTTTGCTCTAAATTTACTTTCAATTTCGCTTTATTTTCGCTTCAGCCGAACCCTTTCTGACGCCGTATTTATTTATTGTTTCACAAAACCAAGACAATATATACATCAAAATGTCGGTTACAATCTCTACTTTTACATGAAACAACAATATATCACATATATTGGCACATAAAAAAGTTTCTAGAACAAAAACTGTCAAATATTCTAGTTCGACCACATTCTTGAACACAAAACTTCTCATATCTTTTCCAATAAGATTCTAATTAGGATTCTAATTGCTATAATATCATTTTCTAGACAGATCCTAACTAATTACATAATGTTCTTGCTAATTAGTCATCAAATAAAAAGTCTCATTTTCAAATTCTAATTACGTAAAAGATCGCGAACATTTTAGAATTTCAACTTTATCTAAATCCTTGCAAAATGAGATCAATTGTTACTAATAGCTTCTATTAGACTAAAAAACACTAATTAATCCAAATAAACATTTAACAAGTGAAAACATCCTATCCTAAACATATAAAACATGACAAAAAAACTACTTGCGTGTTAGGTGGTCTCAACCACTACTTGCGCCCTGGTGCCGACATGGGACCCTCGTCGCCGACAGTCTCCCCCTCGTGCGTCGCACCATCCTCCAGCCTCGGCGATACTCCCGGCACCAACAACACCACCCGCGAGCTCGGCCGTTGCAGCACACCGCCTCTTGTCTCGACGTCGACGATCCTGATGCGCCCGTCTGGTCCAGGATACACCCGCAGGATTCTGCCGCGTGGCCAGGTGCATCTCGGCAGGCTGTGGTCGACGATGAGCACGATGTCACCAACTCGCAGGTCCGTGGAGCTGGTTCTGCCCGTGGTCTTCCTCGGCAGCAGAGTGGGCAGGTATTCACGCAGCCAACGTTGCCAGAAGTGGTCGGCAAGTCGCTGCGTAGCCTTCCAGGTGTCCCTGCCCACGAGCACGTGATCTTCGAAGCTGCCGATTCTTGTAGCGCCGCATGATCGCCCGATGAGGAAGTGGTTTGGTGTGAGCGCTTCTTCTTCAGGGTTCTCGGAGATGTGGGTGAGAGGTCGAGAGTTGACTGTGTGCTCGGCCTCTAGGAGGAGAGTGTGAAGTACCTCCTCTCGAGGATGTCGTTCCTTGAGTGTGGCGTCCAGTGCGGTTTTGATGGATCGCACCAGACGCTCCCATGCACCGCCCATGTTGGGTGCACCGGGCGGGATGAACTTCCATTGCACGCCGATCTTCTCTGCTTCTGAGACGAGGTCTTCATTTTTCAGCGTGTCGAGCGCTTCTTTCAATTCTTTGTTGGCGCCGACAAAGTTGGTCCCGTTGTCTGAGTAGATTATCTTCGGCATTCCTCTTCTTGCAGCGAACCGTCGTAGAGCCATAATCATGGAGTCAGTGGAGAGCGAAGGAGCAAGCTCGATGTGCACTGCCCTGGTAGTTAGGCAAGTGAAAAGCGCTCCCCATCTCTTCTCGTGTCTTCTACCCACGGTGATCGTCATTGGTCCGAAGTAATCAATGCCGGTGCACGTAAAAGGAGGTGTTCCGTGCATCAGCCTCTCAGCAGGTAAGTTGCCCGTCGGTAGTTCCTGCGGTTTCGCCTTCTTCGTTTTGCACCACTGGCACTGGTGCTGACCCGCCTTGATTGCTGACCTCAATCCTAATACCCAGAAGCGTTGCCTTATCTCGTTCATCACTGTCGCATGATTCCCATGATTGAAGCGACAGTGGAAATCTTCTATGATGAGTCGCGTTGTCTTGTCCTTGCTATCGAGCACGATGGGTCGCTTATACTCTCTTGACACACCCTGTATCGCGTCGATTCTTCCTTTTAGGCGCAGGAGTCCATCTTCTAACACTACGTCGAGCCTTTTCAATTTACTGCTGCTCTCGAGTTGTTTCCCTTGCTGAAGACACTTGATCTCTTCTTTGAAGCTTCTTTCTTGGCTTCCCTTCAACAGGAGAGTTTCAGCTTGCTCTAGTAGGTCTGCGTCTAATGGAACGTAACATTTTTCTGGTTTCTTCGAAGGTCGAATATTCTTCTCAATTGTCTTCGCCTTCTTGCCTTGCGTCATTTTCCAGGTTGGGTCTTCTTGGTTGACGAGAACCTGTTCTTTCCTTCTGCAGCGTTGTATGAACTGCAGTACTCTCGCTGTAGCTCGCCAGAGTCTCTTCCAGGACGAAAACCTCTCTGGGTCAGGTGATGGGTGGCTGATGCTAGCTGCTGCCGCGACGTCTGTGATCTTCTCTTCACCGGTGGTCTCCTTCTTGAAGGTTCTTGGTGCAGGCCAGTGTGCTTCTTCTCTCTTCAAGAAGTCAGGACCAGTGAACCAACGGTGATCGCAGTCGAAATCTTCCGGCACGTTGCGCGTCGCATCATCTGCTGGATTCTGAGCCGTAGGTACCCATCTCCATTCCTGTGGTTTCGTTAGATCTTCTATCTCTGCCAAACGATGAGCTACGAAGGTCTTGAACGTTCTTGGGTCCGTCTTGATCCATGAAAGCACTATGCTGGAGTCTGTCCAAAAGGTCTTCTTCTGCACCTTCAGATCCATTTCTTCTTCCACTGAGTGTGCTAGCCTGCTTCCTAGGAGGGCCGCTTGCAGCTCAAGTCTGGGTATTGATACCGGCTTCAATGGCGTCACTCGTACTTTCGCCGCCACCAAGCTTACGTGGTATGTCCCTTCTTGATTCTCCGTTCTCCAATACACGGTGGCTGCATACGCTGTCTCGCTTGCATCTGTGAACGTGTGCAGCTCCCCCTCGGTGCGATGTGGCGCTAGACACCTCGGTATCTGAAGGTCTTTGAGCAGCTTCATCTTCTCCAGGTAAGTCTTCCATGTTTCATACTCCTTTTCTTCTATTTCTTGATCCCAACCGATGCCACTTCTCCATATACTTTGAAGCAGCTTCTTGCCTTGGACGAGAACTGGTGATGCCAACCCCAATGGGTCGAAGGTTGATATGACAGCGCTGGTGACTTCCCTCTTGGTCGGAATCTTGAAACCCTTTGCTATCTCTTCTGGTGTGTTTCGAAGATTCGCCCTGAATCCGATGGAGTCTCTTTCTGTGAACCAACGCAGTCCAAGTGTCTTCTCTTCTTTCTCGCCAAGGTCTACTTCTGTCTTCTCCGTTGCTTCGTTGTCCGTGCCTTGCAGCAGTTCAGGTTGATTCGATGCCCATCCCCTGAGTTCGAAGCCCGCCTTCTTGTGAATGAGGTCTACCTGCGCTGTCACTCTTCTGAATTCTTCTTCTGTATGAAAGCTGTGCAGGTAGTCATCCATGTAGTGGTTCAGCTCTACTGCTCTTACTGCCTCTGGATACTGCTCCTTGAAGTCCGCTGCATTCCGATTCTTGACGTATATGGCTGTGCAGGGAGATGATGTTGCACCGAAGACCACTGAAGTCATCCGATATTCCTTCGGTGCCACGTCTCGTCGATCACCTCTCCACAGGAACCGTAGACTGTCTCTATCTTCTGGTCGGATGCGAACTTGCAGAAACATTTCCTTGATGTCGGCTGCTACTGCTAATGGTCCTTGTCGAAATCTCAGCAGCACACCGAAGAGCGATTGCAGTAGGTCTGGCCCTGGTAACAGAGCGTCGTTGAGGCTCCTTCCTTTGCACTTTGCTGCGGCGTCGAACACGATCCGAATCTTCTTTTTGAGCGGATGAACCACGGAGAAGTGAGGTAGGTACCAGGTCTTCTTATTTTCTTCTTGTTTGGCAGGTGCTTCTTCTGCATACTTATTGTCGATCAGGTGCTGAATCTGCTTGCAATATTCCGTCTTCAACTGAGGATCTTTATCCATCTTCTTCTCGATGTTGAAGAGTCGATTCTTCGCTGAAGTGTAACTCTCAGGCATGACTTCATCTTCTTGTTTCCATAGCAGTCCAGCTTCGAAACGACCATCCTCTAATCTTCTGCAGGTCTTCTCGAGGATGGCCAGTGCTCTTCCTTCCGCATCTGTCGTAGGTCTTCTTGGTTGCACACCTAATGCTTCTATTGCGAAGTGTTCCTTGATGGCTTGATGCATCTCTTCTTCTGTTGTGCTGGCATGAAGACACTTGTTGGCAAAGTGCACTGGTCGTATTCCTCCCGTGTCGAACCCATGTAGCACCCAGCCAAGTCCCGTTCTTGAGGCAACTGGTTGACCTGGTCTTCCTCTTCTTATTTCTTGAGTCACGATGAGCTCCCAGTTGTCTTGACCAATGAGCAGCCGTGGTGACTCCCCTTCATAATGTAAAGAGTCGGCGATCTTCTTCAAGTGTGAACAGTCTTCTATTCTCTTCTTGTCCAAGAACTGAGGTGTCAGCTTCAGATTATCGACGGTCCGGACTCTCTTAAGGGTCTTCCTTATTCCTTGGCGAATCCCCTTCACCATCAGGTCCAATGTCTGCGAGTCCTTCTTCCTGATAAGCTGACCTCCCACAGTTTCGATGATCAGTTCTTCAGTCTTTCCTTGAGCGCCGATCTCCTGTGCCACCTTCTCATCTAGCAGTGACACCGTTGACCCTTCATCCATTAGAGCCAATATCCTTTTGGATCCATGCGACCCGAAGACTTCAACTGGTACTATCTTCAGGTATGCCCTTGCATTATTGGCCGAATTCACTGATGCCATGACACTTGCTACTTCTTGCTGTGTCTCGTTGTTCCCCTCTGAGGTCCTCTCTTCCATGTTCACATGCAGCAGATGATGGTGCCACCTCTTGCATTCTTTACACGGCGGCTTCTTGCAGTTCTCTTTGCGATGTTTCCCTTGTAGACACTTGAAGCAGACGCGACTCTTCTTGACCAATGCCCACCGATCTTGCACCGACGCCTTCAGGAATTTCTGGCAATCCAGGAGGAGGTGTTCGCCCTGACATATGGGGCAAGTCTTCTCGCTGATTCTTGATTCCTTTTCCCTGAAGTTCCCTTCCTTCTCTTTCGTTGAGTGCGTCGCTTGTCGATGAGTCCTCTTGGTCCATGTCTTCTCTTCAGAAGTCGCGAAGGCTCCACATTTGTCCGCTTCAATATTCAAGAATCTGGACACCAGCGTCAGATCCGAGAACTCGCCTTCTTCCGTCGCTGCAGTGAAGTCGTACCACCTAAACTTGAGGATCGTAGGCATCTTCTCAACTATTTGCTTCATTATCTCTGGTGAATGCAGGTACTGCGGCTTCTTCAATCCTTTGATGGCTGCTACGCTGTTGTTAATCTGGCTCGCGAAGACGCAGATGTCCCTTGGGTTTTCTGATATTCTTGGCAGCGTCTTGATCTTGTCCAACTCAGCCAGCACCAGCGCATCAGGTCTTCCATATCTTCTTTTCAGGGCCTGCATCACTTCCAATGGAGAAGCTTCTGAAAACAGCAAACTCTTGATGGCTTCTCTTGCATTGCCCTTCAGTGCTCTTCTTAGTCGAGCCATATTCTGTACTTCGTTGAACATTGGTGCCGTGTCTTCATAAACAACCTTGAAAGCTGTCCACTCGCTGCTGTTGCCGTCGAAGTATGGTAACTCGTGGATGTACTTCGGCTGCTCGGCTGATCCTCCTCGTGTGGCAAAGGCTTCCTTCAACGCACTTGTCAGCGTTTGCAGCTCGATCGTAGCACCTTTCGTTGAGGAGTTCTCTTCAGGCTTCACTTGCAGCTCTTCTGATGGACGCTGACCTCGTAGCTCGGGTTGTTTGTCGTTACATTCTTCAAGTACTGAAGACTGGATCCAGTTCTGCACCTGTGCTGTTCGTTCTTCCAGGTCTTCATCCACGGAGTCATCATCATCGCATTGCGCCATCTCCAACCTGACGCGTGCCAGCTTCGCTGCTGCTTGTGCTTGCTCCAGTTCCAGGCGTGCTAGTTCTTCTCTGGCTTCCAGCTCGCGTCTTCTGGCTGATGAACTCGTGGTCTTCGTGGACCTGGCTCGACGACTGACTCCCATCGGCTTCAAGGTGGCAGCAGACCTGGCAACACCCTTTGCCTGACCATCTTCTGGAGTCTTCTTTGTCGTCCCTTTCGGTGCGGCATCTTCTTTCTTCTGATCGGTAGCACCGGTCGCCGCTGTGGTCGCCGTTGTGACAGTAGCCTCCGTCGCTGAGGTATCTTCCGTTCCCGTCGTCCCTGAAGAAGTTGTACCAGTGGTTCCTGTTGAACCCGTTCCCGTTGTTCCTGACGACGCAGACGTGACTCCTTCTGACCCGGAAGCTTCCTCTGTCTGGTCCCTCTCGGAGGGGCGAGACGTGGGGCGTGAGGGGGCATCCTTCTGCAATCTCGTTACGGGGCCCATCTTCTTGAATCTTCTGGCTTCTTCTTCTTCTGTCTTCTTACAGGGATCCGGCTCGAAGGACCATAAACTGTGGCGGACTAACCCCTGTTAGGAGGTGTTGACGGTAGCGGGTTGTACCCTGCAGCTACCGAGCCCTCGGGACAGTTCAACCCGATTTTTGACGTACGCTGCCTTACTGGTTCGCTGGTCACGTACGCCACCACGCACCCCTGAATGCGTATCGTCTATGGACGACGGAGCACGTAGGAGGACCTCAGAGCGGATACCGAAGAGAAATAAAACACGTTTTTCGACTAAAAGGTTCTTCGGAGTTCGGCTTGAAGCTTTTCCTTTGTGTTCTTGACTCTTCGGTGGCACGTTTTCGACTGACATCGGACCGAAAAACGGCCCGTCTTATATACCCCGCTAAGTTCTGTTAACGGGAACCTCGTATTTTGCTCTAAATTTACTTTCAATTTCGCTTTATTTTCGCTTCAGCCGAACCCTTTCTGACGCCGTATTTATTTATCGTTTCACAAAACCAAGACAATATATACATCAAAATGTCGGTTACAATCTCTACTTTTACATGAAACAACAATATATCACATATATTTGCACATAAAAAAGTTTCTAGAACAAAAACTGTCAAATATTCTAGTTCGACCACATTCTTGAACACAAAACTTCTCATATCTTTTCCAATAAGATTCTAATTAGGATTCTAATTGCTATAATATCATTTTCTAGACAGATCCTAACTAATTACATAATGTTCTTGCTAATTAGTCATCAAATAAAAAGTCTCATTTTCAAATTCTAATTACGTAAAAGATCGCGAACATTTTAGAATTTCAACTTTATCTAAATCCTTGCAAAATGAGATCAATTGTTACTAATAGCTTCTATTAGACTAAAAAACACTAATTAACAGCAATAGAATATTATCACCAAGTAATAACACAAGTTAAATCCTTATCATTACTACAACATATAAATTTCACGATTTCTTCACCAAGATCGATTTTTCTTACAAAAACTTTTTAGAATCTTATATACATCGTTATTCCTGACCTCACTAATTAATGAAGGTGCTAATTACAGACAGAATAAAGAAAATAACACAAATTGTATTCTGCCAACCACAACAAAACATAAAAATCTTTAGAAATACGATAGATGCTACTTATTTATACACTTAAATTAGCAAAACTCAGTCTTTATCAATAAAACCTAATGAGTTACTAACTAATTAATCCAAATAAACATTTAACAAGTGAAAACATCCTATCCTAAACATATAAAACATGACAAAAAAACTACTTGCGTGTTAGGTGGTCTCAACCACTACTTGCGCCCTGGTGCCGACATGGGACCCTCGTCGCCGACAGAAAGGGTTTATGACCCGGGCCCGGTTACGCAAAAGGGAACTGAAGGACATAAGTGGGTTTAGTCAGTAAAAGTCTGACAGGTCCTCCCGTTCCACCATAGAGTGGGAGAAGTCATTTGATGATTTCCCACCTCAAAAACACAAGATGCAGTGAGTAACGAAAGCCCATTAAAACTGTCACTTTTGAACGTCATCAAAATTTAATCGGACATCTACTTTCCCAAAATTTCGGGAAATAGAGCTATTTATCAACATTTGGTTTAAATTAGTTCAATATTTTACTCATATATGAACATTAAACTCTTAGTATTACAACATATTTACTTCGCTTCTTCCAACGTTCCAACTTCCAACCTTCCAATCCAATTTTTTCTATCGAATCGATTTTATTCATCAATTACTTATGCTCTTGGATTTTAGAAAAAACTAAACAAAATGCTCCTACTAAATTACTGAAGTGTATGATAAGTATGTAGGGTAACCTACCCAGAGCCGTTACTAGGGCGGTGCCAGCGGGTGCAGACCCTGCAGGCGCAGAAATGATCACACCAAAGCCAAGTTTTGTATCATTCACTTCATCAGAAGGACTGGGAAAGGGTTACTGTTTCTCATTCCCTCTAGCTCCGTACTACGGTTTGAACCAGGGCTGGATGCTTCGGTCGTTACTGTCGATTGCCTACACGAGGACATGGTAAGGCTCCGGCCAAGCGAGAAACTTCCACCATATAGACTCAAACGGGGTGTATAGGAACCAAACTTTGGTTAGGTTTCTCACTTTGACTAGTCTACGGCACTAGGTTCAGTGCCGGCCTTTTTTTCTTCGGAGCCGGTAAATATTGACCGCTCTTTAGCTTGATATGATATTGAGTTATGTGAGCTTCGAAAAATTCAAGAATTCATAAGGGTGACGGAAGTATAATTGTACCTTCTTAAATTTAAAACAAGATCATTAACATTCGTTACGATAGTCGGAAGCCTTTCTGACACTAGTCTCGTGCCAAGGGGTATAATTATTGTGTTACTTTTCATTTAAAACACCGAAAAGTTCTTTCGTTTTTATAGATGGGAAATCGCCAAATAACTTCTCTCACTCTAGGTGTAGCGAAAGGGAGTGTAACCTTTACCACCCGTGTTCCTTTAGTTAGGTACCCTTTGCGTTCCAGGGCCGCGGTAACTTGTATCGAACAATCTTGCAACCCTAGCTAACTACGGTCGAGAAAATCTGACACCAGTTCAGCAACTGGGTAGGTTAGCTGTCATGTTATCCCGTGAGCGTTTCAACCGGGCGGCCATATAATAAAAAAAAAAAACTATTCCATAATTATGTAAAAATTTATTTCCAAAGCCATAAAATTGTCAAAGTTATGGTTAAAAAGTTACAAGGGTTTGAATGTGGCCGCGCCATTGAAATGCGGAGAACCACGCGGCCACGGAGATCTTTAAAACTACACGTTGCAGAGACCTGAGATTTAGGTAAATAATAGATTGAATTTGTAAAAATATAGAAAAAAATCCTAGGTTTATACTTATTTTAAGAGCTATAAAGCAAAAACCCTATGGCCGCGCCATCGAAACGGTGTCATACATATTATCGTTGATATCTCGCTGAAAAAGCACCGCAGAGGTCTGAAATTTTTTGTTAAACATAGATTCGATTTGGTCGAAACTTGTAAAAATACAACGAAAAATCCTAGGTTTATATTTCAGGAGCTCTAAGACTAAAACCCTGTGGCCGCGCCATCGAAACGATGACAAACATATTATCGCTGATATCTCGCTGAAAAAGCATCGCAGACGTCTGAAGTTTTTTGTAAAACATAGATTTGAATTTGTCGAAACTTGTAAAAATACAACAAAAAATCCTAGTTTTATATTTACCTCTCACGTTATACTTACCTACGCAATTACTGGGTTACGGAGAATACCTACTTGTTTTCAGTTCTCAATCATGTTAGGTTTCTAAGCAGATACGGACAGATTCAAACTCTGCTTAGTTTGAACTATTACGTATTCTATGGCTTAGTGAGAGGGATTCTCCAGCACGGCAGGTACTCTTCTGGAGTAATATTTTTTATTATTTGCACTCATGATTTGTTGACCATCGCTTTGCGTTTTTGGTGATGGGGTCAGGTCACTTTCACCATCTTAATTGAATCTGATGTGCAGACATGTACCAAAGGCGAACTCACTCTCCGAAAATGAAAAGTGACGCACCGTCCAAGAACCCGAACAGCTGTTGGTGGTAGCTAGAGAGGCGATGCGACGTTTTCACCGTCTGACGCAGGTCCTCACCGGACATGGCTAGTTCGGGAGACTCCTTTTGCGGATTCAGACGGAATAAAAGCCCGGGTGTCACCACTGTGCGGATCACCTAAAGCGATAAATACACTTGACCGACGCACACGTTGACCACGCCTGATTTGTACGTAGCGGCGCGTTGCGTGGCGTGGATCTAATGTAGCTCTGCAAGTCTAGTTGCCATATAAAATGTATGGAAACCGACGCACCCAGTTTGGCGTATGTGGCCCACGTGTGTGCAATGTAGTACCTTAAAGGACCTGTCGCTGTCGGTGCTCTTCTCAAGCGGGACAGATTTCCAAGGCAGTACGGCCCTAGTTCTGGCTATGGTTCGTAGCGAGAGGGAATGAAAAGCAGTCACCTTCTTCTTCACTTCGAGTATATTGGGATTAGAGTATAGGGAGACTAATGACTAGACCTTGACATAAATTGTATAGCTACACTTTCGGCGTCATGAATTTTATTAGTAGATACTGCTGTCTCTAGACGCTGCCAGCGTGGCGGGCCGAGCCCTGTGGTAAAACTAACTTCAAATCAAAACATTTTGGAATATTCGCAGGCTTGACCCGGGAATCGATCCAAATCAAATGCGGAAGAAATACACGTGCTAAGTATATTAGGTAGGTATATGTACACAAATCGATAGGGACCATCACAAGGAATAAAGAAATACACGTGCTAAATTAGGTAGGTCCATCATCACCATCATCATTTCAGCCAAAAGACGTCCACTGTTGGACATAGGCTTCCCCCAAGCGACGCCACAACGACCGATCCTGTGCTTCTCGCATCCACCGCACTCCCGCGACCCTTACCAGGTCGTCGGTCCACCTTGTGGGAGGCCTTCCAACGCTGCGCCTTCCGGTGCGCGGTCGCCACTCTAGAACCTTTCGGCCCCATCGACCATCCGTTCTACGAGCAATGTGCCCTACTCACTGCCTCTTTAGTGGCGATTCGTCGGGCTATGTCGGCGACCTTGGTTCTCCTCCTATATCTTCATTCTTTATGCGATCACGCAAGGAAACTCCGAGCATAGCCGTTTCCATTGCCCTTTCGGTGATTGTAAGCCTTCTGATGAGGTCCATCGCAAGGAATAAAGCTTTAAATCAAAATGTTATCATAATTGTACAAAAATGTTATGAAATCAAATGTACTAAATTTTTAAGTGACTCCGCCAAGGTTATGAAATAGTATGTAAATAACCGGGAACGTTCGCAGGTATACCAAGGGTATGCCTATACATCATATAGGTAATTAAAAAACATATACCTACCTAGGCCCGTAAGGAGAGCATAAGGAAACGCCTACCATCATTAATTTACGGATCCATAATATTTTTCAGCACCCAAGCACAGGCGTTGATGGATAGTACTGCAGTGCTATTCTCTAAGAAAACAGCCTTGAGCGCAGCGCTGCGCTGGCCGCAGCGACGAAATCCAAATTCTTACCTAAAGGATTATCAATTGGATTGTTAATCCAATGTATCTATAGGGTCCCATTATGTACGAATTTGGAATTCGTCGCCGCGGCCAGCGCTGCGGTCAACGCTGTTTTCTTAGAAAATAGTATTGCAGGTAGTAAATAACAAATGCTTTTATGCAGGTACCTAGGTACCCATATAGCAGTAACTCGGCGCAAAACGACCAGTCACGTGAATGATAGCAGAGGTCCTACCACGAGCTCTTAACACGATCCACTTGACGACCTAAACTGAACTGTTAAAGGGATGGAGCTATATAAGGTGTTTAGCTACATCCATCTTTCTCCCTCGCACGACTGACATTTTAACACGACATGGTAAGACCCCAGGGCCAGCCAGAAATTTTTTATCGGCTTTTTCCTCATTAAAAAAATCTGTACTTTTTTTATTTTAAACTGTGTAAAATCGTTATACCAACACCGATGATATTTTTAGTAAAAAAAAAAAACAAAAAAAAATTGAATTAAAAATTAATTAAAATGTCGTCGGGGTAGACAAAATCGTTATTCTAATCGACCCCGATAATATTTTTTATTTTAAAAGTAATTCATCAATCAACTTTAGGTGTTATATCTCTGTCCGATACAATCCTAGATGCGCTCTCGAGATCCTAAGGCCCTACCACGAGCTCTTAACCCAATCCATTTTACAACCTATACTGAACTATTAACTGATGAATGAATGAAAAGTTGAAAGGAGATCGTTTGTCATGGTATGGCCATGTAAAGAGGAGGGATGAAACGAATGAGTTATGTTATACTAAATGAGTTATGAGTATACGTGTTGGATGGATGGAGAGCCGACCAAAGAAAAGATGGATGAATTGTATGAGAAGTGATATGAAAGAAAAAGGAATTAGTGATAGCGTGACGGGTGACAGGACAGAATGGAAGAAAAAAACGTGTTGCGCCGACCCCAAATAAAACGGGATAAGAGCAGGAAGATGATGACTGAACCATTAAGTGTTTCTCGCTCGCACACTTGATATTTTAACTCGTCATGGTAAGGCTCTAGGAGCCTTACTATAAGGGTGAGTCACATCTCTGTGAGACTGCGGGCTTCTGAGTAGTGATGAGTATTAGTTAAACAATAAAAAAAGATATATATAATGTTAGGTTTTGGGTCGATTTCAGGGCGAACTTACCTAATCATAATAAATTGAGGGATTATTTTATCTGAAACAGGGTTTGTTAGGTTAATGTTGTGCACGCCCTTTGTGTTCTGGGTGATTGATTCCGGACATATCTCATTAAAATATGAATCCTGATGTCCTTGTCATTGTCTTCGTTACATGTACTTATTACTATATTTTTCCTACCACAATAATTTTACTTGCCGAAATTTACGATTACGATGAGATTTACGTAAAGAAACTGAGTATCTAAGCTGCTTGTCATATCTTTAACCACAATTAGCTGGTTTAGAACATATAGGTTGGTTCCGAGTCATATATATTTAGGTCTTCATTGATTGGGGACAAGCCATCATCATCACTAGCAAGCAGCCTTGCTCCATCCACTGCTGAGTAAATACCTCCGTGATTACATAGTATCAATGTAAAGTAAGTACCAGCTAAACATTTATACTAGGTACAACATTACACGGGACATTACGGTAAAAACTGCTTTATGTTTACCAGGGACATGACAGGGTACATGACTTGTACAGTCATCGCTAGAGAGTAGTACAAAAAGATTGTGTATAGATGTTATATTCGTATAAAAACATATACAACAAAAAACCTTTAATTTCGGAAGTCTGTGTTTCTATAATAGTTTGGTCTCTTCGTTATTTAACACCGACTTCCGAAATTAAAGTTATACTGCACTTTTCAGTGTTTTTTTTACATTGAAGTCGGTTGTATTTTTTTTGTAAAAAAAATTTATAAGGTACCACCACTAAATAGTACCCCTCAGCCATACTTAAATACCTTATAGCCAGAGTGCATCTCATGAAAATTCTGATAATCACAAATACGGTTACATTACTTACATTAATTTATACAGAGTTTCGGTGCCTAACTTCAGGCTTCATCGTCAGATCAGTTCGATATATTCCCCTTCTTCTTTCAGTCAGTCATCGACTACACGTATAAACAAAGCAATTTTACTTGTTACGATGGTTCTGCTGTGATCCTATGAGAAGTTCTGTTCCATAACTTCGAAGTTCATGATCAGATCATAACAATATTTCTATGGGACCAATTCGGAAGCACCGATTTTGAATATTTTTTTTTTATTGATAGGCAAACTATCAATAAAAAAAAATATTCAAAATCGGTCCACGATTGATCGAGAATCGGTGAACATACATAAAAAATAACATAAGTACATTCAGCCGAAGATAGAACCTCCTCCTTTTTGAAGTCGGTTAATAAAAAAGGGGTAGTCCGTATCTAAGATGGCAATTTGAAACAAAATGGCAACAGTTTGCTAAAGCATCGTAATGAGTGTTTGACATTTGTTTCTTAAGTTCAGAGAGGAATCTATCAAATCGAAAAACGTACTTGAATGATCGGATAATTAAAAAGCATTTGATATTATAATAAAATATAATAACATTAGATTTGATGGTCATTCGAAATAATTGACTGGCCTGTTGGTCTAGTGGTTAGTGGCCCTGACTGCTATGCCGCAGGTCGTGGGTTCGATTCCGACCCAGGACAAATGTTTGTGTGATGAGCACGATCGTTTATTCTATGCCTGGGTGTAATTTATATGTATTTAGAAATATATAAGTATGTTTATCAGTTGTCTAGCACTCAAAACACAAGCTCTGCTTAGCTTGGGTCTAGACGACGATGTGTGATAGTTGTTAAAAAAAAAAGTTTTAGATAGAAGGAATATATCTGCTTAGGGCATGCTGAAAGTTTCTGGATTCTGATAAATAAGACCAGATATAAGACTTACGATATATTTATTGTTTTTCAAAGTATAATTTCTCGCAATTAATGTATTTTTACATTCACTGAAACCACTATACAAAGCAGTTGGACCAGTCTTCTTTAGGGACCTCTTCAATGGCTTTATAAAAATATACCTACGACACCATACAAAATTTCAGTACGATCTTAAAATTAATTGGGTGTAACAATGGACGATTTTATGGCTAAAAGTGATTTTTACAGACAACCTTACAAACAAAAGGGCTAAGGTAGGTATCGTACCTATCGCCTAGTCACTGGGTCGTAGAGGTTATAGTCGCTTCATGTAAAACATTAGTAAACAACTGCATCATGTTAAACTGGAAGTTGACCCCAATCCTAATAATTCCTAACCACCAATGCCCATTACCAAGGCCCTTGGCGTTTCTAGGGTTAATTCTCGGGAAGAGGTGAGCTGGCCTGTTACATGTCTAATTTTTATGTGATGTTGTCAGTATTTTCGCGTCCATCATAAAATTTAGATTCGGTAGACCAACATCCTCGAGTGGGCGCTAGACCATACTGGAGTGGCTATAATCCACTCCCCCCCCCTCTATGTATACGCCTATGGGTGGGGTATTTGTAGGTCATACAAATATTAGTCCCATGCGCGACATGCAGCGCCGACCATTCCGTCGAATATAAAATAATATAATCTATTACGAAGGTAAGGTTCTATGCTGTGTCGCTATCTTAAAAAGTGTATCTCGGCGTATAATCGCCATCGGTGTCGACGTCACACAAAATACACAGTCACAGTATTATCGAATGGCAGAAATATAGATAGTGATAACAAAGAAATACCTTACTTCCATTCAAGGTGTTTATTCCATGGGCGGCAAAATTGCCCATCTAATTCTCATTACATCGATTTTTATACACAGAAATTGACAAGCATATAATTAACAAATTAAGGTAGAAAAAATATTTAAAATAAATAAATATAAAACGGACGTTGTCATAGTAAATTCTTATTTAAATATGACCGGATGCTATTTTAAAGAAATAAGAAGGAAATGGTCAGGTTAAATCCTCACAAGTTCAACTGGATGCTACACCTAATATTTTTAAGAATTAGAAAGGAATTCGTCATTTAATTCGTTTAAATAGAAAAGGATGTTGCAATATTTAAAGTAATTCGAAAGGAAGTTATCAAATGAAATCCTTATATAAATTCAACAAGATGTCGAAATATTAATCGAAAGGGCAGTTATCAAATTAAATCATATAAATAAGATTCAACAGGATGTTGTAATATTAAAAAAAATAAACAGAAAGTGATCGAATTAAATCCTTATGAAATAATGGTTTTTCGCCCAAATGTCCTACGCTCTTTGTGTGCTGACTATAATTCGATTAATGTCGGAATTTCGGCAATTATACCATAATAAAAAATAGTATATTTTATTGAGGTTATATCATACAACTAAAAAAAATATGAGGAGATAGGTACATGTTTGGGTTTCTAAAATGCCATTCCAATCTGAAGAGGAGAGTAAAATACTGCCTAAGTAGCATACCTAAGCATAGCGTAGCATAATCAACCTTTGAATGTTCTCACAGCTGGGACTCCGGCATCTAGGAGAGGGAACTAAGTAGGTATCACACTTTTAAAATCTTTAATTTTGATACCAAGGCTGTATTACGTAGTAATACGTTTATATTATAAACTAGCTGGTGCTGGACTTTATCCGCGTCAGAATCTTAAAAACAGCAATTTCAAGTTTTTGTTAATTTCTGAAATAAAAGTAGCCCAAGTTACTTCTCATGACATCAGCTATCTGTCAGTGAAAGACCCGTCAAAATCTATCTAGCCGTTACGGAGATTAGCCGGAACAAATAGACTAAAAATAATTAAAAATTGCATTTTTGTTACAAGGTATTGAATAAACTTTCATAAATTTACTTAGTTAATAAATGTTATTTTGATGTAACAGACACTTCAATTTGTTTTATATATGTATGTAGGTATAATAGATGTTTATATAATACTCAGACCATCTGCGCCCGAGTATTATTTATCAAATTATTATAATAACCAGCGTTAAATACAGTGAGATCAAACTTATACAGCTTTTTAAAATATTGTTCCTTTTAAAAGCAATTTTATTCATTGATTAATTTCTCGTCATTTAAATGGTTACAGTACGGACGAAGATGCACGCCAAGCGATGATGCTGGACGGCGGGAAGATCAAAGAGATCCAAGTGAAGCTATTACTGAGCTCTCGCTCAGAAATGCACAAGGTGATCGAGGCAGCGCGGCAAAGCGTGCCTTTACTGCTCGCACCCGCGCCTGCACCAGCCCCAACACCAGCGCCACCACCAGTGTCCACACCCGCGCCCGCCACCATCCCCCCTGTCCAACAACCTCTCAGTATCCCCGGCCTCACCCCATTCTCTACTGCACTTGGTAACAACCCTCTTTCAAGCTTTGGCATCCCTGGAATCGGAAATCCCCAAGAAATTCCACAACCCGCTGTCATTGAACCACCCGCACCTCTCATCAGCCCCACGCCCAATAATAATACTCCAAACGCTGACGAGGACAAAGATGACGATAAGTCAGAACGAAAGCGCAGTAGGGAGAAGGACAGGCGCCGCTCTCGATCGCGTTCTAAGTCACGCGAAAGAGACAGGAAAGATCGCAAGAGAGATCGCCGCGACCGATCCCGCTCTCGCGACCGACGTCGCCGCGACCGCAGCCGCAGCCGTGACCGCCGCGACCGCAAGCGAGACAGGAAAGATCGCAGCCGCTCACGAGACCGCTCACCCTCGCGCCGCTCCCGCGACCGAAGAAACAATGATCGCAGGACTCCTGAAGGCTCCCAGGAAAAAACGATCCTTATGCAGGATGGGCCCCCGATGGTCGGTCCACCTCTTTTCGGAATTCCAAACAATCCAAACATGCTAATGCTTCCACAACAAATGATACCTCCAAACAACAATATACAAAACAACCCAGTGAATCGCGACCCGCAAATGACCCGCTTCAACGATCCCTCCATGGCAGATGCATTCACCAAACTGCAAGAGCTCGGCAAAAAGCGTAATCCGAATGCATTCCAGGGTGAGCAGAACGGTAACGGTGGAAGAATGCAGAGTCCTTCAATGCGCGGAGGGGGTATGGGCCGCGGTGGTGGTGCCTTCCGTCGCGACGGACGGCAGAGTCGGTTCGCCGACGCAGATCAGCAGCGAGACTGCAGCGTGGCTATCAGGAACGCTCCGAACCACACTAGTTACGGCGACGTCCGACGCTTCTTCCCATTTTTGATTGACAAACACGGTATCAAAATGATTAATGATAATACAGGACGTCGCACAGGAAATATCTATGTGCGGTTCTGTGACCCTCGCTCGAAACAGCTAGCGTTGCAAAACAAGAACAACGAGTTGAAAGGTGCTTCCGTAATCGTAGAAGCGATCGATGATGAAACTTATGAGGGAGCAGTTGACTCATTCCTTCCTTACCGCCACGATAATGATGAAGAAGATGCCAATATGCCTATGCCTGCCCCACCAGAAAAGCGACGTGAAAACTTACGCTTCAATGTACTTAAGTTAACAGAACTACCTAACTTTGTCAAGGAACACGACATCATAAAAGCATTCAGCGAATATTCTCTGCTCTCTATTATGCTCAACGACTGTCGTATGACTAGATCAAAAGTTGCCTTCGTGCAATTTGTAAAGCCAGAAGATGCAAAACTAGCACTAGAGAGAAAAGAAAGACTCATTTTTGGCAGAAGACAGCCAACAATTATTCCTGTTACAGAAGAAGAGTATGAAAAAGAGAAACAGAAAAGTGATAAGCCACAAGAGCAGCCGCTCAACCCGCCGCCACAGGAGGCGCCTCCGCCAGACGTGGCGCCGCCGCGAGACCCGCGCCAGAGACGCCAGTTCGAAAACGGACCTGGAGGACCTAAACCAGGTCCACCGATGCAAGCGCAGCCCCAAGGGTCACCATTTTTCACGCCCTCGTTTGCGCAGCAGCAGGGATTCCCAGGACAGCAGTTCCCCGGCCCACAATTTGGAGGATTCCCAACGTCAGGACCGATGGATCCCCGGACAGCTTCAAACTGGCTTAACCGACAACAATTTAAAACCCAGATGGAGCAGGCCTCTAAGCCCCAAAGTAACACCGACATGGAAGACGAACCTCTCGACTGCGTTCTAATGAAAGGTCTACCGAGAGATGCAACCGACAGAACTATCGTTACCTTCCTATCAGACACGAACGCAGTGCCCGCCCGAATACATCTCATGTTGGATACGAACGGAATGCCATCTGGAGACTGCTTCTGTGAGTTTAGATCTCCGCAGGAAGCAAGGCTGGCGACTTCGAAACACGGACAAAATCTTGAGGGATGTCGTGTAACTGTGGACTTGGTGCCGCGCGGTGTGGTCGAGGAAGCTTTGGAAGGACCTAAGCAATCTGAAATAAGGGATGGAATTCCTAATAATGTACCTCCACAGCAACCTCAGTTCTTTGAGCAGATGCAAGGCGGGCGAGGGGGAGGCTTTCGCGGCGGGTTCAGAGGGCGCGGCGGCGGCGGCTTTGACAGAGGAGGTTTTGATCGAGGTGGTTTTAACCGTGGCGGCTTTGATTCGGGACGAGGCAATTTTAGAGGGCGGGGCGGCTTCAATGAGAGAGGTCGCGGGTTCGATCGAGGTCGTGGTGGAGCTCGCGGCAGAGGCTTTGGTCGCGGCGGCTCTGCTGGGGGATTCGACAACGGTCGCATGGAAGACGACCACGATCCAGCCCTCGATGACTTCGGAGCGCCTGGCTGCGTGGTGTCCATGGAGAACGTGCCGTTCCGTGCTTCTATAGATGACATCATGGAATTCTTCTCCGAGTTTGAGCTGACCCAAGACGATGTGATCCGGCGGTACAACGAGCGCGGCCAGCCCACTGGCGACGCTCGGGTCGCGTTCCGCACGCCGTTCGACGCGCAGCGCGCCGTCAAAACGCGCCACATGGACATGATCCACGACCGACGGATCAGTTTGTGTATTCTCTAGTATAGCGCCGGGAGCCGCTCGGGCTCCGACTCGGACTAGTTACTATCAGTGTAAATAATTGATAATTTGAAACTCATTACAGTTTTAAATGAGTGAACTTTACCCACCGTGTGAATGGGGTACCTATTATAAATATTTCTTCGTTTGTTACCTTGCAATACTGATTGCATATCTGTCGTGACGCAAAGGACATTTGTATAATTATCTAGGTAATTAAATTTGGTAGTAAAAAATAAGTTTTATAATTAAATTCGGAGTTTTATTTCTCAAACGCAACACATTATTACTGAAGTTTACAATAATATCATGATTTGTGTACAAAAGAGAGCATTTTAAAGAACAACAGAGTGTCCAGGAGAGATGTCCAATAAAACACAAATTAATTCCATCAATTTAATGTATAATTATCGCTTTTGCTTAGGTACATAGTCTTATTTTAGTATCCCTTTGACTAGAACTTTGTTATACAAACTAAAGTTCGACATACCATAGCTCCACCTGGACACGAAATACATTTTATACATAACATATACACAATACAAGTATATACACAACATACATGCAGTATAATAAGATATTAGTAACGAAATCTTATTCATACAAATCAGAAATTCTTGCATTAATAATTTTATGTAAAATAAATACCGAGGTTCAAACAAGTTATAACACAACGCGGTCATATTGCTATTGAACTGTACCGCTTTTCATATATATTACATAGTATTTATTTGAACAACAAGCACAATTACAATATCTCTAGAAAAACGAGACATTTGCAACAATTTGAATTCTACTTATACAATAGCAAGGCAAAATATGAACAGAGCACCGCATGCCAATAATATCAGTCGGTAAATTTAAGTTGATCAATCAAAAGGTGATCAACATTTGAAAATGTGCTCTCAGGATACAATTTTCATTCAATTCGCTAAGTTGACAAGTTTCAAGTCGCCTTGTGCGATCCCTGCTAAATTATAACGGAGACATTCAACATAATTAAATGAAAAAAATCCGAAAAATAAAAGTTCAAAATACAAACTGTTAAAAAATATTAAATAAAGTACTAACAAGAATGTATAAGTAGTATTAATGGAAAGTTGTCGAAATGCGTTCACAGAAGAGATCAGACCGTGATTCGTACATAACTATGAATCTCAGATATTAAACATTAATCAAGGATATTTTGTGAGTTGCAAGCAAATTAATCACAAATTACTGTAAAATATGTGTTACTCAATCAACCTCAATGTTAAAAATATATTACAACTGCCCTTTTCCTTAGCCGTACTCGAAAATATTCGTACAAATATAATTTAAAAAAAAAACATAATTGTGATGCGGTAAACTTAATAGTTACAGTGACAAAACTTTGTAGACGATCATTCATAAAGAGATACTCTTTACAGACGAAATATATATAATGGGTTATTTTCAACAAAACCAGCTATCGCACCCCTAACTAAAATATAGGTAGCGCTTTATTATAAGGCACAAGTCTTCTAACAAAAATCAATTTTACGGAAATAAAACAACGCAGTACCGCGCGCAAATATCGACATAGAAAAACATCGACTTATAGAAAGAGACAACGCTCTAGAAAGCCCGAGAAGACCACTTTAAACATTATATATATTCAAAGTGGTAAAACTGATTCGTGTATAAAACACGAGACCCAAACAGATATTTTTAGATTCAAAAACAGGTTGTTAAATTCTTTTAAAACTCCACATCCCGGATTCCGTGGTAAGGTACTTTAACTGGGTACTTTAATTATTATTTGTATCAATCCGGTGTTTTACGCACCTACAGCTCTTTAGACATGCGGCAGACATGTCCTGCCCGGCCCCATTTAAGTTGAGCAGCCTTTTGAGTCACAATAATGATTTGCGTTTTGGAGTGCAGTACCGCAGCGACGCGGGACCGCGGCAGACCACGAAGGAATGGCGCATGGCCGGACGACCTGGATGCCTTCCTTAAAAATTGGAATCAGAAAGCGTGGAACCGTGATCGTTGGAAAGAATGGAGGGAAGCCTTTGCCCAGCAGTGGGACACGTACGGGCTAGATATACTTAATAATTTGTATCAAAATTTTGTACAAAATCGCAAATAGAATAATTTTTCAAATCCGTTCAAAATAAAGTAAGTTAAAAACCTTTCAAATATGATGAAGGGGGGAAACTGTCAAGTAATAAAAAGTATGCAATATCTATATTGTGACGGCGATGCGATTAGATTACAAGCGTAGAAAGGAGATAGCGAGATGTTCCCATCACGCGCGCACTCTTCCTCATACAAATAATTGAAATGCCAATGCTACTTTAACCAATTTTGACGCGAGTTTCAGAAACAGATTTATTTTTAGTGTTATTTATTGTTTATACTCCATTCGAAATTAGTACATTAAAACAAAACTTTTTACTGTCCGTTCAACACGATTTTGACTTCTATTCCGTAGGCAGATGGCAGGTAGATGGCATTAAAAGCAAAAAAAAAAAGTGGTTACAATACCAACTATTTACTGCAGCCGCCCTTTATACATCCAACGTAATAATTGTCAATATCGGTTAGGTTCGAAAGGTAAAAAACGTTTAAAATGTCTAATCATATTGCGAATGAAGTATATGAATGAATATTACCAAAGTGCCCAATTATACCAAAACCGTCCAGTTAGTAACGACGGGTCTAATACAATTTTGTTAAAAACAACCCCAGTGCATATAGCCGAGTACAAGCAGCTCTTAAAACATAACATAACTAAGATATAAAATTAAAAACAATAAGTTACACGCGGTGTCAGATATTTGGATGTACAGCGACCCAGACAACTGTCGGTTTAATTAAACTTCTGTTGTTAAATCATTAGTTTTTTACAATAATTTATCTGTTTAACCACTACCTAAAACGGTGTTTTTATGGAAGTACTAACAGGAAATGCAGTGCCTGAAAGGGAAGGCTAAACGTGGTCTACAATCGCCTTAAAAATCAGTCTTTTTTTTTTTCTAAAGTGGGAAATCATTAAATACTTCTGACGCTCTGTGTGCAGCAAGAGTTTCTCAGACTTCTACTAACTAAAACCCACCTGTGTTCCTTCAGTCACACTATGCATTCCAGGGCCACAGTAATTCTTTCGAATATACCCGCAGCCCTAGAAGCATCGGTCCTGCTGGACCCCTTCAGTTTTGCTGACATCTCTTTCGAGGCGCGCGAGGAACACAATACGCCGTCGACCCAGGTTTGGTCTTTACCGTACAGCTAGACGGCGAGTTTCCCATTGCTCGCCGTCCGTAAGCGCTCACCTACGATGGCCCGGAATCGTCCTGCGACTCCCGAGCCCCAGGGCGTCGCCTGCGGCGGCATCCGGGGTGTGAGGATGTTCTCTCCCTCACGGGTTCGGCTTCATCCTTCGCTTGGATTACTGACATTGGATGCCTACATTTCACTAAGAGAAGAAATGTCAACTTTTGACATTTTTCATGGAAGTTAGTTCTTATGAATATAAATAGCATTACAAAGAGGAAGATCTATATATGTTTAACTATTTGATTTGTAATCCTATTATCTGATGGCTTGTTCATCATTCAAATGTAATTAGATGCCTAAAGTTGTCCAAAAATAAAAGGCCCGTTTTGACATCGCAATATATTGTATAATATTATTTAAAGCGCCAAAAAAAATTATGTATTTTTTTAAAACACTATGTAATTAATAATTATTTTATTGTTTCTTTCCGTTTCGTTCCAAGTTACATTCTAGGGTATTTCTCAAATGTCAAAAAGGGCCTTTTATTTTTTAACGAGTTTAACAGGGACTAAATATTTATTTACTAATAGTTTTTAGTTATAGGCAGTGGTCAAACCGGTTTGCACATAAATACTTAAACAACTATTAAATACTATTATATTCTGCAATATTTATTTATAATATGCATATTATTTAGTTATAGTATGGAATTGTACGGAAGGTAAGACATTTCAATAGACCATAAAAGAACTTTTAAATGTCTTAGACGTTCTTAACATTTATGAAGACACTTGAATGATTTTCTCAAAAAGACCGTCCTTTAATTCCATTTTTCTAATTGAAATTATTCTCATTATTTATTATTTAAATTCATAAATAGACATACAAAATATATTATTTGTAGTGCTACTAGAAGAAAATTCACATTTTAACTGACACAATATAACAGAAAGTTTATTTCCTAATTTCTAATAAATACATAAACATTACATATTATAAATGTAGAGTAACGGTAAAGAGTTCCAAAACTGCCGTAGTTAAATATATTATTTTTGGGCTGGCAATCCCACGCCGTATGTTCCGTACAAAAAAAAAAGTAAAGACCATAAATTGAAATCTGAAAGTTATTCTGCTTTGTTTAAATCAGTCGAAATCAAAACTTTATGAATTACAAGAGTATTGTTTTAATAATTATTAGGTACAAACGGAATGCAGTAATTAAAATCAGAATTCAAACGTTATATATGAAGGTACAGTGTTAATACTTTTTATAGAAAAATAACGATAATATGGATTAAACCTAACTGCGTTCAGGTGGATGGTACACGTAAACGGAATTAAATCTCGCTTACAACAGTAAGGCAGATAGGTAGGTTGCCATTTTTCATACGCAGTCGGGTTCCTGTAAATCTGTTTGAAAAAATCTAGTCCAACTACGTGGTCCCTGTTATTACTCGTGGGCCGAATATAAGAGCTTATTACTATTAGTTAGATGGTTATTACTTAGATGGTTTTACTTCCATTCAAGATGCTCAAAATAACGTAAAATAAAAGTAATAAAAGTTTTGGGATTCTAATAACATAGAAGCATACCCGGCCGGACACACGTCGAAAATCGTGGTATTGCTGTTCATCTGCATACATTCTATGATATTCCTATTGTTTTTTTGAGTGTTATATTCGCTTACATCAAGGAGCAGTGGTGGCCGAGTGGTAATGGCCCCGACTTACGAGTTGTAGGTTGCGGGTTCCAACCCAGCCAGGCGCATTACTTTGTGTAATTTATTTCATCACCACTGCTCTTAAAACGGTGAAGGAAAACATCGAGAGGAAACCGGCATGTCCAAAAATTCGAAGACTTGTGACATCCTCCAACCTGCACTGGGCCCGCGTGGTGGATTACGGCCCATTCCCTATCCTAAAGAGGAGGCCTGAGTCCCAACTGTGGGAACATAATAAGGGCGACTATGCTATACTATTCGCTTACATTATGGTCAGCTATTACTCAGGTAAACAAAAATTGTATTTTAATCTTTTCAACCAAGTATCATAATTCGATCCTTCGATCGAACACATCAGGTTAGAGTAATGTTCTTAAATTTTTTTGTAACTTCAGTACTCTTATATCAGCCCACAAGTATTCTTGAACTATGTAAACAGCTACAATTTGGCTTACCAAACGAACCTTAGCTTGGTCCACCCCACTGTAGTACATCTTACGACTACACATTGAGCTTACGCTACATATTTATAAACATTAATTTAAACATCAATTAGAGACCATTCCTAAATTGTGTCACATGAGAAAAGGCTAATAAATACGAACATTATGACGGATCTTCACCGCTCTCTCTAGAGCCGACAGTTTGAAATTCAACAATATTCAATATTCATTAATTGAAATAAGATTGGCGGCCGTACCACGGTATATATTTACGGAATTATGTTCATTAAAATCATCAATCGTCCCTTAGCTTACAACACCACTCAAGTCGGAAATTGGCGGTTTTCACATTTGAATGCCTTTAGATGGAGCTGCTCATTGCGCGTCCAACCATTGGTCACATGATATAGATTTCAGCCAATCAGAAGCCATAATTCGAAAAGTAGTGATACGCTATCACTCGGCAAGCAAGTCGGCTGGCCTCTCAACACCGCACAGTTTTTTTCGTTTCCTGTAAAGTTGGTAAAAATGACTTATGCGGTGTTGTTAGCTAAGGGACGCAATATAACTCTCTTAGTTCAGCTAATTAAATTAAATGACTTTTTCAATCAAATTTGCTTTCACCATGATCTGAAAAATATACTTAAAAATTCTAAAGTTTTGCAATGTGACGACATTTACGAATGGTCATTTAAAAGGAGTGCATTTGACCGCTAGATGGAGCTAGTGGCAACAGACAATATTATTAATTATTATCAATAGAAGCAAGATCCCATAATACATATTAATCAGGTTCAATGAAGTTTTTACTAAATTCTATAATATTTTAAGGCCCTAGCGCCCGAGCAGTGCCATGAAACGTGATTTTCTGAAGCCTACTTCTCGGTAACGGCTTGGTTAATAAGTTTGAAAAAAAAAAAAATGTTTTTTACAGATTCAAGTACAACATTATCAACTTATGATTTTTTCGTTTGTTTTCCCTACTCCTTTCAAATCAAATAGCTTTGATCTTTAAAAATATATGGTTACAAAAAAAATCAGAATGTAAATCAATCAATATTTCGCAAAGAAAATGGATTTAAAGGTCAGCAGGGCTCTCTCCGGGCGCAGCTGGCCGGAATTAAATGCACAGATACTCGTACTTCATTCGTGCGTTCTATTTTCATGCATTTAACTTCGGCCAGATGTTCAAGGGACTATACGCCTTAATATATTTATTTAGTACACATGTGGAGACGATAATACAAAAATTAATTAAAACACTGATAACGTAACTCATCATAATCTTACTGTGGGACCAACGAAGTTTTGTATGAGAAATTGTTTTTTTTTTTTTAAATTGTACATAATGATAAGAATTGCTTAAGTTTTCATTTACTATCGTACCGTCATCTCCACATTGTACATTTCCCTTCCTATATATTTTTGTGCTCATGTTATTAACTCTAATTTTGGTATTTTCTTTGAGATAGGTTCGCCGAGTCCACTAGCGCCATTCGCGGCAGTTTCTACAACTAATGCCTCCGTATTGTTCTAGATGCTACAAGCCTTGAGGCCTCACTATCCCATAATCCGTTTAATCTCGATTTCTTCATTAAACTAAATCGTTAAAAATGACAGGAAATCTGTGTTAAAAAATCCAGAAGACCGTAAAATCTTATTATCAATAAAACCATACATTTCACAAGGCATATCTAACGATTTAAGTAAGTGAATAACATAACGCCTTTTGTTTCGTCATCGTGAATAGACCAATAATATTATTATGAGACTTATCGCGTTGTCAAAGCAAAGAGGCGACAAATACTAGCGTGTGATGGAAACCGGTAACGATGTTGAAATAAATCTTTGTAACGTGTGTGATTGTGCTTGCATGGTGATAACAGGTAGTTGGGTTACTTACTTTTATTCGTTTTTTTATTTGATGTTTATTTAACTACCAACGTAAATAATTATTTACTGTCTCTACTAACTAGTGATAACTTAACCTTTCGAATACCGTAATTAGAGACACAATAGAAAGACAATGAGAGAGTGAACGCTTGGGTTTTAATGAATTAACATAGGTTGTTTGCAATAAATACTGCCATTTTGCAAATGTGTATGTTTCTTTTTTAGGTGGCAAATCATCCAATGACTTAACCCGCTTTAAAAATAAGTGCGTTTTAGTCAATAAAAATCTGACACTCCCTCACCTCCACGGAGAGCAGGAGATTAAAAAAAAACCAGGATATCATCTGGTATATCATAACTATCTGATGTGTTTTTCCTCCATGCAAGCACCTACATGCCCTACCTACGTCAAAGGTAAGCGACGTAATTATATCTCTTTTGGTAAATATCTTACATTTAATTTGTTCGTTCTATAACATTATTCTTCACACACTCTTCATTTTGGTTGGATCAAAATAGAAATGCATTTTTTTTTTTTGAGACTTTTCTTCATAGGTGAGCAGTTTCCATTTGGTATGCGAAATGGCATGGCTGGCGAAATATATCTAAAATTGAAATAGCATAACTAGGAATATACTAATCAGTGTTTATATTAATCAATCACGCGGTTAGAAGATATAATGTATAAATAAAGGCCAACAGATTGTATTTCAGACATGGGAAGCAAATGATATATATTTTTACCATGGTCACCAATTTCAAATCATAAAAGCATTTCCTTATTTTGATAAACCATTATTGCACCGATAACGATTTCCATCGTTCCTGCCTAACCAATTCACCCCTTAGCGTGAAGCCTCCCCATTCCAAGCGAAACCTCACAAATACAATAATATAATACAAACTAAGCTACAAATTGCAACAAAACTGAACTAAGTAGGTAATATCGTTCGTGTTACATTGCGTGTTTTCACCGCTAAGTTCAGTGGTGGTGGGTGGTGTTTACATAGGTAAGGCGCAATTGATTGTGTGCACGGAAACCGGTCGTTTTCTGAGCATAGTGTTATGTAACACAGACGTCAACTGTGTGTGGTGTTGCTGTGAGACTCTGCTGTTGTTTTAAAGACGAATATCCCTTACGTGTCCCTGTAAAATAAAAGTGATTCAGTTACTTAAATATTTCGACTTCGTTCCGCTTGTCTGCTGGAGAAAATGTGAAAACATGTTAAAATGGGAAAGAAAAGGTGTAGAACACTTATTCGTTCGTTCATCTTATTTCTAAAATTCTAACACTAATAAAAATAAAATATTATTGATAGGCTCGCGCTTCACCACTATCTCATCTAAGCGTGTGTGTGTCGTGTGTGTGGTCGACGATGGAGCTTGCTTGCCTAGAACTAACGTATAGTATTCACTATTAACTTAAAGACCCCGTTGGTTGTATTTAACAGGAACAGATTTTGCAAGGAATTCCAATATTCAGCTGTACGCAAAATGAGTGGTAGGATGTCTATATTGTCTACCATGTAACGACGGCGCAACGCCGTACGTGTGGTGGTCCGATGATGGAAGGTGCGCGGCGGAATTAAGTTATGCAATTTCGACGAACACTTCCCGAAATGCATCCTATAGAAAACAGACTGGCTAGCAACTCGGGGTCAATACTCAAGACTAAGTTTTGACTAGATGATCTAAAAGAGATCTATCATACAATTGTGTGAAATAAGCACGCTCAACCTCATAGCTGACGATGTGGATATATTTTATTGTACTCTGAGTGAATTTACTAAGATAGCATTTTTTTAATTTGTTACGATTAGCTTAATGAATCAAGTTATGACAGGCCTGTTGGTCCAGTGGTTAGTGGTCCTGACTGCTGTGCCGGAGGTCGTGGGTGTGATTCCCACCCAGAACAATTGTTTGTGTGATGAGCATAATCATTTGTTCTGTGTCTGGGTGTAATTTATCTATAATATGAATGTATTTAGAAATATATAAGTATGTTTATCAGTTGTCTAGTACTCATAACACAAGCTCTGCTTAGCTTGGGACTAGTTCGTTGTGTGATTGTTGTGGAATATTATTATTATATTATAGTTTATAACTTAGTGATAAGAAAACTCAATATCGATTTGGAATAGTCTAGTAAAAATAAATAAATAAAAATAATTTATTACATTTGATACCACAGCAATACAAATGCAAAGATTTTCAAACATTGCCAATCCAATTTTTACACTGTAACACTGTGATTTATCGATAAACTTTATGCAACATAAAAAGTAGAATTGTGGATACAGATTAAGGAATTCTCTACCAGTCAACCAAGAGTAGAGCGATAAAATTACGGCAGGTGCATTATTTTTAAAAATTATATGAAAAAACTTGTTCACGAAAAGTTTAATATTTCGGAAGCCGATTTGGCCTAACTAAATTTCTTGGTTTTTTGACACCGACTTTTCGCAATTAATTTTTTTGAAGTCGGTAATATTTTTATTACAAATATCTTGTCGTATCGACTCGATCCCATTCATTCATCAGTCCATTTCACAAACATGACTAATGTGTATACATTATAGAGAGTGTACCAGGGTAAACTGCATTTGTTTACCCCTTCAGAGCGTCCCGGCGTGATGTTATCAAATGGTGTATATAATACATGTCTATACTCTATACATACGGTCGCAGTAATTGTCGGTTATTTGCAATTAATTAATGAAAAGTTCCAGTGTCTATATCCGACGATTTTCATTAGATCCAAAGTCAAAGCGTTTATTGTGAACTGAGTGTTTGACTAAGTGTTGACTAAAATTTTCCCTGAAAACTTTGCATTCATATAACGAAAACCCCATGTGAATCGGATCAGCAGTTTTTGAGAAAAACGCGGTCATACGTACAGGGCGAATACAGAACCTCCTTTTTTGAAGTCGGTTAAAGAGAGTTATACTTAACAGTAAAAATTCACTTACTTTCTACTCTTTGATCTAGTTGGAGAGTTGTGATTAGAGTTGTGGGGACTGTCACTCAGATCTGAGCTCGAGCTTCTGATGTCGCCGTCCATCTGCAAGTAACGGTAAAAATAGAGTAAGTAAATGGTCATGTTTTCAATCAGCCAATACAGAGAAACCTGTTTAACATTTTGACTGCCACAGTAATGTCTATGTCGCCGAAAAATTGGAAACACCGTAAGATCGTAAAATATCCTATTTTTTCTAAATAAGTCACGGTTATGTTAAAAATTAATTAATTTGAGTGTGTTTATTTTATACAAAACGATTTTTTTCATAATCATCATCATCATTTCAGCCGAAAGACGTCCACTGTTGGACACAGGCCTCCCCCAAGTGTCGCCACAATGAACGGTCCTGTGCGTCTCGCATCTATCGGATTCCCGCAACCCTTTACCAGGTCGTCGGTCCACTTTGTAGGAGGCCTTCCGACGCTACGTCTTCCGGTACGTTGTCGCCATTCCAGAACCTTCCGGCCCTAACGGCCATCCGTTCTGCGAGCTATCATTTTTTTCATAATAAATTATTATATATCATTCTTCTGTACGTTAGTTTGTCACAACTCCTCCTAAACTTAACGGCTTGACCGATGATGAGATTTTGTGTTTATGAGTGGATCCTTGGATGGTTTGAAAATACAATTGGACCCGGTAGCTGGCGCTCCAATCGGTTTCTCAATTTTTTTTCTGACGAGAAGCCAGCTTTCGGGTAGGGACTCTAATAAAGATTTATAACAATCGTATGAAGTCTGTTATTTTCAGGTGTAATATAATATATACATGACAAAACAAAATACATGACTAACGCTAATAAATCTTATAAGAGATTATAGTTCTACTTAATTGTATTGATAGAGGATGAAATCGCCGAGTAACCGTCGTTGGCGCCGAAAGCAAGCTTGAATAGAAACCGCTGCTACTGATAAATACAATGAGTTCTTCATTTCTTTTCCCGATTAGAGATTGCAATCCGGAAAAACGGATTCGGTAATCCGGAGGATGCGGTATCATTAAACGTTTACTGGATCCGGTACCAATATACCGGATTGGGTCGCCGGATCCGGTAGTTCTCTTATGAATGTGAGAATTATATAAAAGATTATTAAATAAATACTGCTGGATAGTTCACACAAATTGTCTGAATGAGTTGAGTTACGACTTCAGAACGAGTTTAGTTACGGTAAGTACAAACGAAAATTTGAATTAAAATTGTAATTAAATTTTTATCTTTTGTTACAGGTATTACTCGCAGTATACTTCTTTATTATTAGTTTATCCTAGTTGGAAAAGTTTCAAAACATGTCACTTTCAAAACCAATTCAAAATAAGGAGGTTTATGGCGGGGACAGTGAGAAAACTAAATGGCATTATTTATGGAGAAAGATTTTCAATGAAGTGCTAAAAAAGGAAATGACTACATTTGCAAGTGACGGAGTTCGACGGGAATACTTGTCTGCTTTCCTGATTATTTGGTGACAATAAAGCCGTCAAGTGTAGAAGCTGCTGAAAGGGCCTTTTCGGCCGCAGGCTATATTTTCAGCTCTATTAGAAGTCGACTTGCAGATGACACAATTAACAATAATTTGTTTTCAAAATCAAAATTGATTTTCTTATATTATATAATGTATACTAAGACAATTGTTACTTAAAATAATTATTTATCGTAAGTTGATTAAACTAAAGAGTTTACAATACAAACTCACTATTGTGATAATTGTGCCAATCATTTGACAGATTCATGAAATCATAAATATAAGACTTGTTTGTTAGCTTTCTCAAATACTTTAATAATTATTTTGATCTCACGTCAGTAATTTACGTAACTCGTACGGAGTACGTACGAGTTACGTAAATTACTGAAACGTTTGACGTTTTTAAACGGTTTTGATCTTTAGAAATATTTTCAAATTGCTGGTGAAATGTTCTTAAGAATTTACATAGCTATGTAAATCAATCAATATTTCGCAAAGAAAATGGATTTAAAGGTCAGCGGGGCTCTATCCGGGCGCAGCTGTGAAATGCATAGATACTTGTACTGCCGCCTAAAGTTGTCAAAAATCTGTCAAAACGTAAACATGCAAAAAGAATACTCGCAATATATTTTATTATATTATTTAACGCGCCAAAAAATGTATGTACTTCTTTATTAATTATTATTTTATTGTTTCTTCCAGTTTCTTTCCAAGTTACATTTTAGGGTATTTTTTAAATGTCAAAACAAGCCTTTTATTTTCTAACGAGTTTAGGCGACAGTACGAGTATGTGTCCATTTAATTCCGGCCAGATGTTCAAGGGACTATACGCCTTAAAGACGTATTTGTTGGTAGATTTGCCTACTAAAATAATAAACCCTATCTCTAGTTTAATCGATTGATGGATGCGGCCGTGAGACGATATGGCAACACAAGACAAACTCTAAGATCATTCATACTAGCAATTTAAAAGGTAAAAAAACTTTGTATGTTAAAAACCCGAATCGACGCACAGATCTAGAAGGCTATGTCCAACAGTGAACGTTTTTCGGGTGAAATGATGATGTTAAAAACCATCAGGGCATAGATCCAAGGAGCAAAATGATCCAATCAGAGGTGCCGTCTCCGTGAGTGCTGGGGGCTTCAGTAGGTACGACAAGAGTTTCTCTAGCCTACCGCCCCGTAACTTCTAATTTAACGTAAATTCATTTCAATTATTCAATAACCATTTTTACATTGTGTCTCAATGTTTTACGAAAAAAAAGTTCTTTTCTCTCCAAATGACCCAAACATTTTTTTATTTCGCTTCGTTCACTCTTGCATCATTACTTCATAATTTTATGTATAGATTCGAGGCGACAAAAGATAATGGAACCTACACGATGCGCGATGCTAAAATAAAATTATCTATATAATTTGATAGTTTAAATTTACTAGACTAAATTTTGACCTAAGCATCGTCTGTGAGATCGGAAACGACAGTATTTCTGTTTAGCGTGCTATGTAAATTCATAAACAAGTAACAATAAATGCAGAACACGATTGTGCAATACCTTTAACTTAGGCTCTGCAAAAATTCACAAAAAAAAAATAGTTTCTAAAGCTTTCGCTTGGTTGAAAAACTATAAATTATGTTTTATAGCCTATAAAGTTGTATAGTAATAAACTACAATCAAATATGTTAACCTATAAAAAAACACGATTACAATAAAACCCCGTACACACTGATCTTTATTTGTGTAAAAAGGTATGAAATTTCGGTTCCTTTTTTGTGCGTTACTTCAAAAATCATACTTCTAACATTGCACTGTTAATCATCATCATCATCTTCCTGCCCTTGTCCCGTGTTATTTGGGGTCGACGCAACACGTTTTTTTTATTCCATTCTGCCCTGTCATTCGTCATACTATCACTAACTTCCTTTTCTTTCATATCACTCTTCACATAATCCATCCATCCATTTTCTTTGGTCTCCCTCTCCCTCTCCATCCATCCACATGTAAACTCATAACTCTTTTAGTAACATGCGTTTCATTCCTCCTCTTCACATGACCATACCAAGACAAACGATTCCTTTTCAACTTTTCAGTCACTAGCGCCACTTTCAAACTTCCTTTAATTCATATTAACATTGCACTGTTAATATGAATTAAAAAAAATAACGCAGTATGAAGGCATATGATCTGTAAAATACACACCGCCACATCACTTGTACACTAACGCCTTAAAAATGGAGCCTAAACGTGCACACAAATACAGTTCGTAAAGTCGCCAATGAGTCACGTCAAAAATAGTTTAGTACTAGCTAACCTTAGAAACGTTATCCTGCCATACTAATATCAAAGAAAAAAATGGGGGGTTTGAGAGGGAGGTTAAAAAAATATTTTATGACCTATTCTCAGAAATATACACACGATAAATCATAAAAATCGGTCAAGCCATTTCGACAATGACAATGACACTGAGACAATGGATTTTTAAATATTAGAAAATTATATGAGTTGAAGAACATCAGCTACACAAGACACGACAGGTGCGCCTCGAGTAACTAGTTACGTCCCATACGACGTCGCGATGCAGCGCCGTAACTAGGGCGATGCCAGCGGTGCCCAGGCACAGGGCGGCAGACCCTGGAGGGGCGCAAAAAATATATATCTAGTCCTTTTTGTTACTGCACTAAAATAAGTTGGCCAAGGGAGCTATGTCCGCTGCCGCCCCACGATTCGGCCCGTATAACATTTATTAGTTGGTCGGGCCATAGGAAGATGGAGGGAGTCCTGTTTGTTAGAATTGTACTTTTTTCTAGGTTTGCAGTCAAAGAAGCTCAAGCTGGACATATCAAAGGCTAGTTACAGCACTACGAGAATGGTGTGTGAATGCACCTTAGTGAAGTGCGCAATATTTTATAGGTAATAAATAGGCGATAACGACGTTATAAAAGCCACACAACTTTATAAAGTAGTCGTTCCCGACTGGAACGAACGAGTCCCTAAGACTGGTAGTGTATTTATACAATAACGAATCATTCAATAAATTTGCTTATAAAGAGATGGGGTTTTGACCGTACATACATGGATCTTATTACAAACTTCTCATATATCTGTTCTTTATAGGGGTTTTATGGAAAATGGTGGTAAGTAGACGACTATAGCCCAAAACACACTAAAAAAAAAAAGAAAGAAAGAAAATATGTTTGTTTCTAGCAGGCGGCTTGCTACCTATAACCTGGCTTGTCACCTGGAGTGTAGCGATATATAACCAACGTTCAACCGACAGCACTTTAAGCAAGCTACCACAATATGAAGTGGCCGATTGATAAACGATTTTTAAGAAGAAATTATACACAAAATAAATACTGAAACATGCAAAATAATAAATAACACCTTCTATCACCACGTTATTTTTTCAATAATATACAAAGTGTAATAAAAACCACTGAAAACTCAGTTTTTCTACACATTTCCAAAAACAAATATTTGTTAAAAATACGTTGTGTAACACACTATTTATAACTGCATGCATTGGCTGAACAGCAGTATTATTCTCTTTATAAAAGTTGTTCATTACATTATTAACACTTTCCGTGCCAAATTCCTAGCATGGTTCGTACAATAATTGAAAAATATAAATATTACTCGTACAGGGCTGCACTAAAAGTATCGGGAATGGAATATTTCCATTGTTCCTGTCAAATTAAAATTTTTTTAATTGAAAACTCCTTGGTTTTAAAAATCGAATACCATTTATTTATTTAAAAACTAGATTCTCGGTCTTGTCACAAGGTCTTGTCAAACTTGTTTAGTCGTTGAGAAAATGGAATTAACTCGAGAAAATTCAAGAGCGATGATTTATTATGACTTTCGAAGTGGTTTAACACAAAAACAGTGTGTTGACCGGATGATTTCTGCATTTGGTAACCACTGGTTTGTTGAATTTCAAAGTGGACGTGTCAAGCTCAGTGATGATCCCCGTCAAGGTCGTCCAAAAACTGCAGTCACACAAGAAAACGTTGATGCTGTGCGTAAACTGATTGAGGAAGATCGACATGTAACATACCGCGAAATTCAGGCAACTTTACACATTGGCATGAGTCAAATACAAATAATCTTGCATGAACAATTAGGTGTAAAAAAGTTGTTTTCCGATGAATACCGCGTTCGCTTTGTGAAGAGCAGAAAGCGGCTCGCGTTACTTGGTGCGTTAGAACTCTCGAAAGATTCCACGAAGGATCCTCAAATGCTGCATCGTATCAGGTGACAAATCCTGGACATACGCGTACGAACCCGAAACAAAAAACCAGTCACGAGTTTGGGAGTTCCAAAATGAATTAAAGCCAACAAAAATTGTTCGTTCACGGAGTGTTGCAAAAAAAATGGTGGCTACGTTTGTCTCCAAAACCGGCCATGTTGCGACTATTCCTCTTGAGAGACAAAGAATGGTTAATGCAGAATGGTATGCTAGCATTTGTTTGCCACAGGTCGTTTCTGAACTCCGTAAAGAGAACTGCAACCGCTGCATCATCCTCCATCACGACAATGCGAGTTCTCACACCGCGCACAGAACAAAAGAGTTTTTAGAGCAAGAAAACATAGAATTATTAGACCATCCGCCGTACAGCCCCGACCTAAGCCCTAATGATTTTTACTTTCCTTAAAATAAAGAATAAATTGCGTGGTCAGAGATTTTCATCACCTGAAGAAGCTGTGGACGCCTACAAAACGGCCATTTTGGAGACCCCAACTTCCGAATGGAATGGTTGCTTCAATTATTGGTTCCATCGCATGGAAAAATGTGTCAAATTTCGCGGAGAATACTTCGAAAAGCAATAAATACATTTTTAAATTGTAATGTTGTGTCACTTCCTTGATTCCCGAAATTTTCAGTGCCGCCCTCATAAGACTCGCTAGCTGGGTCCTGGGCACAAACATCAAATCAACAATAGCTACGTATAACAACGATTCGGAAGGCAGATTGTAGCCACACGAACGAATTAAGGTATATATGAATAGCTCTTTAGATCCATCAAATTAGTTCGGTGTCCACTCGTCGTCGATTAGTTGACCCACAGTTGGATGCCGCGTGTCAACCAGTGAACGTCAGGTGGTCAACATTGCAATGTCCGCGAATAGATGAGTACTTTGTCAGGGCTAAGAATGAAGGGAGCGGTGTGCCGCCGAAACATCGTCATCACGCGTGAACCACTCGCGATCCATTCAGGAGCTGCCCGTGAGCACCGTAAGGCAAGCGTTCGAGAAACGGGTGACCACCGAGTGGTCCACTCGCGATCCATTCGGGAGCTGCGCGTGAGCACCGCAAGGCAAGCGTGTGAGCAACGGGTGACCACCGAGTGGTCCACTCGCGATCCATTCGGGAGCTGCCCTTGAGCACCGCAAGGCACGCTTGCGAGCAACGGGTGACCACCGTAAGGCAATCGTGCGAGCAACGGGTGACCACCGTAAGGCAATCGTGCGAGCAACGGGTGACCACCGTAAGGCAATCGTGCGAGCAACGGGTGACCACCGAGTGGTCCTCTCGTGATCCATTCGGGAGCTGCGCGTGAGCACCGCAAGGCAAGCGTGCGAGTAACGGGTGACCACCGAGTGGTTCTCTCGCGATCCATTCGGGAGCTGCGCGTGAGCACCGCAAGGTAAGCGTGCGGGCAACGGGTGACCACCGAGTGTTCCACTCGCGATCCATTCAGGAGCTGCCCGTGAGCACCGCAAGATAAGCGTTCGAGCAACGGGTAACCACCGAGTGGTCCACTCGTGATCCATTCGGGAGTTGCGCGTGAGCACCGCAAGGTAAGCGTTCGAGCAACGGGTGACCACCGAGTGGTCCACTCGCGATCCATTCGGGAGCCACGCGTGAGCACCGCAAGGCAAGCGTGCGAGCAACGGGTGACCACCGAGTGGTCCACTCGCGATCCATTCGGTAACTGCGCTTGAGCACCGCAAGGCAAGGGTGCGAGCAACGGGTGACCACCGAGTGGTCCACTCGCGATCCATTCGGGAACTGCGCGTGAGCACCGCAAGGCAAGCGTTCGAGCAACGGGTGACCACCGAGTGGTCCACTCGCGATCCATTCGGGAACTGCGCGTGAGCACCGCAAGGCAAGCGTTCGAGCAACGGGTGACCACCGACTGGTCCACTCGCGATCCATTCGGGAGCTGCGCGTGAGCACCGCAAGGCAAATGTGCAAGCAACGGGTGACCACCGTGTGGTCCACTCGCGATCCATTCGGGAACTGCGCGTGAGCACCGCAAGGCAAGCGTTCGAGCAACGGGTGACCACCGACTGGTCCACTCGCGATCCATTCGGGAGCTGCGCGTGAGCACCGCAAGGCAAATGTGCAAGCAACGGGTGACCACCGAGTGGTCCACTCGCGATCCATTCGGGAGCTGCGCGTGAGCACCGCAAGGCAAGCGTGCGAGTAACGGGTGACCACCGAGTGGTCCACTCGCGATTCATTCGGGAGCTGCGCGTAAACACCGGAAGGCAAGCGTGCGAGGAACGGGTGACCACAGAGTGGTCCACTCGCTGCCTGCGCGGGGCCAGCTGCGGGGTGCTCTGGACTGGATGTAATGAGTGTATATCCATAAAGTTTCCAAAAAATAAAAGGCCTGTTTTGACATTTGTATTTTGACTACCTAGCGGCTTATGTGGTGTAGTGCAGCAACTACTAAAATAGCTACTACTACACCGGACCCCTAAGTATTTTTTTATTTTTATTATTAGTTTCGTTCCAAGTTACATTCTAGGGTTTTTCTCAAATGTCAAAACGGCGTTTTATTTTTTTAAGAGTTAGTACTCCATACAAATAATACATAGTGCTCAAAGTGAGGTGGTGCTGATCGGGTATCTCTAATGAGCTATGATTTATTGTATGTCTTGGCACCGAAACTGTTAAGTATAACGTCCATACAGATTTTCAGTTATTTCTATAACACTATGTACATTCAATTCCTATTTTATCATTTGCCAAGTATCAAATTTTCAGCTGTATGTATAAATAAAAACATTTTTAAAAGCGACATAACAATTTATTTATTTAACGTCAATGAGTTGTCTCACCTGGCCCGCCTTGATGGCCACGTAAGCGATCTGCAGGATGAGCCAGGTCCACACGATGTGCAGCACCAGCAGCAGGCACAGCAGCGAGTTGAAGATGTAGTAGGCGGGGAACATCGGTAGCAGCATGGGCGCGCGGATTGATGTACTGGAATAATAAATATTTGATAATAGAATATAAGATATGCGATAAGAAACATGTAACCAAGATTTATGTAACTCATAATATGATTTGAAAGAGTTTCCTTAAACGTTTTTTTCCTTAGAGATCTAAGCTTTGGAAAGTTTGGAACATGCAATTCAGCTTCGCACTTCGAGGTCTACATTTTCACAAGATCCTTTTAGAACTTATATATGTATGCTTTCTTGTAAGCTAAGGGTCGGACAGTATGTATTTACAGGCTTGTGTTTGCGCCACCACTGCGTTCGCGATCAACGGTAGGAGTTCACATCGGTGTCGGATCGACGGTGAAGTACCTGGGACTCATCCTCAACGGCCGATGGAATTTCGAGGAGCACTTCCGACGTCTGGCTCCCGAACTGAATCGGACTGGGGCTGCCCTCAAGCGGCTCCTGCCCTACCTCGGGGGTCCAGACTCCTCCTGCCGGAGGCTCTACGCAGGTAGCGTCCGGTCCATGGCCCTTTATGGAACGCCGGTGTGTCAAGCTGAACGCATGCCAGAGGGTCATGGCCATACGAATGGTCACGCTCATGCCCCTAGTTGTTACCTTAAGACAAAGTCAAACTAAAGGCAATCAATGTCTCACCTCCATATGAGGTAGAAGGGGTAGATGCCGACGCGGGTGCCGATCCACACCACGATCAGCATCAGGAACAAGGCGTCGCACAGTTTCTGGTACTTCGCGTACTTTGATGCTTTTACCGACTGCAATACAAACGTTATTGAAACAATTAGTCAATATTCATACAGACATGGGGAGGCGCACTTCTCCTGTTATTCAGGATCCCAGAAATTACTTGTTAAAATACCCAATAACACAGCAGTCGCATTTTCACTAACTGACTTTATTAGACTAACGAAACGGTAAACTTAATTATTTTGAAAATATAGTTTTGTTATCTAAAGAAACTGTTATTGTAGAAAAAACAACATAATTTTAGATTCTGAACTGCCATAGGAATCTTAAGAATTCTTTTTTATCACTTTAAAATGTAACTGGTTTTTTTTGTTCATAATATCAACTGCAGGCGCTCCATTCCAGCGTTGCGTTGGAAGCATGCATATCTAACAACTCAACTGTAAAAGTCTTCTGTCGCCCTTGATTACTATTTTTCACTACACTTAAAACCTACGACTCGCCTCAAGAGTGCCATCATCACGCTATCACTGATTCCCTTCTCTTTCATATCACTCTTCAGTTTTCACTTATTCCATACATCTTTTCCTTAGCCTCCTTCTCCATCCTATATGGATGGAGAACTCATCTCTTTTAGTAACATTCGTTTCATCCCTCCTCTTCACATGACTCACTGGCGCAACTTTCAAACTTCCTCTAATATACTCATTTCTCACTCTATCCATTGTCGTCACTCCACACATCGATCTTTCATCTCCATTACATGCAATCTGTTATCACCACTAAAACTAACTACTCAATACTTTATTGCATTCCATATTATGTAAGTATGTCTATATTATGACTACATATCACTAAGTCGTACTAAGCGCTTCTCCCCGACGTTTCTCATGTACATTGCCAACATGCAGACTTCTCTACCATCATCCGTACATACCACTCGTCAGTCTTCAAGGCAATAGTGTACATACATCTTCTGGGTTTGCTAGTTCCATTATAGACCCCACCCATTACTTTCTGTCAAGCGAGATTGAGGCTCATCACAAAATAAAAAAGGATACTAACCTCAACAAAAATATCAGCACAGTCATGTAACAGCAGCACAAGAGTGCCAATCCTGTGCAAATTGCAGACCCAGCTGAAGGACAGCAGCAATATGGTGGCGATGTGGTGCACGAACATCTGCCAGAAGTCCTTGCGGCGCACGTCCCAGAACTGGGAGATGGTGAGAGACCAGTAGAACGCGGCCGAGATCATGTAGTACCACCAGATGTCGTTTGTGAGACCCTGTAATCGAAAAGATTAGTTAGTAGAGAAATCACGCTTGTTACTCCTAGAAGAGTTGGGAAGAGGTACCCTTATAGAACAACCACATCTCATCATTAAATTATTCGATGTTTAACTAGTGCATAGTCACAGTCTGGGTGTTGGGGCCAGTGGGTAGCAGTCTTCACAATGCGGGTGCCCAAAAGTAGACAGCACTACCGAAGCTGACGAGATAATTCCGTGAAACCTGAAAGAATTTGGGAAAGCCTTTTAGAGGTAGGCGGAACAGAGAGTAAAGTCCCGCAAACCTCCGTTGAAAAGGGAGGATCCTCCGACCAGACGGGTGTTATGTCTGGTGGGCTACTACTGCCCGATATATGATTTCGGGCTGTTCTATATGTTCTAAACGCGCGGAGAACTTTGATTGCGCGATGCAGGATTAGTTCTTATGTGACGCCATATATGTCGCTACAGCCTAGTTGGGTACTCCCAAGAGGGCAGAATCAGTTAAATAAAAAAACTGGGTAAGTGCGAGTTGGACTCGCGCACTGAGGGTTCCGTACAAAAGCACAATAAAATTACAAACATAAAACTAAGCACATAAATTAACAAAAATGTAAACAATCACAGATATTAATGTTACGAGTACATTAAACTATGTATATAAAAAAAAACGTTAAAAAATTAAACACAAAAACATAGGTAGGTAGGTACTTAGTAAAAGTTTTGTGAGACCAACAAATAAGAAATAGCACTATCTTGTTTATGTTTACATGGTATACGACAAAGTCGTTTTCCGTGTCTGTCTATTTATTCGTTAACTTCACCTAAACCGCAACGGATTTTGATGCGGTTCTCACTAATAGATAGAGCAATAAACTAGTTAGGTTTACGTATATAATTTGCACACGTGCAAAGCCGGGGTGGATCACTAGCACCTTGGATACTTATTCGTGATGCATTTCCTGGCTTCTCTTTGTAATAAACTATGTTGAAAATTTTCCAATTGTTTGTCTTTATTTTTTCTTTTAGTCGAAAGGAGTTATCTTTATCTTTATATAAATCTTTATCTTTATATAAAAGGAGAAACTGACTGACTGACATATCAACGCACAGCCGAAACTACTAGGACTAGGAGCGTGAAATTTAGCAAAGGTTTCCTTTTATGACGTAGGCGAGCACTAAGAGAGGATTTTCCGAAATTCATAAATTCATCCCCTAAGGGGTGGGAAAGGGGGTTCAAAGTTTTTATGAAGAAACCTACATTCACGCTAGTGAAGCCGCTGACAGAAGCTAGTGCTTTATTTTAGTGTTTTAGGGGTGCGAAATCATCAAATAGCTCCTTCCATTCTGTGTGGAGCGAGGGGAAGTGTCAGACTTTTACTAATTAAAACCTAGTGTCCATCAGTTGCCCTTTGCGTTATAGGGCTGCGGTGACTCTTTCGAACCAACCCGCCGCCCTGGCAGTCTATTTATTTATTTAACAATTCATGTGCACACATATTAAAAGAAAAGAAGAATTAAACAGAAAAGTAGGTACAAAGTTGATACTTATTTCTACAGATATCTCTTCCAGCATACCTGCGAAAGGAGAGTTGGTAAAAAGAATACATACTCAATAACATTATATAATTATACATACTAATAAGCAACTATGACGAAATAGAAAGATAGTGTTCTATCACTCCTTTTTTTTGCAGTCATATACATTTATTATTATTTATTTATTTTATTATTTATGTACACAAATGTACAGAAGATATCTTATTATAAAAAAATGTACAAAGGTACTGCTTATTTCAAAAAGAAATTTCTTCCAGCAGACCTGCGAAAGGAGAGATTAGAAGAGATGTAGACTATTGTGTGTAGAAATAAGCACGGACAGAGAAAGAGTAGGAGTAGTAGCTGGATTTATGAGGAGGGGATTCAAGAAGGGATCTTGGGTGTGATCTGCACGGTGCGTAGTCAGGGCGTGCGTAAGAATATCGGTCGCGCAGGTAGGAGGGATAGAATGAGTTGTGTAGGATGTTGAAGATATGGTTATAAAGATAACTTTTTTAAACCTATTATATCAATCACTTCTTAATTAAATACCACTCAATTGGAATACCAAAATACATTATCAAAAATCCTATAAACTAAATTCACACTAATTATCGTATAGGTAAAATAATAATCGCTATAATTACCTAGTTCTACAATGTAATTAGACGAACAATTATTTCAATTTACAACAGCTGTCAGTTTTAACGTGTACTAATTGTAGTGGATCTTCACATCGATTGTTTAAATGACTGTGGAATAACAAAGTGTTCTAATAGACCAGTTTCAAAGAGTACAATACTTTTAAACCAGACAATAGAAGTCAAAACCAAAACATTTAAATCGCGATTAATATCAATGCAAAATATAATGAGGGATGGGGATAGGAGGGCGGAAAATACTTTATGACCTATTCTCATACCTACGCTTAGCCACAGCGTTGAAACATATTACAGAGATTAAGCATTGCCATACAACGTGGCAATGCCGCCAGCCGTTTGGGCACACTTCCAGTCGACAGCGATGCGGAGGAGTTTTAAGACGCCATATTTTAGCTAGTAGTTTTTGCCTTTAGTGTATACATAGTTTTAATTAGTTACATAAGTGTTTTTATTGTTTTACAAATAGATAATTTAATAATGAAAAATAAAATTTAAAGGAAGGTCGACGACAAAAGTAGGTATCTATTTTAAAAGGAACCTGAAAAGATCTTATGTAACAAAATTATACAATAGCTTAGCATTAAGCATGTATCATGTCAAAGATGATTCATGGTATAAAAATAGAATAAGGTAAACCGAAAAATATATAAAAAATTAATAATTCATTAACTTAATAGAAATCAGATGATCGTGTTATCATTTAATATATTCTAACATTCAAAGATCTTTATCATAGTAGCTGATAAATCTATGGTAAACATCGTGAGACTTATCTGGAGAACAAGATATTTCATCATTTTAAATAACATGTAAAGGTCGCACATAAGAGGTATGTTTAGAATTTGAGGAAAAAATTTGTTTGTTTTGTTATTAATTAACTTAAGACATTTCATTTGGGCCTGTGTTTATTTTTATAAAATATTAGCTGTTGCCAGCGGCTTGGCCAGCGTAATAGTAAAAAATGATCTCAAGGGAACATACTCCCGGGGTAAAAAGTATCTTATGTGCTATTCCAGGACATGGTCTGCCCGTGTAGCAATTTTCATCAAAATCCATTCAGTAGTTTTTGCGTGAACAAGTAACAAACATCCATACATACAAACTTTCGCGTTTATAATATTCGTAGGACTTTGTGCTAAACAAAGTTTTTCTGAAAACCGCATCAGATACGGTTATTTATAAAATTAAACGGCAATCAGCATTTCAAATATTTGGATAAGGTAGCACGTGGTGGGAACATACGCTATCTCTTTTCTACGCGCGTAACCTAATGTCAGTGACGTTGCATTTCAGTTTGTGCATCCTTTTTCTGTTACTTTACAGTTTCCCCTTCTATAATCTTTGAAAGGTTTTTATTTTACTAAATTTTAAATGGATTTGAAAAAAAAAATCTATTTTCTGCAATTTAGGATAGTTACTTTTTGATAAAAAATAATAAATATAAATGAATCAAGTAGTTTTGTTTCTAGTGTTATGTTGCGCGATCATCAATCATGTGAATCTAAGCCAATGTCAATAACTATGAAGTCCACTAGCGTTCACATTCTTTTGCTATCACAAATATATTTTCAGAACCTCGCATCTATCATTTGAATATTCAGCTTAAGTAAATTTTCATAAGTCACTTTAGAAACTCACCTGATGAGGATACCCGATATAGCACTGGTCGATATCCCAGAGCCATTCCTTATCCCACAGAGTATGTAACCCGAAGGTAAAGTTGCAAGTATAGAAGATGACTTTCCAGGCATTCTCGCTGAACTTGACGAGGGTCGAGGGCTTGTCCTGTCCGCGACGGAGACGCCACCAACGTTGAATTTCGCGCTCGGACAGGTCGAGCTTCTTCGCTAAAAGTGCCGGCTGGAATTTATAAAAAAGAATTAAGTTAATTCTAATTTTAAAACACATATTTGCCTCCAATATTGACGAGAGTACCCCTCAAATATACCTTGACTGGCCTGTCGTTCTAGTGGCACAGAATAAGTAATCTATTGGTTAGTGGCCTTGACTGCTATGTCGGAGGTCGTGGGTTCGATTCCCACCCGAGACAAATGTTTGTGTGATAAGCATGAGTTCTGTGTCTGAGTGTATTTTTTCTATAATAATATGTGCATATGTATTTAGAAATATGTTAGTATGTTTATCTGTTGTCTTGTACTCCTAGCACAAGTTTTGTTTAGTTTGAGATTGGATGGCGTTGTGTGAAAGATGTAGAATATTATTAATATTACATATAATAGGTCTCTTTACCTATAATGAAATTGCCGTTTTTTAAAACGAGTTGCTTTGAAGTGTTATTATATCTTTGGATTGACTTGGAATTGTAAGTTCAAATAAACTTTATATTAAAGATACGTTATTCTTTTTTTTGAAATTAGGTATTTATTGGTTTCTTTGTGTTTTGTATTTTCTGTAATATCGCAGTACTTATAACCATGAACCTGACCTTATTACAAAATAATGCCAGTTTTCTGAGATTTCATACAAAATGGTTTCAAGTACTAAATAAATAAAGTGCTTTTGGTGTTTTCATCAAAAAGTCTAGCATTTGCATCTAAAAAGTGTCACTAAATGAAGTGGAACTGATGAAGAAGACCGCGAATGGCAAACGGAACTTCATAAATACACAGATATCTCGATTAAGATAGCTAAGCAACTATGACGAAACAAATTTAAATAAATGATTCTAATGTAAATGAACTATCGAACTGATGTGATGCTGAAACCGGATGTTACGCACCGGAACTCCGTAATAAAGTAATGTAGCCTCACATAGCCGTATTTTTTTTTTAGGTGGGAAGATCATCTAATGACAAATCCCGCAGTGTCAGACTTTTACTGACTAAAAACCCACTCGTTCCTTCGTTGCCTTCATCCCAGGTTTCGTTTTCACACTACCCATGGCACCAGTAGGCTTCGACCCTGCTGGGCCCCTACGATTTGCTGACATCTCCCTGAGGCGCGCGTGGAACAATACGCGCCGTCGACGGCTTGGGCTCGCTCCGGATGGTTACCGGACGGTCGGACGGCGGGCTACCCATTGCTTGCCGTCCGCAAGCCCGCGCCTACGGTGGCCGGAAATCGGGATCGGAATCCCGGCGGCGGTTGGGGCGTGAGAACCGTTGCCACACGCGATCGAGGTTTATTAGAATTGTTATGAGAAGCCCTCTGAGTTGAATCGAACTAATGTGATGGTGACGCTATAAAGTAGGTACGGGAGCTTAGTAATAAAAAATGTATCTTAACTGTATTTCGGCTCATTGGAATTGTCTTGTGACACACTGGTTATAAACGGTTTTAATGGTTATAGGTATAGTCAGGGATCAAAAGTGCAGTTGCACTCTAACAATGCTAATGTCTTAAATTTCTTTGTTGTAGAAGTTCAATAGTCCACAACTAGTTTATTCAACACTTTAGATTCTATGCTACCAATTAAATCAGTCATGAACCATTGACCCTCTTCAACAAAGAAATTTTAGACATTTTAGCATTGGTAAGGTGGAACTGCACTTTTGACCCCTGACTGTACATTACTTTAGAACTTGCACATAATTTAGCTGTAAGTTATTTGTACAACAATAAAATTAAAAAAAAAAAAACACTGAAAAGTGCAAAATAACTTTAATTTCGGAAGTCGGTGTTTTTATACTAGTTTTGTCTTTGTATAAGGAGTTCTGTTCCATATCTTCGAAGTTCATGATCAGTATCATAACAATATTTCTACGGGACCATCTCGGAAGCATAACCATTCAATAAAAAAAAATAATTCAAATTTGGTCTTCAATTGACCGAGAAATCGGTGAACATACATTCAGCCGAATATAGAACCTCCTCCTTTTTGAAATCGGTTAAAAAAGTGAAAAATAAGAAACATAATTCGTTGTGCATACAGCTGAGTGGACTTTCCTGCCGGAGTCTGTTTCCTGATAGCTAGCAAGCATGCTTCACCGTCGACCACATCATCACTTACCATCTGATGAGATAGTGGTCAAATGCAAGCGTATAAATAATTAAAAAACAGAAAAAACCGACTAAAATTTAAAAAATCCAAAAAAAAAGAAGTGAAATAACTGATTTCGGAAATCGGTGTTTCTGCTTTTTTTCTTTGTTATGTAACACGGTATTTTTTAATAGTGAACATCGGATTTGACAAACATTTAGGGCGATAGAAAGCAAAAAAAGCCTGACTGATAACATTACTGCACTGTGTTATGTGTGTTCCTAATGTTCCTAAATTAAATGTTAATTCAATTTCTATTTTTTAATTAGTTTTTTTATTATTATTACTTATCTACATTGTGCTCACATATTAGAAGCGACAAGAAATATGTAACCAAGATTTATGTAACTCATAATATTATTTAAAAGTGTCCATGGAGTTTTTTGCACGTTCTTCTCCATAGAGATCTACGCTTTGGAACGTGCAATTTAGCTTCACTTGTTTTTTTTTTGACTGACCCACATTTTGACAATTCAAAAGTGCCTGTAATTGGTCTATTTAAAATAAACGTTTCTAATTCCTATACTTACTACAGTTTACACATAAACAATCAAGACTCGCATCAAATAAGATTATTTGTGGATAGAACCCATTATTACCCTTAGCGCAAAAAGGCAATGAATGCGGTTGTATTCCTTCGCCCTTCATTTATCCAACCTTGTATCTAATCGATATTAATGTCTGTAGACAAATGACGTGAAATATTTTTGACCTTAGCGTGAGCTCCATAATTTGCCTCATACATTTACTTGAATTACAGTATGCATAAATAGCGGTGTGCTACAAAGTGTTAGCTATCGTTTAACGGTCTTACGTGTCAGCGATGTGAAGTGAAACTACTCGCTAGAAGTGAATCAAATGTACCTATTGCTTTTATTAAGTTTGAAGAGACGCTTGAGTTAAGTACAGATTTTTTTAGTACCATTATCAAAGCCTGGAACACAGGCGTAGTGCGTAAAATGTACCTGGTATTTTACAGGATGCATTTTGGGGAGTGCGCGGGAATTGCATGACTTGATTACGCTATCTCCATTCTATCATCCGACAACCCGAAGTACGGCGAGTAATCACCCATAAGTTGTTGAAACCTCTACGATACGGACTATGCGTTTCGCCTCATAGTTCATACCGCGTACATCGATGAGGTTTAGGCGAATTCAATGCTACGTGGCGGTTTTGTTCTACTTGCGCGCCATTTATATAAAACATATCAAACCAACTAATCGCGAGCGCTTCGCTTCGCACGTCGCCGCACCTCACCCACGTGTGTTTGGTCGTGTAGTCCACCGCGTATGCCAATCTCATCCGGGTTCAACCCACTATAGTAACAATATCATCCGCCCATCTTACTGACTTAACAAAAAACTGTTTCAAACTTATTAGTCGTTGACATTGACATACGACGGTATTTTACATGTTCAAGATTATTATGTACCTTAGTGCAGTCGAGGACTCCGCAAAGTAACGTAAATCTAGCTTATAAGGGACTGTACTCACGAATCAGTCACAGTAAATAGCAGTCAGGTCAATAACAATATTTCTAGGAAATTTTACGCTTTCAGAACACAAAACAATGAACATAATAATATAATTTGTAAACAGATATGATATTGTATCGAATATATTATGTAAAACTATTGATAATACTAGTCATATGGTATTATCTGGTATTTATGATTCACGTGATAAAAAAACAGGTCAAGTGCGAATCCGACTGGCGCACCGTGGTAACAAGTTTATAGCCGTAAAAGTAATATTTTGTGATGCAACTACTTTACGGTTTTTCTTTACGCTACATAACATTCCTTCTTGCCAAATTTTATGATTCTATGTCAACTAGAAGACCCCTATAAGTTTTGTTTGATTTCCTTACGAGCGTCGTATTATGAGCCGTAATAATCGAAGCATAAACTGCCCTTATCATTAGATATTGTTGACTTAGAAGTTCGATTATTTAAGTGCACCAAGGAGTAGCAGACTGAGTATTTCATATTAATTTCAGTGTGATAGCTCCACGCGTTCCTGACAAAAAGGGTCTTTACCTTGACAGACGGACAAAGTGATCTGAACTCTAAAAATTAAGCTATAAATTCGTATGGAAAACCGACCCAAAACAATGGAATAAGGCTAGAGAGAACCAGTCAATTTAAAATTTTGTAAAATGGAGAATCCTTCACCAAAATAGTTTACTACTAGTACTAGGATAATAAATAATTATTTATTTTATACTCATAATGTTGTATTAAGTATGCTTTTTACCCGTCTGCAAAGAAACAGGTTATGTTTTGTGTGAAGTTAGTTTAGCACGAAGATGATTACTTTTACAATCGCCAAATGATACCCACTCGGATAACTGAGAGATATCATTGACCATAAGGTCATGGTCATCAAAACAAATCGCTGAAAAATTACACGTACACAAATATCACTGACTGTTGGCATGTAACGTACAGCAAGTACGAATATTTATATATTCCAGATTAAAGGCCCTATTACACTACTCGATATTCAGACAGTCTTAGTCGATGTCGCGTAGTGTAGTAAGGGTTAGACCGGTCTTACTCAGAACAAAAAATTAGACAGTCTGAATATCGTGTCCTGAATATCGCGTAGTGTACTAGGCCCTTAACACAGGATGGACGAAATTGTAGGAGGTTTGCAGGACTTTATACTCTGTTCCGCTTACCTCCAAACTGGACCCTAGTTAAAGGGTAAAATCAACAATGTGCGTGATATACTGTATAGATCAGAATGTTGAGTATTGGAAAAGACGAATGTAAAAAATTTGCATGCAGTAGAGATGATAGTGAGATGATGAGATGAAAGTGTGGAGTGACAAGAATAGAAAAAGTGCGAAATGAGTATATTCGAGGAATTTTGAACAGATGCCATCGCCACTGACTGGAAGGAATGGAATTGATGAAACGCATGTTCTTAAAAGAATTTTTTAATATGATTATTTTTATTGTGCTTTTGGGTATAATATCGACTGGTCTACACTGTTCTTACATAATGTCTATTAATACAAAAATAAATTGTAAACTACCACTTTTTTAAAAGAGTAACCATGGAGTTTTTTGCGGGTCTTCTCCATAGGAAACGACCAATTTGAAACCGTGCACTAGCTTCTAACGTTTTATAAGTGCCCATGTAGGCCTACATAAGTGAAATAAAAAACTTTTGATTTTGACTTGACTTTGAATTATGTGAATGGACGGAGATAGAAAGAGAAGGCAAAAAAAATCTCTATGGACTGTGGGAAGAGGAGGAGGAGGGATACGAAAGAAAAAACATGTTCCACCGAAACCAAGTAACATGGGATAAGGGCAGGAAGATAATGATGTACCTACAGCAAGCATTGTAATTTCAGTTAATGTCATACAATTTAAATATCGTTATCGTCAGCGGTCGACAATCGTCAAGTAATGCTCAAATATTTGCCTAAAATAGTAAAAGATTACACGGTTTACAGAGCATTCGGGACCACTTGATAATAATGACATTCATTCTTCTATCGAGCAAATAATACCTGTATAATAAAATTTATTAGAGGCTGTGAAATAATTACATTATCTTGGACATTTTTATATCCAAGGTTACAAACCACGAGGTACCGCGTTATCTTTAGCATCATATTACTTTTGAATAGAAATTATATTCCGCAAAGAATATAACTCGGCTGTATTACCGCCTTAATGCTACGGAATCAAAAATAGCAACGAATATTGGCTGCAATTCCCGCACGGGAAGGGAGGTGTTCCGGGTCCAGGGTACCTTGTGTATGTGAGTTTACAAGTTTGTGAACACAGGAGTTATTCCTAGTGTGAGACAACGTTTAAAATATACTTTTAAAATACTGTAAACCTCAGTAAGTATTTAATGTAAATACGATGCAATATACCTAAATAACCAACGTTCATTGCAGACCGTTAACGCTCTCATACGAGATATTATACATCTACTTCAGTACACAATTTCATATGATTCTGATAAATTTTGTTGTTTTTTTTATCACATGAGCTGATAAACCAACGATAATAATTAAATTTTTAATTTTAGAATAAAACGCAATAAAACACAGCGCCATTTACCTGTTTCAGTTTTGGTGAAGCCTTGTACAGTTTCTCAAGTTTAGGATTATTTGGTGCTCGTCGTGGTTTCGTGTTCTTAATGCCCAAGTAGGTACCGAACGGAGCGATGACAAATCTGCAAAAAAGCACGTCGTGATTATGGTTTTTTGCTTGGCTAGTTTTTCGGGTACAAGGAGCCCCTTGACCCAGTAATTTCAGTTTCACTTAAGATATTTTAAAACAAATTCATATTGTTTAATTCAACAAAATCTTAAAACTAGATTGGTGATAGGTATCAACCACAGGGAGCATTTATAGGCAAAACTCTCAAGGTCTCTCTAAGTTGACGAGTCTTTCAACGTTGATAAAAAAAAAAATGGCGCTACTTAAAACCGGCGCAGAGGGGCTCTTATCAGATATCTCGGTAGTACTTTTTTTAAGATCATAGATAAGACACTCCGCCAGTGTTTGCTGAGGCTGCATCATTTGACTACCATAAACATACACAACTATAGTGCCAAGATAAAAAAAATGGGAGTACTAACATTGTGTGGTTAGTTCTTCGGTGTTCACACTTGGTGCCTAAGGCACTAACTTTCATTTAAAATAATTGTTCATTGCTATTACAGAAAAGTAATACTATTGTTTTTTTAAATGATTTTTAATGATAAATGATAATATATTTATTTTCCAAATAGGTTTAAAAAAACACGTAAATTTTTTCGTCAGTTTACGCAAGATGAGACCGGTGTTTCCTAGCTGATTACCCTGAGAAAAAACACCGAACAAACTCAGGGGTCTACTACTAGTCTCCTTTTAAAGTCCATACGGCAAAGATGTAATGGTCAAATCATATGAGAACCATGTAGATTAGTGTCTGAGATGGTGTTTTGAGGAGTGAACCACACAGATTTGGGTGAACCCGTCCAGTCAGTGAAAACATTTTTCAGTATTTATACCTATAGCAAAACTCAGGACGACTAACCCTCGGTTTCTGATTTAAGCATTCGAAGTTGAGAATTACTCAAACTCTACTTTGCCCTGAAGACCTGTCAAAATTTGACAGTTATGTATGGTTTGAGACTGTCATAACCCAAAATACTCAATTTAGAAATCCGCCCTAAGGAGCTCAACGACTTGACAAACGATTCTAAAGACAGGACATTTATAAAAGGTAACCTCTTGAAGTACAGTAAAGACGGGTTACTTTGGCCCTGGAGTATTTAATAAGTTAGACCCAAACTTATTAAGCAATTATTAGGGATATAGTAGGGACTCGGGACACTGTGTTTAATGTTTTTCTATTGGTTAACAAGCTTGGACCAAAGTTATAACTCAGTTAGGGTCAAAGTAACCCGGGACCCGACAAACACGGCGATAAGTCCCCCTCTTTGAGCAGTGGCTAGTGACGCGCCACGGCCTCCTTAATTTCTGCCTGAGGCAAGTCCTCATCGTACATAGCAAGTTCGGGAGGTTCCTGTTTCGAATTCAGGCGGAAAAAATCTGCCCCGCTTAGGCAGAGCACCGCCCAGTCCTCGAGGAGGCGATCGACAGCGGCGACCTTTCGAGCCTGGTCCTAACTCAGACCATAGGTGAGAGGGAATGGGAAAGGATCACCTCTTGTGAACGCACCGACGATACGAAAATAATTTCAAGTGCGAGGCAACGTTTAAAAAAAAGGCGAAATTTTGTGGATGTGTATGTTTGTTACTCCGTCACGATGAAACTGCTGAAGGGATTTGGATGATTTTTGGAATACTAGTAAACCATGTCCTGGAATAGCACATAGGATACTTTCTATCCCGGGATTATGTCCACTTGGGATAATTTTCTACTAAAACGCGGGCGAAGTCGCTGAGCAATAGCTAGTAAGCTATAATAACAAGCGTCGGTACATCCACGGATGACTCATTTTTCACCTGAAGTCGATCGTCTGCAGACTGATAAAAGAAAAAGTTTGACTTTTTTGATTGATTGAAGAGCTATAACTATAATTCTATAGCAATATCAAGTCTATTGATTGTCGTTTCACGTGTTTTAGAAAGTTACAGTAATCTATCATCCGGAGATGAGATTATACCAATGCGATTGACGTTTATCAAAGCATCGATGCATTTGTGGTTGCAATAGGTACTTAGATAACACCCAAAAACACGAAGCGACAAATGGGCATTAAAAAAAATAACTTTATAATAAATCTAAAGTTCAAATCTGTTCAAAATTAATTAAGTACCTCTAAAATCTGGAGGAATGAGAAACTGTCAAATAACAGAAAAAGTATGCACAACTGAATTGTGACGTCATCACCATTAAGTTCCGCGTGCACAAAAGAGATAGCGGGGTGTCCACACCTCGCCCTCACTCTTCCTCATGACTATACGATATTTAAAATGCTAATTACTGCTTCTTTGATGCTGTTTTCAGAAAAACATTCATTTAGTGATATTTACTATTTCCTGTAAAATATTGTTTAAAAATAAACAAAGAAAAATACGCAATCGCCAGTAAGGTCATAACAATACATTGTCAGGAGAGGCATACAATTAATCAATATTGCGATTTTCAATGACAAGTTGCGAGTCCATGAACCAATAAACCTTTCGCCAGATAAGGGGCTGATATTTACTGTTTTTCTTTTATTCTCTGATAAGTTTATAAGAGCGGCAAGACCCGAGGAGTTAACTGCAGTTATTTAAGTTAAGTTAAGTATGTTAGCGAGCTGTATTATTTTTGGTAGGAGAGCACTTGAGTACTATTTCACCAGATGGTAAGCGAAGATGTGGTCGACGATGGAGCACGCTTGAAGCTAGAAGTAACCTATTCACTCTTGACTTAAAGATTCCCAGGTTGTAGCTGTAATAGCCTCATTATTCTTCGATACTCTTCTGTTAATCGTAATCTTAGACCGCCTTGCTAGAAGCTGCTATAGAAGACGCCCCGGGCGTCGGAAGTCGTAGGGTGTCCCCGGCCACTGTAGGCGCGGGCTTGCGGACGACGAGCAATGGGTAGCTCGCCGTTCGGCCGTCCGGTGAGGACCGAGAACGAGTCTTCGACAGTACGTACCTAGTGTTCCACGTACAGCTCAACGAGATGTCAGCAAAACCGTAGAGCAACGCTAATACCAGCTAGGGCCGCGACATTATTTTTTAAATAATTCTTTGGCTCTGGAACGTAAAAGGCAACTAAAGGCCACAGGTGGGTTTTAGTCCGTTAATTTAAGACTGACACGCCCTCTCGCTCCACCCTAGGGCGAGAGAAGTCATCAAATGACATGTAACATCTATCCATCGTTTATTTCGTTTTCTCCCACCAATCCAAAATACACACATACACAAAACTCATTACACTAATACAAATTCCTACGCATCACATAAACCATGATAACCGATTTCCTTAAATGTCAAGTATCAAGAAATCTGGATCTGGGATCAAAGTATGTAAAACTTTTGCAATCTATGTGCATCTACACTTGTGTCCTTTTTGTTGCCAACTATGGATTAAGTTCTTGGAATCCAAAAATATGTAAAGTCCGCTTACAAAGTAGCCAAAGGTGGTTGAAACTCACTAATTTATAGAAACTTATCAGATCAAGTACCAACGAGAATTTACTCAAAACCAACTTGACACGAATTTGTTGTATTGTTATCCGTTTTTTGGAACTCGGTAACTATGCATGCACAACAATGCAACCTCGTGTTATTCACAAATGGCAAGGTGAGGTCGCCCACCAAAGCTATCTGCGAACGGAGATTAGCACATTTTGAAGGTACGTCAAATGTCTAGCAGAAATTATCACTGCTGACGAACAAACAATGAAAAATGAAAGTCTTATTTGGGTTACTTTCTGATGTACAGAAATTCTTACAAAATTTTACACGGTTAGATTCTGGGAGTTGTCTAAAAGTTTACGCCAACTTATACGGCTTCTCTTACTGGAAGTTACTTAACATCTTATTACCTATATTGAGGGAAGCCATAACGATGTTTCCCCGACTTCTTTAAAATTAAAACCTTCGAGAATCAAAACCTCTTCGATTAAATTAATCAATCAACAGCGTTTTAGCGGGGATTAACATTTGGCTCCTCAAGAAACAAAAAATATCTCATACTAATTTATCTGATTATTTTGGCCTTGTATGGGACATAGAATTTGCCCCTTGAATATTTTACATGATCGTCAGCTGTATGTCTAATTACGGGTTCAAAGTTCTAAACGAAGAATTTTTGGCTGCAAGAGAAAAAGATTAGAGAAACTGGCAGTAATATTGATAGTATGCTTAAAGCGAATATAGGTCCCGTTGAGAACGGTATTGTCCCTTTTCTCGGTCACCTGTCTCGCTAATACGCCAAAATAGTCCCGTTTTATAAAACTAAAATATATATAACCAATATGAATAATTTAATTACAGTAAATATTAAGGACCTGTTTCACAATGTCCGAATAGCCCCTTCTTAAATAAATTCAAAAATGGAACAGAATTTCTTTGAAATTATCTGCCAAGTAACGGAAACTTAATAGTAACGGAAAATTAATGGTGAAACCGACCCTAATTGTTCGAGGATTATTTTTCTAAATAATAGTAGGTAGATTATGTGACTAGGGGATAAAGCAGTGTCTTTAAGTCGCGGGCGGCATGTTGAATTCCGAACGAAACGAAGGTTTCTAATTTTAATCCCGAACGATAGTGAGGGATTCATATAATTAACTCCCGAGCATTGCGAGGGAGTTAATAAAGAAACCTGAGTGAAGTGAGGAATTCAAGCCACCCAAGATAAAAACAGCTTTATCCCCGTGTTGGATACTCTACTTTTTACACCATCTGTGAGATAATTAAAAGACAATTTAGCAAAACAAATCAAATATTAGAGAAATATAAGTATTTTGTACAAGTTAATCTTAACTATCACTCAAGATGTTTTGAGATTTGAAACAAAGAAAATTCACTACTCTAAGATTCTATAGTTTCAATTTTCTTTATTTTTCCCGCTTTTTCATTACTTTTTTTTTCGAACCTCGTCAGTAACCACGACCACGTTTTATTCTGTTTTTTTTTTTTTTGTTAGTGGCCAGTTTGAATTTTGAATAAACTTATTTGATGCACGTACATTTTAGTTCACTTAATGTTGACGGTTTTTGACGTTCCAAATTCAAATCTCATTATTCCCTAGGGATCGCCCATACTGCATTATCACCCTAGGGACAGAATGACTTGCTTTAAGTGATGGTTGTGTGACATATAAACGGGCATTATCGAGCAGGTGGTGTAAAAAGAATATTAAAAAGTAGTTTTATTTTCATTGTCGACCTGCATATATCTACTGTACATTTATCTTTAATGACAACCTGATATACCCAATACTTGTCCACTTGTAATGTACACAGATAAGTACTTAACAAAGATAGACAAGTCCCATGTACGGGTTAACAGGGGCGTGACCAAGTCACTCAATTTGATCTAGTCAATCAATAAATACGAGTATCACTGACATATAGCCATAATAAATTGATAAGAGCTGCAACGTAACAAAATAAAATTGATGTTATCACACACAATCAATGTACTTACTTAATCTAAATGTATGTAGTTGTTGAGTCATGTTCTCACTAATTGTGACTCAATTTGTTTAGGATATTCTATAGTTAGTGGAACTATTGTTATTCACAGGTGAGGTACATGATAATGATAACAAACCATTCAGCGTTGTTTTTTTTTTCTATACTATACATATCGAGCCTTTTCAGTAAGAACGGCGCAAGCGACCAGTTGCGTTTTTGCAGGAATCGGTTTTTTCTTCATGATTAAAAAGTATTTTTTTAAATATGTTAATAGCAAAGAACTACTCTAATAGATCAATAGTTATACAATGTATAAGTTATACAATTTTATATAAAAACGCAAACTCGTTTACGATGTTCTTTCTAAAAAGGGTCGCCATCTTTAGTTTTCTTTTCAGGTAGGTATGTCTATATTGGAGTGACTAGATGTAGCATTTATGCGCAGCCTCCTCCAACTTTGTTAGGGTCGGCTTCGGGTGCAATTGAAAGTTAATAAATATTTACATTGCTACGATTGGCAACGACCTATGGCAACGACGACGACTAGAACAACAATATTGGAAGTTTTGTTACTATTTTGGTGTACAATAAAGTTTATTCTATTCTATTGGTTTTTTTTTCGGTGGGAAAATCATCCAATGACATCCCCCGCCCTTGAGCGGTGCGAGAGCGTGTGTCAGACTTTTACTGACTAAAAACCCACTCCTGTTCCTTCGTTGCCTTTCATACCAGGGCCGAGTCTTCCTTTTAGAAGCAGACCCATGGCCTTAGTAGGCCGTAGGCGCTTGAGGCGCGCGTGGAACAGTACGCGCCGTCGACGACTTGGGCTCGGTCCGGACGGTTACTGGATAGTCGGACGGCGAGCTACCCATTGCTCGCCGTCCGCAAGCCCGCGCCTACGGTGGCCGAAAATCGTGATCAGAATCCCGGCGGCTGGGGCGCGAGGGTCATTGCCTCGATCGTGCACGTGCGGCCTTCTCCTTTGCTAGAATTACTGCTTCGCAAAAGGAAGCAACCGCCTGCCACTCCTCCTCTCTCCGGACCATGGCCTGTACCAAGGTCCGGCGCGAGAGATCGCTGCTGCCGATGGGCGATCCACGATGACACGGCGCCGGCGGTGCAGTGCGCAGGCGGGGCAATTCTATTCTATTGGCTAGCTAACCCACAAAGCAGATACCAGTCAACACAATAACCTTGGTTGCCAGATTTCCAGTGTTCTGACTGCCTGTAACGACTGTCAAAGATCTACGAATTTACTACATAGGTACACGGTTGAAAAATAAATATTTACATGAAAATACCTGCTCGAAATATCCTGCTTATGGGACGCTCGTTCATTTTCACTGGCAACGTATCTCTTTATCGCTTAACCTTTCACATAATAATACAATTATCGTAATGTATAATTATATCTATTATTATTTATTGTAACCTACAATTCATAAACAAAAAATACAGGACAAATATTATTAAAAATAAGTGTACGGGCGCGGTCTTATCGCACGGGGCAATTTCTTCCAAGACAACTTTTTGGATGGACTGAAAGAAAGGAGATAGATATGGTTTTTAAGTTTCTCATTTTAAGTTTACTTATTAGTGAAATACATACTGGATATTTTTTTACTTTTTAGGGTTCCGTACCACAAAAGAAAAACACGGAACTCTTTTAGGATCACTTTGTTGTCCGTCCGTCTGTCTGTCTTTCTGTCAAGACCCTTTATCTCGGAAACGCGTGGAGGTATCGAGTTCAAATTAAAACCATAGACTCAGGTCTACGGTCCCTTGAAGCTTTGAAAAAATCAAACTTCTGAGTTAACGAAAAAAAAGATACAGCCGTTTATGTCGTAAAAAAACGTGTATTTCGACACTCTCAAGGGAATCAAAATTCATAGGGTACTTCCCGTTGACCTAGAATCCTGAAATTTGGCTCGAAGCAAGGTCTCATAGCACAAGTATAGGAAAAAATCTAAAAACTGTAAATTTATAGTTACGCCACAAAAAAAAACTTTTTTTGCGATTTGGAGAAATATTCTTAACTCAATTCGGGAATTGAACTGTTTTCATAGGAAAGTTTGTACGGAAATCTCAGTGCGTCAGTCCGACTCGCACTTGCCCGGTTTTCGAAGGATTTTCCCAATGTGTTATTAGAAAAGTATACCATTGTTTTTAGTTTTTACCATTGTTACAGAAGAAACGAATAATTTAGCCAGGCACTATGCATGTCAAGGGTAACATCAGAAATTCAATGAATGGGAAAAATGGGTGTCTAACTTAACGTTTTTAGTTTGCGTTTTTGAAATATCCTTTTCTGAAGTTTTCTCTTTTCCTCTATAAAATATAGATTGGTGAGAATAAGATTATCGAAAATGTGACATCCCAATTAAAAAAATGTATGTTTTTTATCAGAAAAAATGTCACTACTTCACACGTAGACATGGGCATTCAATTGGGTTCACAGACTAGTATTGGGTTCAAACCTGTCTGTATTCACATGTTGTTGGGATCCTTTCAGAAGTTTAAAAGCTTTTTGCGATGTTTTTTTATCAATTTTACTACCATTATGTACCTGTTATGACCCCACTCACAACAATCTGTTAGTTCATAGAAGTCAAGGTAAAGGCATAGATCAAAAACAATTCTTATGAAATATAACTACATATTACAAAAATATTAAGATAATTTTTTTCTTTAGCAACAAAATCTAATGACTATTGAAGTTTTAATAGGTAATGAATAAGAAATTAAGAAATATAACAGTAGAAGTGATAAGAAATACTGCATTTTTAGATTTATTGAAAAGTTTAACAAGTTTTAATAGCTATTGGACATGTATATGGAAGTTAGTGACCACTCATGAGACAGTGATGGGGAAGTGGGACTGTTATATATCCATCTCTACTTGGAGCAAAATGCTGGTGTGGACAGCAATTAAGATTACAGAGTACAGTGAGTCTATGCCTCAAGTAGTTTTGTTAGGTATTGATATAAAACACAATATTACAACAACCAATTTATTTTATTTGTAGTGATAATAAGAATTTTAGATCGGTTTTTATTTTAATCTTTCTAATTAGAGACTTAATTAAGACTATGAGAGAGCAAGCACCGATGTTCGCTTGGGGTTTAATGAATTAAAACTGACCCAAGAGACATAGTGCCTTCTTAGTTCATTAAATGCAAAAAAGTTAAATTTCTTAATTTTTTTTTTTTATATTTTTAAATTTTCTCAATCTTTCTTTCCGTAAGATCCTCCTACAAAGTAATAGATTAATTAAAAAAGAAAGATGAATAAAATTGGTAGTCATTCTCTAGTTATGGCATGACCAAGGTAAATAGGGATTCATATATATATCGACGATTGAAAGGCTAATTGATCTAAACTAAATTTTTTCCAATATTAAGTTATATACATATTCGGAATCAGCCAATTTTTCTCCGTCATTTGAGTCAGGTTTAATTTTTTTTTTTTTAAATGTCGCTTAGATCAATTAGCCTTACAACCGTCGATATATAGATTTAGGAACACTGGTACTTGATTTCTCTAAAATCTATTAAAGCAAAAGTCAGTGTGGCTAAAAGATTGCTGTTCATTAATTACAAATGCTTAGTTTTCCTCAAATTGACATATTTACAATTCAAGGTAAATTTGTATTGATAAGTTAATGTACATCACTGAAATAAGTTAAAGTTATGGACCTGCCTTGTGTTTGAAATATTATGTATTTTTATGAAGATCTTTATTTAAATCAAATCAATTTAATATTAAACACCGTTTACTATGAAAAAAAAAAAAATTGAGATAGAAAAGTCCTTGCATTATTTATAGTATGAAAGGAAACTATAGTTTAATGCTCATCATTTTTGGTTGTATGAGGTCATACTACCTGTATAGTAACTAACTAAAATTATGAACACCTACATCAATCAGCTATAACTGGGTACTAACTTTTTAAGTGGAGCTTAGCTTTCTTCATGAATGCATGACTATTTACTAAATTATAAATATAAATTAGTACCTTGCAAAATAGAGAACTTTCTTTTTTTTTTGCTAATGACATACCTAAAACCTGGCCGTTATTTTTATTTATCATTATTAACTGGCAGGTGTAATTTATTTTATAAGCACCGTAATGTTCGTGCCAATTACGATAAGGAAACAATTCCAATGGCAAATAAGAATTCTTTTTAATAGGAAACGTTAATTACTATGTTACATTTGTTTAAATCGCAATAATGTGGATGAACTGAAATTTTGAAAGCATTATTAATTCATGCCTCATTGAGTTTCATGAAAATTCATAAAAAGAACATGAATCAATTTTTTTACTCGTCACACGATAATATGCCTCACGCGATATAGCGCGATTAGGTTATCACACTTGCCGTTTTTATATCACAATTCCATCAAAATAAAACAATATTTGAGATTACTTACTTCTCTAACACGTAGCGCAGGAATATAAACACAAATGCTAACGGTATAGGATAGAAAACGTGCGTATGATCGGTGTAAACCACCGCCTTATCGGGACCAGGAGCGATGTCTGCCCATGTCGTATTGGGCGGCAACCACACGTTTTCATTCCAAAACTTGTCGAGGTAATACCTCAACATATTTGGCACTCTATTCTGTTTTGATTACTATTTTAATTAAATCCAATTCAATTTTTAGGTACAATGTGTACGAGCACCTCACGGCTTCATTGAGAAAAAAGTGACAGATAATTGTTGCGAAGTTGCCATACAAAACTTAATAATTGAGTCGCAAGCGTTGGATTTTTAGTTAAAATAACGTGCAAAACCGTCTTTTTATTTCATTAGTTTAAAAAAGATTAAGTATTGTGTTATGTCAGATGCAATTCTATGTCAAAGAAATTGAACTGCAAATCCAAACTTGTCATCGTTAATTTAGTAACGAGCATGACGTGGTCTGTGAATATTTTGTACATTTAATCCTTTTGCCAGATGGTAACATTGATCAAGGGATCGGTCAATTTGAATTAGAATAACTGAGAATAACAAGACATTATTAGTATAAGAATAATTAAAAAAAACTCCTGTGTGATTTAAAAAACGTTTCAGGGTTCAAAAGGTTTTAAACGGCATTCATATTTGCGTCGTTTAATTCTCGTGAGTCACATCACAAGTGCCATTTTATGACAATCTGTATTAATACTAACTACGGCCCGCGACTTCGCCCCGTAAAGAAAGCAGTAGGTCTTTCTCACATTTCATAGGACAATCCCATCACAAAATGACCAATTTTTCCTATTTCATAACCAACTTTTAAAAAAGGAGGTTCTCAATTTGTCTGATTTATTTTTACAGTAGCTTTTTCAACGATATCTTCGCCAAATGAAACCCGATTTTTATAATTCTTTTTTTTTAAATAATAATTAATTCAAAAAATAAAATCATCATCGCAACACGTTTTTTTCTGCCTTTCTGTACTGTCAAAAGAAAAAAAATAAATTAATTTGTGTACCTGTGTATTGTAAAATTGTATGATATTTATGGTATAATAGTATGTCTATTCTTGTACCTATTTGCCTTTTCTCTCTCTCCCTATCGCCTTATCTCATCACCCTAAGGTTGACCCCCAGGAAGGCCACCCTAAGGAAAATGCCTAAGGCATTAAGTCCGCCGCTGTACTTTTGTGCGTAGTGTTAAATAAATAAATAAATGATGGCAAATCTTCCGGGATTTGCCATATCGTAATATAATATCACGCCAATACGCTCTATAATATGTTCAATTTCTTTGATATTGGAGTTATTAATTCGCGCATAACTCTTTGGTTTATGAACCGATGTAGAGGATTCTTTTTGGTTTGGGTTAAGTTATAACTCTATGGTAAATATAGGAACATATGTACAGTAGGTTTTAGTCAGTAAAAGTCTGACACAGCCCTTTCGATCTACCCTAGAGCTAGAACTCATTAAATGATTTCCCACTACAAAAAAGGTACCTTACCAGAGAACTTTCTCACACGACGAAACAAAACCAGATTCTTTTTTTGTAAAAAGTTTTTTCTTTAAAATCACGTGCATTAGACTTGATGAGACCCCAAATAAAAAAAAAACAAATAGTTCAAACCAATTTTGGTTTTAGCGAACAGCAATTAACTTCTATATAATAAAAGCTGAAGACTGTTTGTTTGGTTGAACGCGTTAATCTCAGGAACTACGTACAGATTCGAATTGAAAAATTTATAAAATTTATTACTTATTAGTTACTAATATTTAGTCCCACCAGGGAATCGAACCCAAGACCTTCTATTAGCACTAGCGCTCACGACTTGTACAAGTGTAAACCCTGATGTGAACTCAGAGATTGTATTATATACTAGAGAACCCAGTTTCGTACGGGTGTTGGAAATCTTTAAATTTCTATATAATGTACATGATATACACCTAAATCTTCCTAACGGAATAACAGATTAATTCATCGTATGGAATGGAATCATAGTAATTCATGTACCTATGCTGGTGAAAACTGCATGAAAATCCGTTCAGTAGTTTTTGAGTTTATCGCGTTCATACATACAGGTAGAAGCGGTGGTTGATTTTGTTTTATTATATGAAAGGATGTATATAAATTGATACAGTCAGGAGTGGTTGCGTAGTAGCAAAATCATGTGACAGCGTTAGGTGATGTACTGCTCAATGAGAAGCACGCTGCAGACCCAGCATTAAGTTTGACACTTACTATTTATTTATTTAGGGATTACTAACGGGTGTTATAAAATAAAAAATAAAAACTTAGAAATAAAAATTGGTAAACGTAACCTAGTCCTACGATGCACACTCAATTATAGGCAACCACAGCTTATGCATAAACAAGTGAACATGGCTCTAAATAATTATGAAAATATTAAATTATGTAGAGCATAGTCATTATAAAGACACTAAGTTCTAAAAAAATGACTTACCCCAAGAACGTGGAGTTGTATGCAACCTCATTGTAGGTATGTGTACTGCCGAGGGCGACGGAGGGGTGCGACTTGAAGAGTGCGGGGCGTCGGCGATAGCAAGCCATTCGCCGAACGGTTCTGCGAACTTGCTCGTTGGAACATTGGCTGAGCGGGCGCCGGCGGTGCACCGTTTGCGGCTGGAGTGTAGGTATAGCTAAGGGTGTGTACACACACGCAGAAGCATAAGACTGTGTACTAACGGGTGTAGTATATATGTTTTTGTATGCTTTCTGATTTATGCTTGTATTTATGTTGTATGTATCAATTATGTTACATATACACAGGTGGTCTTAAAACTTTCCGACCCAACAAAGATAAATTTTTTCTTATAATTTATTTTTCTTTTTTTTTCAGTCTCCTTGAAACTCTACACACTTCTCCCAGCGATGCCTCCATCTCTCTAACCCGTTCAAATAGTAGTTGGCGTTTATCTCTGCAAAATAATTATTCACGTAGTTAGGCTCCGCATATGAGGGAACAAAAAGAAGTTGCTTGGGGGGCTAGATCTGGGGAGAAAGGCGGATGATCAAGCAGTTGTAACTGTAATTCGTAGATTTTCGCCGTGGCTACCGCTGAGTTGAAAGGGGCCGTTGTCTTGGTGAAAAAAGGGTTTTCTTTTTCTGCATCTCACATCGATTCACTCAAATGACTGTTAAATAACAACTGCGCATCCAAAATGGCTGAAACTTTGTTGAGTAAAGGGGTTGACCTTGGTTGCAAACTAGCGTTCCAACCAAGGTCACCTTGGTTTATGTGTTTGGTTTGCGACTACATGGATGTAAACCACGCGCCAACACGTCCGGTGGTTGGGAATACGCGCCTCCCAACTAAGGACGTTGAAGGTCATGGTTTACAACTGCTGTCTACACGGATTGAAACTAGCAAGGTCACAATGGTTGGGACGTTGGTTTTCAACCATCTGGTCACCCCTTTATAGTCACAAAATATGCACAACTACATTCACTAGCTTTTATTGTTGAGTACTGCTATCTTCACATTGAGGTCGGAAACTTTCAGACATCATCATCCACGTGTTATGTTTTTATATATGTCGACGGGTGTAAAATAAAAAAAGTTATCTGCAATTTTTTGATAATTGCAATAATTTACTAAAGTATCATATTCCACAACATGGTATATCTTCTTTCCAGAGTAAAAGAGCAAATACTAAGGCGATATCTGTAAAAAAAACTGTATAAGTTGTTTACGTGAGATTTTTTAATCGGCACAAATCTTCATAAAATTTAATCCTACAAAAAAAATAATTACATACTCTTTGTAATATTAATTAAGTATAAAATAATAACAAGCTGCTGAAAGAGAATTTTTGAGGCTGAAAGAGAAGATTTTAAAAATCTTTTTGTAAAATAGTAATTAATTATTTAATGTAAAATAGCCGAAAAAAAAAATACAGTGTACTTACTTATCCAGCAAATGTCTCAAGATGCCTCACAATCAGTGGTACTTGATATAGAAGTCTCTGGATTCTGGCTACAGCATTTTCTTGACTAATCCATTAGATGGCAGGAGCCAGCCACAGGTTGTCAGTCCAGAGAATAGCTGGTAGCTATGGTTAAATACTTTTCAACCACGTTGGAAAGTATTTTGTAATAAAATGTGGTTAAAAAAGGGTAGGTTACCAATACATAGTGCAAAAGGAATAAGCTACTTTTTCATTATGAATATTGTGAGTCAATTAGGTATTGATTTAATTTAAATAGTGCTTACATAAAGAGATTTTGTAAAATTACAAAACACTAAAAAAATACACAACACAATAAAAAAAATATAACTCCTAAGCCTACTGGGCCAAGGGTTTGGTTCTGAAAGGAAAACTCGGCCCTGGGACGAATGCAAAGAAGGAACAGGAGTGGGTTTTTGTCAGTAAAAGTTTTACACGCCCTCTCGTTTCGCTCAACAGGGGGGATGTCATTGGATGATTTTCCCACTTACAAAAAAAATTAGTCTATGATTGCGATCAATAAAGTACGGCTAACGTCATCTACTGGTTACCCCCTTTTCGAAGGCATTTTGATGTGAGAGTGGGATATCCAATTGGTGCTGCTGTCTGTACATAATTCAGGACGTTAGCGTCATCTAGTGGTGTTCGATAGTCTGAAACGTGTTGCTCGACCTAGGCCGAGCTCGTGTTCAGTTCAATTTGTTAGTAGTTTGTAGTCTTTGTTAGTAGCGTTGCGAAACGTTTAGAAACTGTCGTTTGTTCTGTATACATGTAATGTGTAAGAATATTGTTCGAGTGTGAATTGTGTATAATTTGATTTAAAATAAAAAATAAAACTATTGAGCGTTAACTAACATTTCTACACAGTAGTACGTCCACAATAGTTACAAAATTATAACTGACTATCTTTTACCTGCGGCTTCGCCTGCATACATAAAACATAGCCTATGTCACTCAGGAATAAAGCAGCTTTTTATCGGTGAAAAATTTTTCGCTATCGGACCAGTACTTTCAGAGATTACCTCCAACAAACAAAAAAAAAACAAACTTTGCCTGTTTATAGTATTAGTGTAGACGGTACCGAGAAAGATATATACCATAACCGATACTTAGCCGATTATTTATGTGCTTAAAATAAAGACTATTAAATAATAATAAAAAAACCTATGTTATGGGTAAACCATGCAAGTTAACAAAAAAACTGGTTAAATTTTGTATCATTTTAATATTGTTTTATCGCATACAAAAGAGACTATTTTGCAAATCATTTCATCTCGCACAAGTCACATTATAAACATCCACAGTAGGTACAACACTCTCAATACACAACAATACAATACACTTTTATGAATAAAAAATAGACCCATTCCAAACATAAGCTAGTCACTGGTGTCTGGAGTCAAGTTTAATCTACTCTGCAAAATGAAATAAGACCACTTTCAGTCGTGAACTACTAATGCCCGTTTTTAACTAACATTCCTTCAATAAAATCACACTATTTTACTGGATTTTAAACTCTCTATGATAAACCGAGCGATGAAAATCGAACAGTGCTATAATATTTGAACATTTATTTATTTGTATTCTATAAACTATTTGAAATAAGATGAGACATTTAAACAAACCTTTTTACTGTCCGTTCAACCGATTTTGTCTTCTATGCCGTAGGCATAAAGGATGGCATTAACAGCAAAAAAGTCATTACAATACCAACTATTTACTGCAGTTGCAATTTGTCATGCAAGTAACGCAATAAAAGTCAAAATCGATTGAACGGCCAGTAAAAACGGTTTGTTTAAATGTCTAATCTCATTCCGAATGAAGTATAGAGTTGGTGAAGCATAATAGTAATTTATAAGACGGACAATTGTCTAGATAGTATTCGTACTGCGCGTTTGCCCAGCGAGCGTAGGCGTTTACATCAAGTAGACGCTGCGTAAACGCAAATGCTACGCTAGCGAACCGTACTTGGTTGTATGAAATATTAATATGGCATGGTTGTAACGTTTAAGCTACACAAAAAATTAAATGAAACAGAACGCTGCTTATTTCTTTTTTCGCAGTAACACATTAAGTTATTTGTAGTACAAGTGGCAAGTAGACACTGAACGAAATAACCCCAGACAACAGTGACTACATTTGCGAATCAAAACAAATAATTAATTAACTAACTTACACCAAAATCAACAACCATAAGATAAGCAAATTTTCTTTTAATTTATTAAAAATATAACCGTGATAATAAAAAATAAAACTTTGATGACAAATGCAGTTCAGACGGAGATCAACACATACAATACAAAATTATTATTAAATCAACATACAGTTTTCTCTTCTCGTCTAGACGTTACTTACCATGTATATTAACATCATTTAAAATATAGCGAAAGGCACCAACGTATTATTAATGTTTTATTTGTACATTATTTAGTTGTTTGAATAAGTAACAGTATAGTTAAATAGACAAGACAGGAAAGACCAAACGTTCAATACAGAACAAAAAAAAAATTGGAATTAGCTAACATTTTTTTTTTAGGATGGCAATAGCGAGTTTTGCCCTTTTCTAAATCGAGGTTCACGACAGATGTCGATTAAGTACAGCTTTGTTTTTGGTATTGTAGAATGCACTCATAGATTTATTTTTTATTTCGATCCATTTTTTTTCATTGGACATTTTGGTCGTTTGTTATTTTGACTGTTCTTCTCATAACTTTTAATATTATAAAAATATTTTTAAGACTCCCAACTTTAGGTACGGTAAAACCGTTTTGTAGTCTATCATAAAACAGTTACTTTTTTGTGATTATAAGCTAAGTTTGTAAAGAACTCTAAGTTCGCGAGTCTTGGACTAGACCTGGACTATTTTTTTTAAAGAGTAAGTATTTGCGATCTACTTGACGGTTGCTTTCCATAGGAAACGACCAATTGGAACTTCACTAACTTCGTTTTGTATGTGCACTTATAGACATAGGTAAAATAAAATATATTATTTTGAATCATGAAGGTTTATTTCCGGGTCCTAACCGCTATTGCCAAGGTAAACAGCTATAGATTAAGTAATTAAAATATTTTCACATGTGATTAAAGTAACCATCAATAATTTTATTAATTGTTCATTCGTTGTAGAAGTCATTTAAAGCTAGCTATAGCTTTTGTATTATTACCACTTATTAACGATATCGAAATAATAAAATAACAATATTTATTTTGTGCCGAACTAATATTAGAAATATATTTTATAAAAATACTAGTGAGTGTGATTGGAAAGAGAAAGCGAGAGGAAACGTAATCGTTGAAAAGAATGAAGGCAGGCCTTTGCCCAGCAGTGGGATAATACGGGTTAGCTGTAATACTAGTGACCTGCCCCGGTTTTCTACCGGCAAATACTAAATGAGGAAGTTGTTCATTGCTCTTTCTATTAATGTAATTTTGATGCGGTTTTGCATCAAAATCATATGGTTTAAAAGGAATTAGCGGATAAACAAAGATCCGAAAGCGACTTTGTTTTATCTGTATATATATAAAAGGTAAAGTCGTGACTCAATTATTGTTTAAGGGCTGTAGTTTTTAATATATTGGTTTACAAATTCCCAGATTTGTTCTACAATTGTTTTAAATGTACTAAAATCCTATGTTTTTTTTTTGCTAAATACCAGTGTGGTCCCTCAGTTCACACCCACATACTGACCCATCAACGGCCAGTGCAAATCAATGGCCCTAGAACACGAAACTTTTCACCTTTTATGATGTATACAAAGAATAATTTTTTTAAAACTCACTCTGTAAGTGGATGAAACGGGCGTCCAAAGTTTGTATGGAGAACCCTGCTTTTACGCGGGCGAAGCTAGTATTATATAAAATATGTATAAGAGAACTGTCAATATTCCTATACATGCTAGACTTTATTATTATTAGCAACCAATTCATAAGTACGATTAGTTACGTAAAATAAATATTATGGAACATACTGGTATCTTTATAAAACTATAACAACATTTATAAGCACCATTACAGTTAAGTTTATCCTTACAATATAAGCTTTGAAATAAATACTTTTGTGTACTCCATAATATAATTTAAATGCTAAACTGGGTTGCAGTTCCTTCTACATTAGAAAATCTATACAATAAAGTAAGTGCGCACCGTAATACTTAAAATACACCAAGCCTTATCAAGAAGAACATCGTAACTGACTGTTTGCAGTTTTTGCTGGTAGAGATATTTTCTTTCCTAATTTATAAGTATTTATTACCAGGGGCGCCGACTCCGTGGGTGCTCGGGGGCTCGAGCACCCACGGAGTGAGAAATAAACAGTGGGTTCCGAGCACCCTGAGAATAGATATCAAGAAACAGATCAGTAATCGCCTTGGATGGGCGTTTTTTCATTACCCGACGACCCGTTTAGCGCAGTGGTTTACAGCGTCGGGTGAGACGCTAGGGTCGCGGGTTCGATTCCCGCACAAACAAATGTTTGTTAATGAAACAGATATTTGTGTTGGGTCTGAGTGTTTGTGGTACATTCGTTGTTCCTGGTTTCCATAGTACAAGGGAAAACCTTGGGACCAGGACAATGTATGTGATGTTGTCTCAATTTATTATTTTATTTTTATCAAACATAATTTGTAATTAAGTACGCAGTATGTAAGTAGGACATTTATTTATTTGGCGGTCGATCAGTGTGCATTTTTCTTCTCACACTTCGCCACTTTTTCGAGTCATCGAATGAGCATGAGTACTGAGTACCCATGAGGTTTTCTAAAAGCCGGCGCCCCTGATTATTACAATATCTTTCTAAAAATGTAAAGACTTATCTGATATTACAAAAGGCAAAGTTCTGACTCACTCACTGACTCATTAACGTCAAGTAAAAACCCTTGGACCAGAACGCTGAAATTCTCCACAAAGGTACCTTTTATGATGTATACAAAGAATAAGAACGATTTTTTCAAATTTCATTCCATAAGTGGATGAAACGAGTGTCCAAAGTTTGTATGGAGAATCCTACTTTCACGGGGGTGCAGTTACTGGTACAAGCTAGTTATTCATAAAACTACTGGTATCTTAGAAGAGGCATATAGCATCAGCCTTTTTTAATGTTCCCACTACTGGGACTCAGGCTTCCTCTCTAGGAGAGGGAATGGGCCGTAATCCAATGAACGTCACTGGTGAATGTCACTTGTCTTCGAATTTTGGTTCTAGGACATGCCGGTTTCCTCACTATGTTTTCCTTCACCGTTCTTGAAAGCAGTGGTGATGAAATAAATTACACAAAGTAATGCCCCTGGCTAGGTTTGAACCCGCGACCTACAACTCGTAAGTCGGGGCCTTTACCATTCGGCCACCACTGCTCTAAGAAGAATAGGCGGCATTATTGACATATTATTACATAATTATACTTTTTAATTAGAAAAGAAAAAAAAAATCAGTAAAATCCTTTTCTGTAAAAATTTCGAACTGCCGGTTACGAGGTTCTTCCTGAAAAGGCTCAATATCCCTATTTTAATATAAAGAAAACACCACAGGTGGTTTTAATACTATGAAGAATCGAACCAACAAAGAATGAAAAAAAAAAACTCAAATATTCAGTTAATGGTATAAAGGGCCATAAGGTTATTTGTTCATTTATTTATAATAATTTTATACCTACTTTAGTAATGTACTTGCACCTTTTTGTTCATATCGCGAATTTATCAACTTATGAATGTCTGTCAAAATGAATCTAATGAATACTAGCATAAGGATAAAAATAAAGCGAGCTTGCACGTATAATGCAACAACGATAGTGAAATATCTTTCTAAGCATAAAAAATGAACAATTCCTTTAAACATTTGAACAAAAATAACAAAGTCATAAACAAGTTGGTAGTCGTACAAATACAACGCTCGTAAATAAAATTACTTCTTAATACTATTTATAATTTTTATTATAAGCTTTTTAAAGCGTCTGCAAGTGTTTTCGATAGTACCGCTTTTTAAATATTACTTAATTTTAGTTGTCTCGAATTTGGACTACAGTGCACCTATTATACCCACTTTTGGAATTTTAGATAATTTATGTCAACAAAGAAATGTCATAATTCTGAGTTGAGCTGAGTGATAACTAACACATGCTTGCACGGTTTGGACACATCCATTCAAATCTGTGTGGGGCTTTCCTTAATAGAAAACCTCAAACGTTAACTTACGTCGTCCTATTTGCGACATAAATATCGTTCATCGCCTATGAATAATCTGACAATTATTTCGGTTATTCTTCTCAAAGTAGTCGGTTAGGGAACACCGGCCTCATCTAGTTTAAATTTAATAGACATAAAATATTGACGTGTGAAACTGGTAGATGTTTCTAATCGAGAACACGCAGGAGAATGTCTGGAAGGACTTGAAGGCCTTTGCCTAGTAATGGGGCAATAATGGCTAGAAAAAAACATTTAATGTGTCACTGGTGCAAAAATATTGTGTCAGCATGAAAATCTTTGTTTTGTCAATTTATCTAAAATACCAAGGGCAAGTACAGTCAGAGTGCGATTCGACCATCGACTAAAAACCAGTCGGCATATTAATAACTATTGTTACTAACTAACAATATGTGCAATAATGTCAAATGATATGATTAATATTTGTTCGTTATTATTATTTCCTATTAAATATTAAGACAACATTAGGCCACACGCGGAATCGGCGGGAAATTTTTATTTAAAATTATATTTAGAATCAATTCGAACTTTCTAGATGCTGCATATGAGAGAAACAAAACTCGATATAATCCTCATTGATGCACAATATACAAGGTCTAATTAGATCATATGTCAGGTAACAGAAAATCAGGTGAGTTTTGGTCAGTAAAAGTCTGACATTCTTTCTTACCCAGAGCGGGAGAAAATCTTTAAAAAAAAACTGTATCTCCAAAGGATTAGGAATCGCTGTTTCTACACACATTCCATATCTAATAGATGTTAAGCCTTCCCCCAAAAATCCCTTAGTACTTGTGAAGTTTTACCAGCTAATTTAATTCCATCTTGTTAAATATGTAACATAACAAAATTGAATGCAATTTCATGTAGGATATTCCGGGCTCTTGGTCACTCATAAACTCTAAACGGCTTAAGGTGAAAGTTACGGGACCGATCGTGGCCATGTTCCCGCTAGATGACGAAGTCAAGTGAAGTCAAGGAAATGGTATTTACTAAAATCGGACATTTCACTTTATTAAACTAATCAAATTATTGCCCCAAAATCTACCTTTAGTGTATTCGAGTTATGAAAATAGTGATTCATTGTTGTCACTTAGCTTTACTTTCTAATTTACTATGATCTAATTGGTCCATGGGCACACCCATGGACCAATTAGATTATAGTAAATTAGAAAGTCGTGTTCTTGATCTGTTGAAGTGAGCATTTCTGAAACTACGGACGCGTTGTCAATTTTAAAGATAAATGAATACTTCACCTATTCGTAAAAAATAAAAGTGAATATTCTGATGATTCGATTAAATTTAAAAATAATTACTTAATAATTATATTTGACGAAACTGTGTAATAAAAAGTTTTTTTTTTATATAAATGGGTAAGTTTTTCCCTAGTATGAATACGCCTTTACTTTACAGAACTTACTATTTTCTTAATACGAATAAACTAAAATTCTAATTGTTCATGTCCCTAACTATAGTGCTTAAGAATACTGCTATGCTTATGAACATGGCGGCGCTCGAGCCTGTAGCTTTCACCTTTTCACCTTAGCTTACGAAAATTTTGTGATATAGGAACAGGCGGAAAAGTTTATAACATCCTACGATCATGTCGAGGTAAAATACACTTATTTAGAACTTCTATAAAGCCTAATTTCGTTTGAATTACTAAACTGTTTAGATTTTAACGCTGTCTTTCTATTGCGTTCTGTACAAAATATATATTTTATAGTTTTGTTATATTTGTGAATACCTACTCCATATATTTTGCTAGCATTACAGGGTGATTTAATTAATTGGCCATCTTTCTAGGGATAACTACTCGTGAAGAACAACCTTTATCATGGAAAGTATGGAAACTTAAATTATGAAGAAATAAAAATAACCGTGCAGTTTATTTATTTTTTAAATGACATAACCTACTGCTTAACTGCGATCCCACCTGATGGTAAGCAGTGATGCAATTGTTGATGGTGAGCCGCACTAGTTTATTCAGAGCCTATTCTCTCAAGCTTTGAAGAAACCTTCATTATAAATCGGACGGAAAGACCGCAGCAGGCAATTTTTTTCTAGTCCTTTTTTATATGAGTAATTCGAAAAAACGTTTCCTGGTTTTTATGTGAGTCATCAAATAATTTCTCTCGCTCTGGGTGGAACGAGAGGGAGTGTCGGGATTGATTAAAACTCACCCAGCGTTTCTTCTGTTGTCTTTTTCGAACAATCAAACTCGCCACCCTGGGATTATATATATCGTAGCCATTTCCTAGAATTGGCCATTTCACGATAGGCCGAGGTTAGGTTAGGTTAATTTTGAGGTGGCCAATCATTATATGTAATTGCAGACTACATCATGAAAAGGCCAATTTTACGATATGGTTATGATGAAATACATGTTTCTTTAACTCGACAAAATTTAGGGAACCACTGATTCTCTTTTCACGATTCTCGGTTAGTTCCATAATAAAGGTTGTTCATTTTTACGGGTACTTTCACCCCATGAAAGATTGTCAATCGTTTATAAATCATCATATTTGACATGTCCACGATAAAATAGCATGATATCCGCGGATCAACCCCCTTATCAAATTATCCGTAACAAACCTTCCTATACTTTAATAAAGCGATCTATCGATGCAATAATTGTTGATTTAACCTAATTATTGAATTGTAATAAGTTATGCGCGAGTGTTTTAGGCACTAATTATATCTTTATGATAATCATCAATTCAGTTCAATCGTATCTAAGAGAAGTTAATATGTCGTGGATGATAGAAATATTCATTATTCCTTATTAATTCTCCCATATTTAACATTCTAGCATTTATTTCGCCAGGGTCACACATCCACGACCAAATACTCCATCTCGTCAGCTCTTCAGTCACCTATGCGTATTGAAGAGCTAAACGAGATGGAGTACCCAGTCGCAAACAGACGACCCTGGCGAATAGAACACGAAAACACTCGTCGGAAATTCGACGCAAGCTGTTAAAGGGTTAATTTAACTTATATGTATGTTAAATTGTTGCAGTTTACGATCAGCAACATCTTCCTACTCCTGTCTCATATTACATGGGGTCGACGATTGCTCTTTTTATTTTACAATTTTGTATAAATATTAAACGGTCGTAAATAAATAATACTCTCATACATAATATTTTGATATGATTAAAAACGTGATGCATTCAATTTTTCACTTGCATTTTCTTTAAAGTCTTTATTTTGGGCGTGGCTTGCCCAAATACTTATCATGTATTTTAATTCTGTTTTAATTGGATGTGTGGGTAGTTCAATATACAGTTTAAATTTAATTTCTATCATCCAGATAGAATTTGACCATGATTCACTAACACAATTTTATTTTAACAGGGGAACTCCTTCATAAAACATGATGTACTTATCTCGTAGAATTAACTTGCACTGGTAATTTCAGACCACGATATATGATCATGATTTTAAAATGGTTAATTATACTTTGCAAACAAACCAAAAAGTTATTTTACAGCTTAGTCTACAATGCCTATTTTAAATATGTTGATATTTAGGCAAAGTTGATACTGTTCATATAATAAATCAATATGATCCAACTGCGTGGTCCCCCAGTAAATAACATACTTATAGCTATTATATGTATTTTCAATTTATATTAAGCTTAACAAGATTAGACTTAGCTATTGTAAACAATCACCTTTCGCTTGCCAAAGCACGAACATTACACGATATAAATATTGTAAAAATAGTACCAATTATTCATCATAATTAACGACCTAAATAAGTATTGTGACTTTGAGAATGGCAACAAAGAATAATAGAGCTTATTGTATTAAGACAAAGACGTGTTTTGCATGTAATGTTAAAAAAGATATAGAAAGTAACGAGCATCTATTTAAACTCAGAGTGATGCAGCAAAAATAGAGCGTTTTGTTAATATACAATTTATTATTTAAACCGATATTACGAACTAAGGTATCCCTGAAATTTTATAGCAATGAATCAATTAAAACATGATTTTTATATCGATATACTCAATGCCTGGAAAAAGTTTCGACGGTGTTAAAAAATCGGGTTGTATATTCGATTATGATTTCAATCAATATCAACTTGACTATTACTCGAAGCATCACGATTCGATTCAGAAATGAGACCTTAAAGGTAATTATAAAATTCGTATTTACATTATAAGTTTTTTTTTTATTGTTCATAGATTCAGGTATAATAGGATAGATAGATAGGATATTTAATCTTCTCATTAAGTTGTAATTTCAACTTTTGCGCTTACAACAGCCGAGGAAAAAGCCATAAACCAAATCCCATTATTTCTATGACACAAAACCAAATTGCTATCCCAGCATAGAGTTACCTTTCGCTTACCTCGAGTACTCATTATCTTAGGTACGCATTTTAGTTATTTATAAAATTAATGCTTATTTTAACTTTCACGACAGTTTTTTTTTTAGTTCAGAAACTAGTGATATTTAAAATTTTAGCACCTTCGTAATTTTTGGTATGATATATAATATGGTTTTAAAATATATATTTTTAAACCATATTATTTTACGGTAACTAAAGTACCCAAGTACTTATTTATTGTAAATATATGTTTAGTTCACAATATGGAATCTAAATTAAAACGTCAATTTCACAGAGAATGGTGAAAAAACAATTAAAGCGTTTTCAATGTTTGGTATTGCTCATTATTAAAATAACTTTTTATCAACATTTTGTAAATAGCATAAGCAACAAATCTATACTTTCAAGTACCTATATTAGAAATAAAAATTAGATTTATAATTTTAACAACAGCATATAGGTAAATACAAAAGTTAACTTAGGAATAAGTCAATCTGATTCATATTCCTGATATACACAGGTCATAATAATATTTTATCGTCATCATATTTATCGACAATAAATCAAGTATCATCACATCACTGTACCAAATAAATAATATCGATATTGATTAATTGTCCATAATTATGGTGTATATACTTAATCCAAGATACTTTACCTCTATCAATACTTAGAAATCTCACGTGTTATTATAACTTAGTCACAGTTCCATTCACTCACTGAATGAACGAACAACACAAGAGGACGAAAATTTTGGGGCCACACTACTGAACTATTTGTGCTTGCGTATAACTATAAACTCAGTTTCATCTTTGTGCAAACTTTTGGCGAACTAACGATTATTTGAATAATAATAATGGTAATATGTTTTGGTTTTTATTCTGTCAAAAACTACGTCCAGGTCTAAATTTAGAATCCAGCACCAAAAATATATGCGTATGCATGCAGTAGGTGTGACAGACATAATGGAACATGACCCTCTCATATTCCAGTTAAATACTCAATACGAGCAAAGAAAACTATACTAATACTGTTATGACAAAATGATAGGCGTCGAAAATGGGTTTTCTTAATCGACGCATTGTATTTTCAGATTATATTTTCATGAGGTACTTTGAAGTACGATCAATATTCACCCGTCATTCTGACAGTTAGGACTGCTGCTCACTTCATTATTGTAATTGTTCTAGTTTCATAGAAGTACTTTAAGTTTTATTAAAGGTACATTTAAGTACATTGCTGACACATTCTTTTCATATAATTATATATTTCTTGAGACAATATACCCATTACTCTGATGCACACTAAATCTGAACTGGACATCCTTAACAGATGTTGATAAGTAAAGAAGTCTGGATCTAGTTTTACGCGTAGTAAAGTCATCGTTTGCCGCGTCACAAAATTCACTTTGGCTTGATTTACATTTAACGATTGCTTAAAACTATAGACATTTCCTTAGACGCATTTTCCAACAACAACTTACATTAATCTTACCGAAAAGGCCCCCCTGCTCTTAACAGCTTGCTTAACAGTAAAAAGCGTAAATGTGGCCCCATACTAACACTAGTGATATAGCTAGTTACAACCTCGTAACGTGGAGTTGTAGTCTTTTGTGGCCGCCAGGTGGCGCCACGGACGCTGAGTTGGCCTGGACGGTCGGCCCGACCCTATGCCTCTCTGGAAAGATGGAGTTAGGGGTCAATTTAAAACGATCTGATGTTAGGTGGCGCTGAGACCACGGAGTGGTTAGTCAATGGAGTGTTAAGGGCTAACTGGGCGTAATTTGAGCCGCTCAAAATTAGTCGAGAAACTGTAGACAAAAAGATATTTTTTCAGTGTCAGACAGTTCAAAATATCAATTTGTCTAAATCCTGAGGTTTTAATTTTTTATTTCATTATCGATCCTGTATGATAAAAAATACCATACAAAAGGATTTTTATTCGAAAATAAATGACATAATTATTCGGTATCTCATTTTGAACAGCAAAAATTACGCAAGGTTACGGTTGACCAAACCCTCAATGTATAATGTCAGTAGTGTTGTTTTTGCAAACAATGTATTATCATCCAAACAGTGTTCAAAGGTCTTCAATATAAAAAGCGATATCATTACTCCAAAACCTTGTCAAAAAGTCATGCTTCCAGAATCAAAACCAAACGCAAAACCCACAAAACACCTAAATATTTTTTTATCGCTACTGCGTCAAATTGCTTAAAACTAACACGCATTAGTATATGTTTTAAAAAGTATCCCTGAATTCAGTTTTATTATTCTGTTTTAGGAATTGCTGCAATCGATGCAAGTCTATAAGCGCAAAGCCTTCACCAATGGAAAATTAAGTATTAAAAAAAAAAGAAGTCGGTATCTGGACGGCTAATGCCGCCAACGTACCACTTTTGTACATGAAGTTTTAATAAATATTAACCGCAGTTATAATGCGCCCAAATGAAAGATGCCACACGGGAATCATAGCCGATAAAATAGCGACATGCAGGTTCAGAAAAAAACAATATTTGCAGGTCATTTGACCGTAAACCGGGCAAACCTTAGAACATTGCCTGGCTAGACCGGGCATTTAAACCTGTTCAAGTCACATGCTCGGCTATCACCGGGCATAGAGACCTTGCCCTAAGACTCGGTGGTCGACGAATGAGTAATGTTCCATCTGCGTTTCTTGTGTATCTGCCGAGTCTTCTTCTGAGGAGAAATGTGTGTGTTAGCATTCTGTTTGTTCACTATGCTGTACACGCGCAGATACGACTGTAACAGTTTATCTCTCAATTTCTGTTTAAAACATTTGAAGTTGAGTTTTCTAAAACTCTCCTTTGGCCTGAAAACCTGTTATATTTAAGTAGGCTTTGACAAATTCTTAACTCAAAATATTCAATTCAGAAACTGGCCCTGCACCTGCTAAGTTATGTAGCTCTGTAGTTGCCGGAATCTGTGATAATTTAAAATGGGGAATTTCAAGAACCTTTTCTAGATGTACATTTACCCACACTAAAATATATGTAAAAAATGTGTAATTAAGAATAGTCTGCAAGTACATATTACATTGGATGGCGGTGTTTAAAGTAAAGTAGGAGTTATTTATGTACTTACTTTTTATGATTGACACGATTCGGCGTGCTATGATTGGACTGATGTGAACTGTCACTCATTTCAGAACTCGAACTTCTAATGTCACCTTCCATCTGGAAATTATGAAAATCGTTTATAATGAATAATATTTTAACGTTACTAAACCTTTTATTGCGGCAAATACTCAATCATTATGCACACTAAATTGTAAAAAGAAATCTCTTATTTCATAGGGCTGTTGGTCTAGTGATCAGTGGCCCTGACTACTATGCCGGAGTTCGTGGGTTCGATTCCCCCCCAGGACAAATATTTGTGTGGTGAGCATGATCATTTGTTCTGTGCCTGGGTGTAATTTATCTATAATATGTATGTATTTAGAAATATACATATAAGTATAAATATGAGTTGTCCAGTACTCATACCACAAGTTCTGCTTAGTTTGGGACTAGATGGCGTTGTGTGAAAGTTGAGGAATATTATTTCGGTTCTCACCCGTCCAGCTCTAATAGTTTTATAAGCGAGCTGCAGTATAAGCCACGTCCAGATTATATGCAAGCCCAGCAGCACGCAGAGCAGAGAGTTGAAGATGTAGTAGGCGGGGAACATCGGCAGCAGCATTGGCGCACGGATTGTTGTACTGGAAATAATGATAAATTTAATTAGACAACTGTTTATAGGCAGCTTGCGTGATGGCAACACAGAAATGTCAAGTATTTTTATGGCAAAAATTTAATTTTCACCGCTATATGGTAGATTCTGCTCCAATCAATCTTTTTCTGTGTCTGATCCTGTTGTCTTATGTCGAATAAATAGTTTTCTTTTAAAAAAAAATACACACTTTTTACCTTAAAAAGAGTACCCTTAATAGGATCATGCGGTAAGAAAGCTAGGAGAGGAGTACATAGCATAGCATAGCATAGTCGGCCTTATAATGTTCCCACTGTTGGGACTCAGGCCTCCTCTCTAGGAGAGGGAATGGGCTGTAATCCACCACGCGGGCCCAGTGCGGGTTGGTGGATGTCACATGTCTTCGAATTTTTGGGTCTAGGACATGCCGGTTTCCTCACGATGTTTTCCTTCACCGTTTTGAGAGCAGTGGTGATGAAATAAATTACACAAAGTAATGCGCCTGGCTGGGTTTGAACCCGCGACCTACAACTCCGTAAGTCGGGGCCATTACCACTCGGCCACCACTGCTCTACACTGGAGAGGAGTACAGTACGGCCGAAATATCTGTGTATGCCCTCTGTCCTCAATTCTCCATCATATGTCTTCGCATTAAAGGAGACAAAGGGCATTGAAAAAAATAATTAAAATTAGTGTCCGTTGTCCCCATTGGTCATGGGCCTGTTAAAGGGAACAAATTATTTCATTAGAAATTGTACATTATATTAAGTAGTTAGAATTTTAATTATTTTATTCTATGCCCTTTGTTCCCTCTAATGGGAAGACGTATGATGGAAACAGATGGCATACACGAAAATATTTGACCGCTCTGAAATTTGAACAGTTGGCTGCGCAGTATTTTTTTTTAAGAATCTTAATGCGAAAACTTGCAATTGCGTATTTTTTCGAGTAGGTATGCGCGATAGTTCGGAACGCCAACTTCAGAGTGGCCAACATATGTTGATGGTACGGTATAAGGAATAGTAAAGAAATGAGGGATGGATTGTGTAAAACATGATATGGCCAGACAGAAGGCGACTATTAAGAGATTTTGGCGACGAATAGAGGTAAAATTAATACAGTTTTTTCGGTAACTGTTCTTTAATGCCTTTTTATTTGTGGTCCCAAAATACTACCAAAAAATTATTAGGTGAAAGTTGGGACCGCGGTCCCGGTCCAAAGAGCCCCACGACCCAATAGTACATCTGGAAGTAGAACATTATACTAAACCAGGGTGGCGAACCCTTATATGAGAACGAGCAACTAAAAATATTTAAAAAGTGTAGTCATTGCGTGCCGCCAAAGAATCTTGGCTTAGTGATTTAATGAACAAATATTTAAACAAAATGCTATTAACTTTTAATTAGCAGCCCAAAATTCGTATATCGTAATGTTTACAGTAGTTTGTTTATTCAATTATATGTATAAAAGAAAAAAATGGTGTGTCAAATCACCTGCATGTTGTACTTCTTTCACTGGCGTGCCCGAATTATTTTACCACGTGCCATAGGTTCGCCATCCCCGTACTAAACCAACCCCAAATAAACGAAAATAGTAATTGATATAAAATATCGTAAGATTTTTGTAGTTCGCGAGCAAAGGAATCATCTCAGAAAAAGTTCTATAGCTTAATAAAATAGTTTACATACTGGTGTGCTGAAACAATAAATACCAATTCTTTATTTGCGCCTAACGTTGTTCCATAGAATATATATTAACTTTCAGTGTAAGATCACTACAAATAATATTGTATTTTGAAAAACGAAACAATGCAACCAAAATTCTAATGCAATATTTTGTCACAAGACCTCTAGCGTAGCTACCGAAGGGCTAGGCGGGGCAGTGCACCGGGGCACCCAGGCTCGGGGACCCCCGAGCCTGGGTGCAAAACCTGACTAGCAAAACTAAGAAAAATTTTCCTACCAACATCTAGGTTAAAAAATCTCAAAATCAAAATCTAGGCTAAATTTAGTTTGCAACAAGGGATGCATCGATATGCCTTTTTAACCGACTTCAAAAAGAAGGAGGTTCTATGTTCGGCTGTATGCATTTTTTTATGTATGTTCACCGATTTCTCGGTCAATTGTGGACCGATTTTGAAAATATTTTCTTTTTATTGAAAGTTTATGCTTCCAAGTCGTTCCCATAGGTAGTTCTTCCCATAGGAACTTCGAAGATATGGAACGGAACTCTTCAAAGGACCACACAGAACTGTCGTCACAAGTAGGTAAAATTGCCTTGTTTTTACGTGTAGTCGATGACTGATTGAAAGAGGGGTAGGCCTGAGCTTGGTTTATTGGAATTGTTATGCAATGTTTTAATGATTAAATTTTATAGGTACCTTACTATAGAACTTGCACACTATTTAAGTTTGGTTGAGAGGTATTTTCAAGTTGTGGTACCACAATAAAAAAGTTCAAAATAACTATCGGCGATACCGATATGTCAGTGATTTATTTTATTCAACCACTAGCTTTTGCCCGCGGCTTCGCTCCCGTCAACTGACTACTCTACCCTACTCAACCCTACTCTACCCTACTCTACCCTACTCTACCCTACTCTACCCTACTCTACCCTACTCTACCCTACTCTACCCTACTCTACCCTACTCTACCCTACTCTACTCTACCCTACTCTACCCTACTCTACCCTACTCTACCCTACTCTACCCTACTCTACCCTACTCTATTCGTATTTTTCTCGCCGTAAAAACCATCCTTGAACTTCAACGAACATTTTAAAAAAAGAATTGGCCAAATTGGTCCAGGCGTTGTTGAGTTATGCGCTTACCAACACATTTTGCGATTCATTTTTATATTATAGATATAGTTATAAATTATATGTATATTACGATATGTAATTATGTATTTTGTTTAGCGTGGAAAAAATACTACACGCTACAACAACAAGCAACAAAATCTAGCGAAGTGGCTTACGTGGGCGACAGAAGCGTGCGACACAACACACTGAATAAAGTGCGGGGACTCCCCGAGCATAGAAATCGTTAATCGTTTAAAACAAAACAAACTAAACAACACGCTCGTTTACATTACTGTTTTGAAGCGCAATATTTGAAAAGAATTGTTGCTATGAAAATATCGCTGATGCCGATATTGGCAAACCCGAAGTATCGTCGATATATCGGTATGGATGCATCCCTAGTTGCAACACTACTTTAATCATGACAATTCGTTTTAATCAGTAAAAGTCTGTCAGTCTCTCCCGCTCTACTCAGAGCAAAAGTTATTTAACGATTTCTCATATAAATAACACTCCTGTTTTTGGGCAGTCTTGTAAAAAGGGCTACGCCACTGCACAAGAGGTAAAAATAAATGAACTAGCGGAACTCTACGCTAATTTGATGGGTACTGATTCTAATGAGGAGTTGTCCCACAGCTGGACAAAGACCTTAAGTGTTTTAGAGGATGTAATTGTTTAGTCATCATGATATCAATAACCGAAGCTTCTCGAAAAAGTTCATATAATAATAGCATACTTAAATTATTTCTATTATATCTAGAATATACTGTCTCACAGCTGGGCAAAGGCCTCCCTCCATTCTTTCCGGCTCTGAACCATTTCCTGCCAATTCCTAAGAAATACATCAAGTCGTACCGCAACAAGTCTTGGTCTGCCGCGACCTCGTCGTGCAATTGTAGGACACGAGTTTTGTGTTTTATAAGCCGCTCAAACTAAAAGGTGGAAAAAAAAAAATTAATTAAACTCACCTCCAAAAAATGTAAAACGGGAAAATACCAAGTCTTGTTATAAGCCACAGTAATATAAAAACTGCGAATATAGTGTCACACAAGCGCTGGTAGTTGGCATACTTGGCCGCTTTTGCCATATCCAACAAAACATCGGAACAATCATGGACCACAAGCACCAAAGTGCCGACCCTGTGCAAATTGCAGACCCAGCTGAAGGACAGCAGCATTATGGTGGCGATGTGGTGCACGAACATCTGCCAGAAGTCCTTCCGTCTCACGTCCCAGAACTGCGTGAATGTCAGTGCCCAGTAAAAGGCAGCTGAGATCATGTAGTGCCACCAGATGTCGTCTGTAGAACCCTGGAATATGTTAGAATTATATCAGTTTAACACACAATTCCCCGCTACATGGTGGACCACCTATAGCCACAAACATACGGTATAGGTGTGCCCCGCTTGAGCAGAGCACCGCTGCACCGCCGTGTCCTCGTGGGGGCGATCGGCGGCAACGATCTCTCGCGCCAGGCCTTAGTACAAGTCATGGTCTGAAGCGAGGAGGTGTGGCAGGCGGTCGTCTCCTGCGAAGCAGTAATGCCGCAATCGCGAGGGAACGGCCCTCACGCCCCAGCCGCCGGGATCCCAATCCCGATTTCCAGTCACCGTAGGCGCGGACTTGCGGACGGCGAGCAATGGGTAGCTCGCCGACCGACCGTCCGGTAACCGTCAGGACCAAGCCCAAGTCGTCGGTGGCGAGTAGTGTTCCACGCGCGCCTCAAGGAAATGTCAGCGAACCGTAGGGGCCCAGCAGGGTCGAAGCCTACTGGGGCCAAGGGTTCGCTTCTGAAAGGAAAACCCGACCTTGGAATGCAAGGCAACGAAGGAACATAGAGGTGGGTTTTAGTCGTAAAAGTCTGTCACACCCTCTCGCTCCGAGTGATGATAAGCTGCACCTGTTGTGATAACTATGCTCTGATGATAACCTGCACATATTGTGATAACCATGGCCTTGTCAACAACCTAGTTTATTTCTATAGCTAGGCTGCAGTTTTAACTGTAGTTAAGGTGTGATTTTTATTCTGCTAAACACATGATTATTCCATGATATGATCGATCAATATATTATTATCGTAAAACAGTTACGTTGTCCACCGGTAGAATCCACTGTTCCTTAATTGTTCCATCAAAAATACTAATTGTGCACTAAAATATGCTCTTCTAGGTAGTTTGAAAAAAATAACCACGAAAGAGATGGCGGGGTCTGTGTTTGCTCACTTCGCTCGACCACTAGGCCCCGCCATCCTCTTCCAACCTACCTACCAACCCTTTCTGAGTCGGGGTGCCCCAAGTCTCTTGATAATTGTGAAAAGTCTAGTAGTAAAAGTAAGTTAATATTTGGTGTACAATAAGTATTTTTAGTGAAGAATAAGATTTTTAATGCCCAGAAATCTTACATTGATGATATTTATGGCCAAACGTGGATTGACATATTATCAAAATATATTATTATTAAACTATATTTTTCCTTTTATTATTGTGAACGTTTGGACTATGTTGATTGCTTTTTTTCCCTTTTCAGTAATTTTAACGTATGTCTGGCAATTTGAGTATTTTCTGCGGCCTACCCAAATGTCCTTTCTTTGGTATTGTTCGTCAAGTCGTTGAGCTCCTTAGTAGTCCTGAGTTGAGCTTTACGAATACTGACAAACGCTTGCACTGACTGGACAGGTCCACTCAAATTTGTATGGTTCTTTCTTCAAAAGACCATTTCAGACAAATCTGCATGGTTCTCATGTGATTTGACCATTACATATTTACTGTATGGACTTTAAAAGAGACTTTGACCCCTGAGTTTGTTTCGGTGTTTCTTCTCAGGGTAGTCAGCTAGGAAACACCGGCCTCACCTAGTTTAAAAATGACGAAAAAAAAAATTGACGTGTAAAAGTGTTTTTTTAAACCTATTTACAAAATAAATTTCATTTATCATTAAACGTTAAAGTTTAAACGATCTGGCCAGTTTTAGTTGGCTATATCATGAAATAATCAATTCTAAGACCTGCTATGACTTATAAAAACTTTCGCCTTTATAATATTAGTGCGATGCTGGGTGCATCTCGTCCCTATTGTACACTGACTTAATTTCTCGTGAGCTTCAAAACATCGAAACAATAGTCAGACACTCCTCTCGCAACTATGTGGCATCTACTCGTTAAATCTTACATAATTGAGAAGATTCGTCATTCATTAGTACTATTCGTGCAGCGCTATTTAAAGAACTCTAAGTTAGGTACGTTGCGCTGAAGCGATAATAGTCTAGCCATCCGGAGAATAAGATATTGTATTTCAAAACAATACAAATAATGTGTACGGACGAAGGTTTCAGTTTAGTTCCAGAGGATTGGCCTAATGCACAATTTAGAATCCCGGCATACAAAACACGCTCAATCTCGTGTGTCTTTTCTTCTGCAAAGCTTTATCAATGTTGTCTTCCGCCAGGATCCGCCTCCTTATGCCTCTTAGAATAGTTGAAAACCTCTGATTTCCAAAGAACTTCGCTGGCACACATACTCTTAAAATCGCATCATCATCATTTTCCTGCCCTCATCTCATGAAACATGGGGTTGGCGCAACGTTTTTTTCTTCCATTCTATCCTGTCAACTGTCACGCTGACTCCCCTATCCATCATATCACTCCTAAAGCTACATGAATGCCGAAATCGAAAATCAGCGTTACATTGTTAAGAAATTAATTAAGTATACTATACACATACCACTAATCTATAAATATAAATAAAAGAAAGTCGTGTTAGTTACATTACACTATTTATAACTCGAGAACGGCTGAACCGATTTGGCTGAACATTGGTGGGGAGGTAGCTTAGAACCAAGAGACGGACATAGGATCGAGAAAGGTAGAGTAGGGTAGAGTAGCATATAATAGTCAGTTGACGGGAGCGAAGCCGCGGGCAAAAGCTAGTAGTAAATAAAACTAACCTGATGCGGATACCCAATATACGCCTGATCAATGTCCCACAGCCATTCCTTATCCCACAATATGAAGCACCCATAAGAGAAGTTGAACAAGTAAAATGTGGCCCTCCACATATTCTCACAAAACTTCACCAGGGTCGAAGGCTTGTCCTGACTTCTTCGGAGCCGCCACCACCGTTCCACCTGCCTTTCTGTCATGTCGAGTTGCTTTGCTAACCCACATATCTGGAAAAATCAGATCTTGGTTAAGGTTTGAATAAGGAATTGAAGTGAGAGCAAGCAAAGATTGGTACGGCGAAAATATAGAACTGTGAATAGTTGTGGTGTTAGTTTATATAAATAATGGTAAATATGTAAGTAAAAAGCTTTTTAGGTATAATATAGTTGAGTATAATCATAAATATATGCTGCATACACGACAGAAAGCTCACATGCCCTGCTATTTCATAAAAAAGCTAATGCTGAATCAAAGAAGAACAATGCGTTTCTTCATGTTGTTTTCCTTAGATTTAGCATTAGGTGTAAAGAAAAAATAGTGTAATTAATTTCGAAGAGAACTGTAATAATAACAACTGTTATTTCTTTGAAAACCACTAATAATGAATTAAATGAAGATATATGTCGTGATAAATCTAGTGAAGATGTGTATATGTATATTCTACAATTAAATCAAACGCTACCTTGTTTCAAGGCTAAAAAAAGTGGACAGAATTTATTTTATTACACTTCCCATTTGATGGCTCAGTGCTTCACAAGTCTTGCTTGAACTGTCCGAAGTGGAAGGCTGGCTGCAGCCACCATGCCATAAGTTGTAGTTCGAAGACCTAGGTCTAGAGGCATTCGGCAATAAGTTGTGGTCTATGTGGCCTTCTTCGCCACATCGTTCCTTCGTATCCAATCTAACTAGTCTATATTGTCTTTTATTATTTTTATTGATAGGTTCGTGTTTGACCACTGTCCCACCTGATGGCAGAAGTACACAATGATGGACAGTGGTCAGACGCTTGTCTAGAATTAACATATTCATTCACCTTAGGTTGTAGCTATCAGGAAACACAAGACTCTGGCAGGGCATTTCACTTCTAAGCTGTACGCACAATTAATGTGTTCCCAAAACGTTTTGTACGTATGGGTGGATGTCCACCATGTACCAAATGCCTTGTTTTCGGCACAATTCTGTCCTTTGCTAATAGTTTTAATAGTTTTATCAAGTACATTATACATGTCTGTTAGAACAGTGATCCCCAAACTAGACGTTAGTCTGTATCTTGGGGATCAGAGTTGTACATTTTCTTTATATCCATAAAGTTGTACATGGTGATTATTAACAAAATCAAACTAAGATTGAACTTAAATAATTAAGACAAAATAATAATAATCATAACTTAGCATATTAAAATGGATGAAAATAAATAAAAACGAACACAAGAAAAATAAAATCAAAATAATTAAAAAAGTGGTACATAATAAAGAAGAAACATACTGCAATATTCAAGTTAATATTATTATGTATGTGTGTACGTGAGCGTTGTGATGAGGTGTGTGTGTGTGTGTGTGTGTGTTTGTGTGTGTGTATGGGAGAGGGTGTGGGTGTGAGCGTGTGTGGGAGTGAGATGGAAGTGACATTAGGAGTGCTGTCGGTTTATATAGTCTTACTTCATTTGCAACTATTTGAATATGATCCTTTCTGTTTCATCGTAGGAGAGTGTGAGAAGCCAGTTCTTTATGATCTTTTTACACAGGGGTATTTTGAGGTCTATTATATTGCAGTACTTTACTGCTTCGTTATAAATGCGTGGATATAAATAGTTTGAGGAGCGTCTTGCCATAAGAGAGTTTCCTTTGGGAGTGGGTACCCTGAAAGTGCGCTTTGATATTATTTCCGCGTAGTCTGGTCTAGATTTTAATTGCCTGTGTGTTTGGAGGACTGCATTTAGGATAAAAAGCTGTCGGACACGGAGGGTCGGGAAATCGTTGTAGAGTTGGTCAGTAGGATACATTAAAGGTTTCTTGAGCATAACTTTAATGACGGCTCTTTGTGCTCTTTCGACTTCAATAAGTGCGGCCTTACCTGCACTACCCCAGACAGAGATACCGTATTGGAGGACGGACTGGCAGAGACCATAGTACACAGTGCGCAGTATACGAGGGGGTGTGCAATCACGTAGTTTTTGCATGATGTAAATAAGTTTCCTGACTCTGCCTGATAGTGCGTGTATTTGCGGTTTAAAAGATAAATTTTCGTCTAAAGTAATATGCGGACTGTTGTTGTTATAGTTGTTTTCATAGAAGTTACGCCATGATATATTAACGAAAATATATTTCGCTTCATACGTTGTGTAACAATTACGCCCAATCACGAATGTGCTCATCACTTCGTCTAGGATTTGATTCAATCTATTAGTAAATGTGTTCTTGCGTCGTGCTCGTGCCATATAAAATGAATATTGTTTTTGTGATTTTAAACAAAAGAGTTTTATTATTCACTATGAATGAAGATCAGAGGGCAATTCCCGTATTTTTAAGGACCGTTCATGTTCGCATTGCAGTTTGACAAATTGTAGGGATATTACAAAAAAAAAAATTGAGCGATTGTGACTAAGACACTGCAGGGTCAATTCCAACGCAAATAACAGTCGAAACCTTTCAATTCCTGAGATCTAAAAAATAAAAGAGTTAGGTCGAAAGTTTTTTTGACTTCTAGAGTCTATTTTATCAGCATGAGACCAGACTCTAGGAAGGTAGAATCTATTTTGACCATCAATAAATTTATTTGGACATTCACTACTTCGCTTACTTTGTTACTGACATTTATAATTCTATTTAATTAGATATATTTATCCAATTTATTTGTATTTTTTTTTTAATCCAATTTGTTTATTTCTAATATTACGTATCTAAATTGAATTGCTCTGCCCGACAGGGTTCGTCAGAACTTATTAACTTAACACATGTGATTTTGCAATAAAGATCGAATTGAATAGGCTCACGCTTATAGGATTAAAGGGCCTATAACACTACTCGATATTCAGACAGTCTTAGTCGATGTAGCGTAGTGCAAAACTCGTCTCGTCTTACTCGGAACAAAAAATAAGACTGAATATCGTATGCTGAATATCGCGTAGTGTAATAGGCCCTTTTGGTAACTAGTACAGGATTACGAGTCCCAATCGGAAACTATGGTAGGATCGGAATTCAAAAATTGATTTCAAGAAAACTCTTGACTAAATATGGATCGTTTGTTATTCAGTTCTGCTGCAATATTTCTATTTATGTGATATCGTTTGAGGTCACTAGTGTACGGTATAATGTCAATAGTATTCTGACGTAAACACTGAATTATGCAGGAGAGATAGTGGCCTTGGGTACAGAACTCTCGACTACAGGTGTAGTGTCAGGGTCGGGAACCTGCAAACTAATTACTTAAAATAGCATAACATATTCATTGAGTTAAGGAGAGCAGAAGACTTTTTCAAACATAATATGAAGCAATGGACTTCCTTTAATTTTTTTGAATTGGGAAATAAAATTGAGGGTGATGTTCTTACTTGGGTATATAAATATATCTACGAACGTTAGGATTAGTTATAACAAGGACTGAATTATCTGAGGTAGGTAAACTATATTTGAACTATATTGAAATCTATGTGCCTATCTTAGGGCCGCGGTATTTTTTAAGTTTTCGTAGCTCTGAAACGCAAAAGGCAACTGAAGGACACAAGTGAGTTTTAGACAAAAAAAGTCTGACACCCTTTCTCCTACAGCGGGAGAAGTCATTTGATGACTACTATTTACATAAAAATGTATTTACAAAAAAAATGAGGTAAAATCTTTGTTATTGCATTTGGTTTTTGTTTTTCCCTAAAGTAGGATAAAATTCTATTAGATTACAATAATAAACAGGAACGTAGGTATTTAAAAATACAACAGTTATACATAAAAATAAATTACTAAGTACGAGTATTATCCATTTCCTGTTAACAACGTAGCTAACAAACACGTATCGATGTAACAGAACATAATATTTAACCTATATAGAAAAACCGTACGATTTTATCGGTTGGGGGCGCGCCTACAACGGTTCAATAAATTTAAACAGAAGGAAAACTGTAGAAAATATTCTTTATCGATGGAATATTTACTGTTTAGTTAGCACCTACTATTAAGAAGATTTTTTAATTAAAGTTTTCAATAGATAATAGGGAATTTGTACGAAAAAAATATCTGTGTGTCCATGTCGGACTTTTCTTTCTTTTAATCAACTTTGAAGCTCTACAAAAAAAAATCTTTCGACTAGAGGTAATAATTTATTATTTTATTAAAGAAATAAAATAATAAATTATATAAAAATAGGGAAAGTATTTTGCTAGTCAGATGCTTAACAGGTGCTAAAAAGTTCAGAGATTTTTAGAAATAACATGGATCCTCTAACGAATTTGAATCTGGTTTTTTACCCGACTGGTTTTTTTTTGCGACGATGGCTATTTGTTTAGCAGTATAACTATATTTGTTCGTTTGTGGCGCTAAAGACCAAACGCATGGGTCGATTTTATTGATGTTTACGTTGATCGAATCAAATATTCATCTTCGTCGACAGTAATCACAATTCAATTTTTTTTTTTTATTCGGTATAAACCAGTGCGGTCAACGCTATCCCACCTGATGGTAAGCAGTGATGCAATCATTGATGTTGAGGCGCACTAGTTTATTAAGAGCCTATTCACTCTATCCTTGAAGGTACCTAAATTATATGGCGACAACGAAACACCATATTGTAAAAAAGAAAAATAAGTCGATGAACTAAGTATGTCAAGTAGGTTATCGTTGAATAGATATTTGAAAACCATGTTGTTTTTTTTTTCACTATTTTTCGTCTGAAATTACCATTTAGGACCCATTATCACTTTTTTGGACGTCATGTGGAGTATAAAAATAAGGGCTCGATTTCAAAAATGTAGGTACATCTCAAAATATGGAAAACAAAAAATTGAAAGTTTGCAAGAAAAATCTAACACATTCCAAACAAATCACTTTTCAAGCCTTTGATGCAGTTGCTGGCATCAAACCCGTGATTAAACTAAAATAAATAGGTTTTTTGAGTGCTTTAATTTTTTTTTAGCTAACTTTCCGTACCTCACCACGCTCTCGCAAACTGGGCTAATTAGCAATATTACTCCAGTAATGTAAACTGAACCTAACCACTATACGTTGAGCGAGACTTCGTAAATATTTATCACCTATTAAAACGGTAGCTCCGTCTAAGAAATGAAGCAGACATACAGCCGCATACCTTATCTACCTAACATTTTCCCAACAATGTTCTTTTTTAATGTGGGAAATCATCCTATGATTTCTCTCGCTCTAGGGTGGAACGCGAGGGCGTATCAGACTTTTACTGACTAAAACCACATCTATGTTCCTTGTCAACCCATGGCCCCAGTAGACTTCGACCCTGCTGAGCCCCTACGGTTTTGCTGACCTCTCTTTGAGGCGCGCGTGGAACACTACGCGCCGTCAACTAGGGCTCAAATAGGGCTCGTTCCGGACGGTTACCAGACGGCCGATTCCTAACTATGTTGGGGTCGATATCCAGTCTTACAGATTTTACATGAAGCGACTGCCTGTCTAACGTAAAAAAAAGTCTCTATAACCCAATAAACGGGTCAGTCACACTTTGGCAAGCCTGGTTTTAGATTTTCTGGCTTCAGACTACCCATAAAGACTGACAAGGCTCTACAAATAACAGCCGTGATCAACTGCTGAACCTTTTGATCACCACAATAATGTATATGTCAACAGAAAATTGCAAACGCCGAAATATTGTAAAATATCACGACAAATTGTAAACTATTTTTTATAAAAGACACGGTTATGTTAGAAACTTATGAATTTGTTGATTTTTTCACAATATATCGAGAAATCTAAAATAATAAAGATTTATAACAATTATACGGAGTCTATATATTATGACAAAGCAAAATGTGTCCAGGACGCCTCGGTCACGACTACATGACAGACTTTTAATGCTAATAAATCTTATAAGAAAGCATTGTTTTTCATAATCGCTTAGTTGCCCGTTGCCACAGAGAGCATGCTTTTGCTTTGACGTGGCATTCAAAAGCTTAACGCGCTTCCCGAGGTACGGACGATTCTCAGTATGCATGATATCTCTAGATAGCAAACATGTCGATATCGATAACCACGCACTTATAGAGTCGGACTTGTGAATCATGGAAAAGGTTGATGACACTACACGTGCATTCCACATTGAATGTGATCGCGATTACTTTGAAAATAACGATTCAATTTAAATGAACACAACTTAATATGGCCAGCTGTGACGACCGTTGAAGTCATGATATGCCTTGAGAATAATTCAGGTACGCAATAAAAACTTTATCCACGAGGACACAGTTCAAAGAAGCTTTTGAAAGTCATGAATCTTCATTTTGAAAAGCGGCCCATAAATCGCTAAAAGGAAAACAACGTTTAGTTTTTCAAGGGTCATAAAAAGTCTTTAGTTAAGTTAATCACATGGCAAAGAAAATAAAGTAACAGACGCCAAACTAAATTCCCAGAGCTTTAAATATTAGATCTTCAAAAATCCTTACAGGGCTTAATTGAATAATAAATATTGATAGGATGAAATTTTTAATTTTTTTGTTATAATTGAAAGGGTTTGGTTTTGACCACTATTTCACCATAGTAAGCGATGATATGGTCGGCGCGACGTTGGAGAACGCTTGCCTAGAAGTAACCTATGATTATATTTAAGACACCTAGGTCCCCTTTTTTACAGGTGGGAAATCATCCAATGACATCTCCCACCCTTGGGCGGAACGCGAGGACGTATCAGACTTTTACTGACTAAAACCCAGTCCTAGTTCCTTCGTTACCTTGCATTTCAGGGCCGGGTTTTCTTTTCAGAAGCGAACCCATGGTCCCAGTAGGCTTCGACCATGCTGGGCCCCTACTGTTTGCTGAGATCTCCTTGAGGCGCGCGGCTACGCGCCGTCGAAAACTTGGGCTCGGTTCGGACGGTTACCGGACGGTCGGACGGCGAGCTACCAATTGCTCGCCGTCCGCAAGCCCGCGCCGGCTGGAAATCGGGATCAGGGTCCCGTCGGCTGGAGCGTGAGGGCCGTTCCCTCGCACCTGCGCGTGCGGCCGCCTTCTTTGCTAGCATTACTGACCATGGCCTGTACCAAGGCCCAGCGCGAGAGATCGTTGCCGCCGATCGCCACCACGAGGACACGGCGGTGCTCTGCCCAAGCGTGGTACACCTCTATCGTATACTCCACCATGTCCTCTGGGTGGTCCACACAGTGGTGACACCCAGACGATTCTTCAGCACGAATTCGGTGCATGAACCTCCCGAACTAACCATGCCCGGTGAGAACCTGCGTCATGCGGAAGGTGAGGACGCCATGAGGTCTTTCCAGCCAATCCTCAAAGAGGGAACTTACCGCCATAATTATGGCGTGCCCACCCCTAGGTCCCCTAGATTGTAGCTATCAGGAAACACAGACTCTGGCAGGGAATTTCACTCCTTAGCTGCACGCGTATAATGAGATTTACTGACTGAAAAGGCACAGCCTACTCAGCTGGGTCAGGAAACATGAAATTTTGCACAAGAATTTCTTTTACACTGAGGCACAGAATAAGTACAATACTGAGGAAGGATTTATGATTTTGAAAAATCATCGCCTTAAAAAAGGATTGAATAGTCAGTTCGTTTGTTGGCTTATACACCCCTATTTTTTAATTAGTACAAAAAAAATGGGGCTCTATCCGTACCCGTTACTGATCATATTCATGTAGTCAAAAGAAAAAAACTAAATCCCAAAATTGTGCATAAAAAAGAAAAAACAATTGAATGAATCATAAATAACAATTGCTACTAGAAAATACTACGCGCGTGTTTTTCCATTTTGATCGTCATTTATTCATTCATAATCAATAGCCTGTACAATATTTTAATAAATTGAGTGGTATTTTGGGATATAAACAAACGCTTATAACTTCGCTGTATAAGAATGATAAATAAATGATATTTATTTATTTTGCAAATAGCTTTTTAAAAACACTTTTACACGTAAATTTTTTCGTCAATTTAAACTAGTATGACGTGACGTCACAACATGGCAATCGATCCTATTCTTATTTGGAACGCATTGTACTTAGTTTTTGACGAAAACGCAAACAGAAAAATCATTTGTCTAGCCTGCATTCGTCATAGTCAATCTCATCATAGTATTGCAATGTAACACAACCACATTACCACTATCTTACTGGCATTATGCCAAATTTTACTCATTAGGCCGAATGAAAAAAAAAACACTTTCAATTATTATGATTCACATTCTTAGTTTTGAAGCTAAAAGTGATTTATTGATGAAATACCTCAAACAAAACTAAAGAAATTGTGAAAGTAAAGTTCCTACGCATTACTCCCATGGTCGCTCAAAGCTCAAAGTACGTTAATTATTGCGTAGGTGAACTTTATTGAATAGTTTTATATCACTTCTAATTGATTTGTTATCGTTGGTTTATAGGTAGAAACCATAGATAATAATCAGTCCAAGTGCCAAGCAACAAGCTATACATGCCACTGAAATCACACTTATAAATATTATTAAAGCGAAAGTTTGTATGTATATGTTTGTTACTTCTTCACGCTCAAACGCCTGGACGGATTTGGATGAAAATTGGCACAAAGGAATAGCACATGGGATACTTTTTATTTTGAGAGTTTCCGGCAGTACGTTCCCTTCAGATAATTTTCTACTTTCACGCAAGCGAAGCCGCTGGCAGCAGCTTATATGTCTACAATTCCAAGAGTCGCCACATCGAGCAGTGCTGTGCTTCTGGCCAACAGAGGACTTCCATGACCTGCACGAGGTCTTCGGTCCAATTTGTGGTTTCAGAGTATTTGGACGATATATTTGAAAACAAACCTTAAACTTGTCTACTACAAAGACTTCGTATCAGAAATATAAGGAATTATCAACGATTATAGATTCTTGAGTAGATTTAATCAATTATTATCAACGATGATTCATGTTATTATCTAAATCGGTCACTGTTTTTACTGCCACTGTATGTAGATACGAATATGTGTAATGCGAAAGTTTTTTTTTTATCAAATAACTTCTCTCGCTGTGGGTGAAAAATGGCGATGAGTATCAGACTACCACTAACCAGAACCCAGCTATTTCCTTCCATGTTCTAGAGCCGCGGTAACTCTTTCGAACAATCCCACAGCCTTGGCAGTTCCTTAGCCATGGAAATGACGCCTAGACCTAGATGTAGAACAGAAGCTTTATTGGTACTCATATAAAACCTCTCCCTGGGGTGGTCTCCGTAAAGGGGAATGCCACGAGAGCCCGATCGACCGCCAGATCCAAATGTCACAAGTGGAGATGGATTGACCACGATTATTGGATCTCGATTACACATCCAAGAGCAAGCATTGGAATGGAATGCTTAAGAGAAAAGAAAGCGTGGCCGTCCCCGTTAAACCTGGACTTGCACCGTGTTGGTAGAAGCAACGAGCAACAGAATGACGTGAACTCTGAAGCGAGGTGAAGCGCGAAGCTCAAAACTGTTCGCGATGGACGATTATACATGACGCCCTCTGCCCCATCTAGGGGAAACAAGCGAGTTAAAATCTGTATTGGATATACATAAATTAACATGGTCGTGGATCAGACAAGAGAATACTGAAATATGACAATAAACTGGTTACTCATATACGGCTCTGATCAACCTGACTATTGATAAAAGGTCAAAAAGGGGTGTCAAAAAGTAACGTGCGAGGAATTTATGGACGGCAGCCAACTGTAACCAATACCGTTCGTCCGTTACATTAGTGAGAATATATGGACAGCTTGTTAAATATGTATTGCTTGGGATCGAACGGCTTCTGTACCATCTATCATTTAATGATACAACCAAGCTCAAGGTTTGATCAAGGTTAATTTTATATTCCCGCGTGGTGCATAACGGCCCATTCAATCTTCTAAAGAGAAGACCCGAGCCCCAGCAGTGGGAATAATATGGAATAATATAAGGTTTTTTTGAGGTGGGTAATTATCAAATAACTTCTCTTGCCCCGGGAGGAACGAGAGGGAGTGTCAGACTATTCCTAACTAAACTTTTTCGATCAATCCCACAGCCCAACATTGAGGCTGATTCAGTTATAGGTACATATAAGTCTGCAATGAACTGTAGGAACTTGGCCAAAAGTGATATTGGGCGGGTCGTATTATGTATAATGCAACATAACGGATTCATAGGCCAGAGCCGAAAACGCCGTCTGTCGGCTGCCGAAAGGAGAAATTTTACAAAAAAAAATGTGTAAGAATGTGATCGATGACTAATGAGAAACCATTTCTTAAGGCTTAAGTAGTGTTGTCAGGTGTCCCGACTTGCGCGGGACGTCTCGATTTTCAGGGTTCTGGTGACACGACCCGGTTAGCCCCTGATCAGAACACCAAAGGCCCGATTCTTTACTAATTTCCAAAGTTTGTTAGATCTTTAATTTTGATGGATAAAACGTCATCGTCCTCATCTAGTATGCTGTTAATATATTATATTTACCTTCACGTTTTACCGCTTTTAAGTATCAAACTTTTATGCTTGTAAGTCTCGAACTTCTGTATGACTGGTGAAAAGAAATCTGCCTTTCTGAGGTAGAGTTTCTTAATTTTGAGGAAGAGGCCTTATTTAGTTTTTCTGCCGCTAGGGAATCCAATCCCGCAAGCACGGGACACGCAAATGCGAGATCCCGCACCTTTCCTGCGGGATTGAAGTTATTTATAAGAAAATTGGGTTCCGACGACCTGCCGCCGTTTTGACTGTTTAGGCCCGGCGCCCATTATCGGCATCGGCAAGGAAAATGACCCTTCGGCATCCCTACATGCAAGCGCAAATTTTCGGAAACTATGCCTTGGCATGCATGTAGGGATGCCGAAGGGTCCTTTTCCTTGCCGATGCCGATAATGGGCGCCGGGCCTTATTAGACCCCGATCATCCTCATTAAAAAGTAATGAAACCACTTTACATGGAACTTTTTGTAGTATTTGTATTGAAAATAATTATTTTGTTTTCGACTTTACCTTGCAGCTAAATACTCGTAATTTTTTAATTTCTGTTTTGTGTTGTGCGAGTCCTGTATCGCAACTGGAACGGAACTTAATCTATGTGAGTTTACGTACTCTATGACCAGGGATTCCCCAAAGCACGTGAATAAACTTTCCCAAAAGATGAAGGTTCGCTTAAATATTAAGTTATATTAGGTAGGTTAGGTTGGTTGTGTTAGGTATTAGGTAGGTGGGTGTGGTTATTACTAGGGGTATATTAGGTTATTATATTGTTCCATAAAAGCAGCTGATTTAATACGAAAATTGTAATGTACATTACAAAATTTTTTTTTTTTTTTTGCTATTCGGAAAATCTTCAAAACTCGATAATACGTAAAAAGATAAATAATAAAAGTAAAATAATAAATTTATAAGAAACCCTCGATGTGCAAGTCCAACTCACACTTCACCGGTTTTTATGTTTATTATCTACTACTTAAAACAAAAAAGAAATTAAAAATCCCAATCCCGCAGGCATGCGGGATCGCTGTTTTGATGCGGAATTGAATTCCATAGCTGATTTTTGACTGGCTTAGGCCGTTTACTTTTTTTTGTGGCCATTATAGCAGTTATCCCGATTAGAATAACAAAATCCCGTTTATTTTCATTTTTCATTCCGAAATTTGACTTACTGGACCTATTAACACTATTCTTAAGCCACAGATAGGCGAAAAACTCAAAGAAGACTTTCAAGGAGAGAATACCGACAGTTATAGCACAACACTAAAAGCAAAAATAACCTGGTTAAAAAAAACACCATATTAACCTTATGTAAGTGGCGTGAAACCCTAATCGAAATAAAACAGAATTACGACCACAATATAACATGTTTGCTTCGACATGACTAATCTCTTGCAAGAGATAACTGATATTGAAACCAAGGATGACTGTTACTAACCTTAATGAGCATCTTACAACTTAATCTTTTAAATCCCGTTACCTATTTGTCAAAGTGACGAAACAATGCTGATTAAGTACGTGGATAAAAAGCCTGTATTCTAGCGTGACATCTGATAAGATATCGCACGATGCTTTGGGGCAATCGAAAGTAGAAGGTTCACTTTTTAAAACAAAAAATATGTGATTATAGGTACTTTTGTAGAATGGCAATTTACTATAATTTGTTTAACTAGTTTCTACCAGCGGCTTTGCTGGTGTGAAACTAGACAATATGATACGTGTCGGATTTTTTTTTCGAAGTGTACAGTTACCATAAAAACTGTACTTATTTTATTTGTGGTCCCACAATACAATTAAAAAAATATATATAGGAAGAAAATATATGCCTATGTCGCTCAGTGTATGCTATTTTATACACATGGAGTTTTTTTTTTAAATCGGGCCTTGCTTTCATATTTAGGGTACCGTACCTCAAAAGGAAAAAAGCGGAACCCTTATAGGATCACTTTGTTGTCCGTCTGTCTTTCAAGATCCATTATCTCGGGAATGCGTGGAGGTATCGAGTTGAAATTATAACCATATACTCAGCTCTGCGGTCCCTTGAAGCTATGAAAAAATCAAACTTCTGAGTTAACGAATAAAAAAGATACGGCCATTTATGTCGCAAAAACAGTACAATTCGATACTCTCAAAGGAATCAAAATTATAGGGTACTTCCCGTTGACCCAGAATCCTGAAATTTGGCATACAGCAAGTTCTTATAGCACAGGTATAGGAATAAATCTGAAAACAGTAAATTTCTTGTTACCTACGTTAAAAAAAAACTTTTTTTGCAATTCGGAAAAATCTTCGAGACTCCATTCGGGAATTGAACTATTTACATAGGTAGGTTTGTAGGGAACCCTCAATCAATACGTCCGACTCGGACTTGTTTGACATTGAAGTCGGTTGTATTTTTGCCGATACAGATACTCTTATAAAAATATCGGCGATACTGATAGGTCAGTATTTCTTCGAGACTACATTCGGGAATTGTAGTTTGTACGGAACCCTCAGTGCGCGATTCCGACTTGCACTTGCCAAGTTTTTAATAATATTAGTATAGATAAGCCACATGACAATCTACGATAACACCACGTTACTTGTGTTTTTTTGCTAGACTAACTAGTTAAAAAAGTGGAGCTGTATAGAATGTATAGCTCTATACCTCTTTCTCGCTCGCACGACTGACATTTTAAAACGTCATGGTAAGTCCTCTGACTTACATCTGGGCAAAGCCTCCTCCTCCACTCCTATTATCTTTTGTCCGCGTTTCCACCTTCCAGTTCTGGCAAAATCTGTCTAATTCGTGCCGCCATCACGATATATACTGAACATTAGATTACATTTTCTTGACCTTCGCCCATTGATCGGAATCGACAAATTGATGAAAAAAAAAATCTGGTCAAGTGCGAGTCGGACTCGCGCCCTGAGTGTTCCGTACAAACTTACCTATGTAAAAAGTTCAATTCCTAATTGGAGTCTCGAAATTTTTACCAAATCGCAAAAAAAAACTTTTTTTGTTTTCAGATTTATTCTACTCGTGTATTTCTTTTATGCAAAATTTCAGGATTCTGGGTCAACGGAAAGTACTCTAGAACTTCGGTTCCCTTGAGTGTCGAATTATACGTTTTTTGCGATATAAACGTCCGTATCTTTTTTTCCGTTAACTTAGAAGTTTGATTTATTCACAGCTTCAAGGGACCGCAGACCTGAGTATATGGTTTTAATTTCAACTCGATAGCTCCACGCATTACCGAGATAAAGGGTCTTGACAGCCAGACAGACTGACAACAAAGTGATCCTATAAGCTTTCCGTTATTTTCCTTTTGAGTTACGGAACCCTAAAAACAATTAAAATACCATAAAAACGTCGGCGTTTCAGGCAAAAGAAACTGGGTCGTATGGCCAGCTCGAGGCCCATTTTAGAGCTCAGGCCGTAGGCGCTAATTGCGTACTCAATGAACGTTTATTGTCTCAAACGTACAGTGATTGCTGTATACGAATGTAATGTAACATAGGGCTGTCCAGAATTATGTTGGATATTTTTTTTGCCATGGTCTGCTATAATAACAAATGAAATGATAGATGAAATGGCTATAGAGATGATAAAAATTGAGATTTAGAACTAAAAAATGCACCAGCTTATCCCAGCGGCCTCGCCAACGTGAAAGATGAAAATTATCCCTAGGGAACATACTGCAGGGTTCAAAAGCCATCAACCATTTACCTATACTACTATATAACAATATCCATTTACCTATTCTAGGACATGGTCTATCTGTGTGCCAAATTTCATCAAAATCCCTTCAACCGTTTGACGTTAAGGAGTAACAAATATACACACAAAAATACAAACTATCGCTTTTATAATATTAAGTGTGATGCATCTGTTTTGCTGACCCTAATAAACTTGAGGATGATGGACAACAGTAAAGAACAATAAAGGTGCTGTTAATAGCAAATAGCCCGCTTAGTGTGTTATCTGACATTTAGCACACTATTATTAATCAGAAAATGGATATATTTAGCAATTACCTATCTATATCTTTCTAATATATTGCTGATGATACGCAATAGAAAAATATATTAATACATTATTTTCACGATTTGAAGCAAAATGCGATATAAGAAGCATCATAGGTAAAATTTTATCCTCTATTCCGAAATGCATAAAGAGAACGTCCAATATACTTTAAGCATTTTAGTAGAGTTATCACGATCCTGGAATTAATGGAGCAACTGAAGGAACAAAGGTGGGTTTTAGTCAGTAAAACTCTGACACTCACTGTAATACAACAATAGACTGGTAAATCATAAACTCGATTGAAATAAAGCTTTATGAATAGTGTAGAATCGAATAAAAACATGTGTACAATTAGATACCAGAGACACGCAAGGATACAATTACTTCAGGAGTTATTGACATTTAGTCAGCCCTTCAATTTCTATGATAACAAGGTCATAGTTCATTGGTTGGTATGTAATAGAAAATTTGATTTCAAAGGGGCTCAATAGAGATGTACCCTGATTTGATTTTACTGCGATAAGGAACGGTAGATTATGTTATGGGGGGAACAAATAAACTAATCGATTAAAAGAGAAAAGGCCTAATTGGCCATAAATATTAGATCACTAGCCTTTGCCAGCGGCTTCAAGAAAGGAATGGTGGATTATGCTGTGGGGAAAACCAATAAATTAATGGATTGAAAGAGAAAAGGCTTAATTGGCTACAAAAATTAGATCAGAACATACCCCTGGCGTTAAAAGTGTAATATGTACTATTTCAGGACCTGGTCTACCAGTGCATCCAAATTCGTCAGAAGTTTGACCATAACATACAAAACTTGGACCTCTACAGTTACTATTACTGTTATTAGGAAAGTGACAACTATTTTGTCTCTGATAAATTAAATTCTGAACGCGATATGTATGTCAAAGCATCAACGTATGACAAGAACGATGACACTTAACTGCTACTATGCAGCGAAAAAAACTACTTCCAATTAAATAGCGATATTTTAATAAAGATGCTGTCAGAATCGCCAGCCCTGAAGGCGTTTAATGATCTTAATATAACCAGAGTAATGATGAAAACGGGTCGAAACCACGACTTGCAGACGCGTGCATTCAAAGAAGTCTTTCATTCATATCAGCTAAAGCTGAAGTAATTCCTCATAATGAGTCGTTAGTCTTTGAGCTAGCGGCGGCAATGCAGTTTAAGTGATGCAGTAAATGACAGATTAGCTTGGAAAACATCGTGATGTTTACGGCAGTAAATTCTTCGTGTTCAGAATTTTGAAATGTTTGACAATAAGTCGAGCCACAAAAACGGTATAGCTGCAGCAAAAATGCCCATAAGTAGGTTTAAAAGCGAAAGGAAACCTTTTAGAATACGTTAAACATGTTTGCATACATCTAGGAAATAATTAAGAACTTCATTTTTTCGTTTGTACGTATGTATGTCAGTTCATCACCGACCGTATTCATTACTGCTTTAATTAATCAACTAAAGAGTACGAAAACGAATATAAACAAAGCATAAAACTTGGATGTTAACCTCAGCCCCCAGGGACAGGCGGTCAGAAAAAGTATAGTAACTATAACTATGGTAAGGCCATTGGCTAAATGCGGGGGCGTTAGGGGTGCGGCGACCTGTCGCAAAGGCACATTAGTTTGGGCTGTTACTGCTCAGATTGCTTTCCATGTAAATAAAGAAAAGCTTTATATTTTGGGCATACGATACAGATGGATGTACAAACAAAGACTTATAGGCGTAGGCGTAGATGCCGTACAAACATAATGAAATTGAAACGATAATAATTATACCAAGGATGTCTCGAGTCGATGATACAATACATATGGATGTTTCCATTTATAGAATCATTTAAGCAATTAAATACTCATCAAAACTACATCGAGAAATGACGAAAGATTTGAAAATAGGAAAAATAGAGTTGAAGCAAATGACAAAACGTCAACGTATCAATAATAATTATCTTTGACTCTGAAATAAGTTCCGTAAGATTGATATTTTTTTATAAATAAACTAACTGACTCGGCTAACGTTATTCTGCCACATAAATTATTAAAGAAAAAGGCGGGGTGGGGGTAGGAGGGTAAAAATAGTCTACAACCTATTCTTAGAACAACCACAAAAAATAAAATCATAAAAATCGTTCTAGCCATTTGGGAGGAGTTCGATAACACTGTGACGCAAGATTTTTATATTATAGATTAATAATACATTTTGACCTACCAACTACGGCCACTTAAGAAGACACTATAACAATGATGTGATAAATTCTTTGTCCTATTTAGTCAATTAATGGGTTACTAGCATACGGGTGATGACGAGAGTATTTTATTTTTTGAAACGTACAAGATTTTTATTGGACAGACACAGCTGACTTATTCCATTCAGAGGTTCTAACCTTGACTGTTATAGAGATGGAGCTATATAGGGTGTATAGCTCAATTCTTCTTTCTCTTTCGCACGCCTGACATTTTATCACGTCATGGTAAGGGCCCAGTTAAAGACTAATTCTCGTATTTTAATAACGTTTAAATTCAAATTACAATATTATCCTCGTGCTTTTTGACAGACTGCAATCCGAATGTTCCTGAAGGTAAAAGCCCCAGTACCTATAGCCCGCAAAATTCGAATTTAAATTTTACGTGAAATGCGCACAACTAAAAACATCTACAGATTATTATATACAGATTGTTCAGCTAACCTTATTGAATGACTTTTTCTGAAAAAGTTTCGCGGGCTATCCTGGAGCACCCATCTCGAAAATAAGAGAAGTACCCCTCTGAACTTTTGTTGTTGGCACGCTTTCAGCTTTAACAAATCTTGCATACATAATAAATATGAGAAAGATAAGAAATTCCGTTTGGATATGTTATACTCTGCCGTAAGAGCTGACATTTTGAAAACATTTAAGCTACTCGTAGAACTACATTAAACCGACGACGCACATGCGTAACACGCCTGATTTGTACGTAGAACGACGTTGCTTGGCGTCGCTCACGTGGCGTGTATCTAGTAGCTCTACAAGTCTAGTTTCCATATAAAATGTATGAAGACCGACGCGACCAGATGCGTGTGTCACACGTGTGCGCAGTGTAGTTCTACCGTCGACTCGCACTGCCATAAAACATATCCTGCAGTGGGATGTAAAGAGTTTCATAGTAAAGAGCTAAATCTTTTCAGGACAGCGAATTGCACATGTTTTTCAGAGAACCCCTTTTCGTTACGTTCATTAAGTTCCGTTTACCGGTTCTTCGCTATAAGAAAAGACCAATTTATTAGAACCGTGCACTAGCTTCTGACGCTTTATTAGGGCCCATGTAGTCTAATGTGAAATAAAACTATTTTGAATTTGGCAGAAGCGGATTCGGAAGACTTTTACTGGCATAAAAATAATTATTTACAAGTACTAGATGCTGCTGTAGGTAAGTATCTATTATTAGATGTTAAATTATTGGATTGGCCAGTACAGTAGCTTAGCTAGCTCCGAATGGGTTCAGTTTCACACAAAATTGAGAATTTGTTTAGTTTTTTTTTACATAATAGGCCGGCCACTACTAGTACAGAACTGGTACCCAGTGACAGCGAGATAAAGAGGCGATATGCCATGAAAGCCTATAAATCCGTGCGAGCTTACCAGAGCTCACGAAAAATTGAAGAAGTGATTTCGCCATAATGTAAGACCAAGTTAGAAAATGGGATAGCACTGACTGTGATAGGACAAGTCTTGATTAAAAATGAACTCGTTTAAAGAAGCATTCTGGATTAGAATAAGTTGAGATCTTATGTAGAGAATGCTAGAACGAGCGGAGCCCTATAAAGCTAGAACACGGTATTGTGACGACTAAGGAGTTCACACTTATTATTAACTTGCACAACTGGCATGTTATACTTTTAAAGTTTATGTTATGAAAAGTTTAGTTGGATTGATGAAAAATCAATAGAATAGGAGACGTCAGAGATATGTCGGGACGTAATTTCATATAAAAAAGTATATGAAAGTGCTTAGAACAATATAATAATATAGCTAAAGAATAATCTAAGCCTTTCATTGCGTCTCCATCCTAGTCGTTATTCATTCACTACGGGCCTCATTTTGGCACACGTCGCGTCGGGGCCCACTTTAGTTCGGAGGCCTGTGTAACTGATACGGATTACGGAGGTAGTTACTCCGTATTGAGCCCACGTCTAGCCCGAACGCTTAAAGCACATTTGTGAGTTGTGAAATTTTTAATTTGGATGACTATATTTGGGAAGTTAGGAATTTAGGATAGATTGACTACAAAATTGTTCGAAAGAGTTACCACAGCCCTACAACGCAAATGGTAACTAAAGGAACACAGTTGGGTTTAGTAATTAAAAGTCTGACACCCCCTCTTGCTCCACCCAGAGCGGGAGAAGTTATTTAGTGATTTCCCACCAAAAAACAAAAGAAGATGAGGATGAATTGTGTAAAAGATAAATGACGAATCTGAACACTGAGATAACGGCTGATAGAGATGTAAGAATCATGACCTGCTGCGCCAAACCCATACAAATTGAGCTAAGGGCAGGTGGATGATGACTATAAGGCTCGAATTTAATAATGTACGCGGTCACGTACACACACACAAGGGCTCTCTTTACAAAGTTGAGTGACGTCACTTGATCTCTCTTCACATGGTAGTCGATAGCGGTGTTGAAGTGCTTGCGCTGCAATATCCTGTGGCTAGACGTAAACATCCGATAAGCTCTTTGCTCAAGGAGCATGGGAAGGTAAACGAGACCAGCATTTCGACACGTTTCGACCACTTAATATTAAGACATTAGGGCCTGGCCACATTACCACAGTGCGGTGTCATTAACGTGAAACGCTGCGGCGTCTAACTGCGGCACTTTGCCGCGTTCGTGTGGTTATTTGGTGTATTTATCTATATATATAAAAGGAGAAACTGACTGACTGAGATATCAACGCACAGCCGAAACTATTGAGACTAAGACCGTGAAATTTTGTACAAAGCTTCCTTTTATAACGTAGGTGAGCACAGGATTTTCTAAAATTCACCCCCAAAGGGGATGAAACGGGCGTCCAAAGTTTTTATGGAGAAACCTTCTTATCCGCGGGCGAAGCCGCTGGCAGAAGCTAGTATAAAATAATTTTCCACAACTATCACACTACGCCATCTAGTCCCAAACTAAGCAGAGCTTCTGGTATGAGTACTAGACAATTGATAAACATATTTATATATGTCTAAATACATACTTAGTATAGATAAATTACACCCAGACACAGAACAAATGATCACGCTCATCGCACAAACATTTGTCCTGGGTAGGAATCGTACCCTCCGGCATAGCAGTTAGGGCCACTGACTACTAGACAGGGTTGTCAGGCATTTATGGCATACCAACAACACAAACAGGGACAAAGGTCATAAACTAGTGTTTATATCAACTACTACTAGTACTAGTTTCGTCAAACATATCAAGATCAGTCTTCAACCAGCGGAGTTTGTGACATTGCCTTGTCGCACTACACATTACTACACCGCGTCACGGCCATGTGGCGTCGATGTGGCCAGGCCTTTAGGGCCTGTGCACACCACGTTTTTTAAACGCGCGTTTTAGAAACGTCGACGGCGCACTTTTATCCTATTATAGGTCTACAGCTGCGTCTGACTCGCGTGCGTACCGCGTCTGTATACCCTTTATCGCTACAATCGCAATCAAACGTGGTGTGCACAGACCCTAATTCATTTATAACAGTCGTTTGTTAGATTGAACCATTGTGCTGTATAATTTATTAAATTCTCTAAACCAAGAGTTGTTTCAGTTAAAAGTGATTGAAGTACCTACCTATTTAGTTTATGATTTTTTAAGATGACTAATGGCAAAAACAAATCCACCTGAAATTGAGTCATAAAATATCGAAATCTCCCGATCAGATAAGCAGACAACGAACCAAAATACATAGTCATTCATGAGGATGAGGATGATTGTGTCATGTCAATATTATTTTGTTAGTAACTGTCATTGTAATCTTAACAAATTAGTTTCGTTTTATAATACTTGTTAGTACATGCTTACAAGTTATGTAGATACAACGTTTCATAATAATCTTTGTTGTACTGTAATTTGAATAAAAACAAGTTGAGGAATTAAGATGCCAGAATAAATCACACTAATATTATAAAGGCGTAAGTTTGTATGTGTGTGTATGTTTGTTACTCCTTCACGCTTAAACGTCTGGACGGATTTGGATGAAATTTAGCTCACGGCTAGACCATGTCGTGGAACAGCATTAATGATAATTTTATTCAGGTAGTATATTGCCTTGGGGTGATTTTCACTTTCACGTAGGCGAAGCCGTCGGTAGGAGTCAGTATATTTTTATTTTTGTGAGCTCACCGTACTTGGCTACACGAATTTGCCGCAGAGACGATGCAGTATGTTATTCGTTGTATTCTGTATTTTGGGAGTCATAGTTACATTTTGTGGAATTGCAACTCTGACCTATTTTCGAATTGGGGCAAAGGTTTATAGAGGTGTGAGGAATAGGGTATAAAGTCCCCCACCCTACATCGAAAGGGTTCATACACAACACCCGTCTAACCAGAGAAGCTTTCCAATTCTATGAAGGATGAGGAACTTTACCCTCTGTTACTGTTGGACTGGTCATTCATTCTTTCTTTCCTGGTTTTTAACCATCTGAGGACCTCCAATTTTTCTTGTATTCATGTCTTGTAGTCTGCCGATCGAGTGGTGGGCCCGTAAAACATAAAATTGGTAACCTGAGTGCCTAGTGCGAGTTTGTCTTACATTAACTTCGGCGCTCCGATTGTACTGCTCCAAGCTCTTAACCAATCAGAGAGCCAACCGCGGTAAAAGTTTCGATCGCGTGAACATTAAAAAATGTCAATTCTTAAGGAAGACTTCTAAGGAAATGGCGTCCTTCGCACTCTGCGCTAAAAGATTGCGAGACGGAGTCGCGGCAGTCCACGAAGGACGCCATCTCCTTAGAAGTCTTCTTTAAGAATTGGCAAGAAGTAGCAGAGTCGAGAACAATGGAAAGCATTTGACCAGCGCTGGGACCGTAAGTACAAGTTAGATATAATAATTTAATATAATTGCTCTAGTGGGAATTTGTCTTACATTAACGCGATTGACACGTTTATGAAGTTCGGACTTCAGCGCTCCGATTCTCCTGCTCCAAGAGAGCCAAACGCGGTAAACGTTTCGACCGCGTTAACGTTAAAACATGCCAATTCTTACGAAGACTTCTAAGGAGATGGCGTCCTTCACACTCTGCGCTAAAAGATTGCGAGACGGGGTTGCGGCAGACCACGAAGGACGCCATCTCTTTAGAAGTCTTCCTTAAGAATTGGCAGAAGTAACACAGAGCCGAGAACAATGGAAAGCATTTGACCAGCACTGGGACAGTAGGTAGGTACAAGCTAGATATAATAATTTAATATATTTAAATATAATTTCTCAAAGTCAGTCAGATAAAATATTAGTAATCATAAAACAAGTTCGAGTAGTTTTCAAGAATGGCTAAATCATTATTTGCTTAGATAAGATATTGGAGTTATAACTGATTGCCTTTTAAAGAATCCTTGGATGACTCATTTATAGTTATGATCATATTTCTTCGAACGCTTGTGAATATTACGCTTGTGGCTAAAATGAGAAATAAGTACCTATATTAGAGGCAGTTTGAAAGCAGCGCCAGTAACAGAAAAGTTGAAGTCAGTACAAAAAAAAGTTGTAAGTTAGTAAATATTTATTTGTCAATACCCATTAAAGTTTTGTTTCTACTCACCCCTGCGTTTCTATTAGCCCCGTTTTACGGTACTTAAAACCTGTCCTAGACAAAATTGACTCTAAGATAACCAAGACACATACGTATATACGTATATCATATAATATAGGTACCTTCTGTTTAAAACGCTTTTAAACTAAGCACCGCCGATCAGTGGTTTCAGTGCAACTCGATTCAGTGAAGACGTGAGGAGAATCATTTCTCGATAATCGAAGGTTGCACCGCGCTAGCAGATCTGCAGATGACCTCAGAATCTGATGAGATTATACAACTAACTATTGTCTGGAACTGTAAAATTTTACGCAAGAATTAAACACAAGGTCGCTTGGTATTAGTTTCAAAGTAGAAAAAATCTGTCTGTTCGCTGTTTATAGTAGGTAAAGAAACCTTTAAGATTAAAGATTTTTTTAAGGTTTGGAAAATGACAAATAACTTCAAACGCTCGGACAAAAAGGAAGTGTCAGTCTTTTACTGAATAAAACCCACCCGTATTCCACAATTGCCCTTTACGTTCCAGGGTAACTCTTTCGAACAATCCCGCAACCCGAAGGATTAAGGATGTCATGTACTTTTTGCGTAGGTTTTTATTAATTATGTCATTTTTAGGGTTCCGTACCTATAAAAGGAAAATTGGAACCCTTATAGGATCACTTTTTTGTCCATCTGTCTATCAAGATCCTTTATCACGGGAACGCCTGGAGGTGTCGAGTTGAAATTAAAACCATAAATACTCAGGTCCGCGGACCTTAACGAAAAAAAAAGATGTGGCCGTTTATATAGCAAAAAACGTGTATTTCGACACTCTCAAGGGAATCGAAATTTATAGGATACTTCCCGTTGACCTAGAAACCTGAAATTTGGCATGAAGCAAGGTCTCATAGCACAAGTATATGAAAAAATTAAAAAACTAAATTTATAGTTACGTCACAAAAAAAAAAACTTTTTTGCGATTCGGAAAAATCTTCGTAACTCAACTTGAGATCTGAACTGTATTCCTATGTAAGTTTGTACGGAACCCTCAGTTTGCGAGCCCGATTCGCACATGCCCAGTTTTTTTTTTTTTTCAGATTAAACGGTAGGAAGTAGTGAAGACTTGAGAAGAGTCGCAGGGCTTTCTTCTATATTTTTTACGTTTAAAGACTCATAAAATGTTCTAATAATACGCTAAGGAATATAAGTAATAGCTGTAGAGTATTTAACATAATTATAGATTAAATTTTGGAGTTAGGAACGTGTAAAACCCGACTTTAATGCCAAAGTTTGACCCGTTTTCAGATTTAAAGTAGTTTGTTGGCAAATAATCAACTAAGTACAAATTTATTTTCAGAAATTGCGAGAATATTTTTGAAAAAATCCTTTCGAGTCTAAAGCGCCTATAACACCACTCGATACTCCGACAGTCTTTAGTCTATGTAGCGCCACACAAGAAAAAGAGCAACTAACGCCAATGTCGTGTAAAGGAATGAAACAGAACAATGAGGTAAATAGATAAACATAGACTAAGACTGTCTGAATATCGAGTGGTGTAATAGGCGCTTAAATAGGTTCTGGGTTTTGGCAGCTAGAAAGAGTACCTACAAATTAAAAAACCGCGCCCAATAACGTGCTGATATTGACAAGGAGGTCGTTTCAATAAATGATCTATCAATAGTATGGTTGCTGTAGTCGCTATAATTGTCTGTTAAAAAAAAACCATGCACTATTTTTAATCTATGTACATATATTATTTGTGTGTGAAAATACTGACAATTACTACAGTGAACCGTGAACTATAACAACAAAATTATGGGTCTGAATGTCCGCGAGAGAGGTCAGAATGATTCTGCTTAAAATTTTTATTTCTTTAATTTTTAATGAAGCTGTTGCATGTGTTCTATTTCCATTGGAAAGAAAGTTAGAAAAATAATTAATTAATCAGAAAGCTGAACAAAAGTTTGAAACTACTGTTAGCACTTTCGTTGATTACATAGTAAAACAGCCATGCAATATTAAGGGATAATCCTCCTGACCGAATTTCGATCACAGTAACTGGGTCAACAGCTTCAATATGCACAGAAGTGGTGTTATTATTTTTACATAATATTTCTATCGAAAAGGATTATTAATGTATAGAAATTGGTGTTTATGGGCACGCATGGAAACAGACACACCAATCAAATTTTCACGTCCGTAGAATCGTAATCGGAACACAATAGGTGTGTTTTTTCCGGCCGGCCCAAGTTATGTACGAAAATTTTCGGGGATCCGCTATCGTGGATTCTCAGTAAACGTTCTGTTTATCGCTGACTTTCAGACCACACCTTAAAAGTGCATGCTACTAACTATTATACACTACAAAATACTATGTTAGCATACGTGCTGACGTGCAACTGTATTATAATGTGCAACATTTACCTCATCCTTGTTCAAAAAGAACTGAAAACAAAGGAAGCACGGTTAAGTTAAAAAGCTTCATTAGCGTTATTACAATTAACGTTAATTTGGGTTACTTAAGTAATAATTACGGTAAAAGACAAACTGTGACGGTTGTTGAGAGTTCCATATTTAATTTTCGCGCGAAACTGAACAGCTGTGTACATTCCGGGGTAAAAATCGATAGTGTGCCATTCAGTGTCATTGGATAGTCCATTTTTTGTGCGAAGACAATCTAGAGCACCGTTTACTTTTGTCGTTAACCGCCCCTAGTCTCAATACCGTCACTGCTTTGGACTTTTAGTTACGACATTTCAGACAGTATTAGTTATTCATTAGGCTGTGACATACCGTCTAAATTAGTAATGGTTTTTAAAGAAAATAGCTATAGATTCGTAAGTAAGTAGCTACATTATCTCAATCACTTTTCCAATATCGGTTTGGATTTGAATGATAGAACTTAAAGACAGTTTTTTAGCTATAAGTAACCAGTTGTTATTTTATTTATATTGGGCAAATTTATTACGTAGATATAAATACATAGTTAAATTTACAAATACTGTCAAAAATGTCATAAATATTTAACCTTGGGACTCAGTACTACCGTGTTTTCTATTTTTATGACATGATATTGCTGCGGATTTTCCTCCCGCTAAATGCAGCGTACCTACTACTAATAAAACTAATTTTATAACGTTTACAGAGAATTTTATTAATTTACCACTACCGCTTGTAAATCGAGACACTGGCTGACGCGATCAGAAAGAATCTGTACCGATATATTACATTTTAATTGAATGGAATGTTGCTCTCATAGCAAAAACTTCATTTCTTTTCAAATAGGAATCATTTAGGATAGGCGCTCAATTACGGCGCGAAATTTGGCTAGATTAAATTTCTTTTAAACCACGTGCTCGGTTTACGTTGCTCGATAAGTAAATCGTACGATCATTTATAAATATGACACATTTGATTATCTTATCGATTAGTGAACCATTGCGGAATCTGATTAAGTATTTTCAATTCTAATATTACCGTAGTATGTACCTGCGTAATAAAGATAAAATAATCATTTTGTAAATTATCTTTTTGCAAATAGGCTTACACTTTTTAAATCGCATTTAAATCAAGTTAAATTAAAATAGGTAGGTACATTGAGAAATTCTAATAAAGATTCTCAAAATCGTTATTTTAAAGCGAGCATTCGATATTAAATCTAAAATCCGTACTATCTGGTCCCCCTATGAATGTAGGTAGGTACTGTGTTGCTAAGAAAAAAAACTTTAATTTTTATTACAAGCACACCACACACAAACCTGCACAAACATGCAATATTACACACCGAAAACCATTAATGCATTATTTATTAGCTATAATAATTATAAAATATATAAATGGGACATCCTAAGCACACATAAATACCCAACTTTATAGCAGATTTATTTACTATTTTATGATGACATCAGAAGTAACTATGCTCGTAAATAAAGTCTACAAAACTAAGCACATTATCCAATAGATTAGACATAGGCATAATGCAGCATGTCTTTGGTATTACGAAAGAATTCATTATCTGTTGCTATTATCACACTTAGATTAGGTACCACTATCAAATTATTTGATTAATTATCTTTTATAATTATTATTTTATGATTACATTTTTAAAATTGTGTGACAATTGCTGCACATGAAATTGACTAATTTAGACCATGTTTTAGAGATCATTATCAAGCTATAGGTACTTATAGCTCATCATAACATCATCATCTCTAATATATAACCATATGTATATAGGTATATTTATCATAGAATCAGATAATGTGTGCCCAGTGTGAATCATACCTGCTTATGCTTAATTTTTGGTGATGCTTGATATGCACTCTCCAACAAAGGATTGGCTGGAGCTTTCTTTGGTCTTGTGTTCTTAATGCCTAATGATTTTCCTAATGGAGCAAACCAGTACCTGGAACAAGCAATAATTGTTTCGTTTAACTTTTCTATAATTCAATTTATATTTTTTAATTATTTTATTTTTATTTCTTTTATCACTTATCTACATTGTGCTCACATAATACATAGAAGCGACAAGAAAATATGTAACCAAGAATATGTATTATTATTTATATTTGATGCTGTACTAACGTAGATATAAGAATTACTAACAGATATTGGACCAAATGTTGTCTTGATAATAAATTATTATTATGTAACTCATAATATGATTTAAAAGAGTGTCCATGGAGTTTCTTGCACATTCTTTTCCATAGAGATGTACACGCTTTGGAATGTGCAATTTAGCTTCACTTTTTTTTTTGACTGACCGACAATTCAAAATTGCCTGTAATTAGTCTATTTGAAATAAACGTTTCAGATTTCTGAAAGCTTTATTTATTTAAATACTTTTTCATAAAAAAATCAAGGTATTTTACTGCTTATTTATATATATATATTTTTTAATGGTTTAGTCAAGAGTATGCGTTTCAACCGCGCAGGCATGACAATAACAAAAAAAAACTGTGCCAAGATTATGTAAAAATTTCTAAAAGTTGATTCCCAAAACCATTAATTTGTCAAAGTTATGGTTAAGAAGTTACAAGGGTTTGAATGTGGCCGCGCCATTGAAACGCGGAGAACCGCGCAGCCGATCTTTAAAACTAAACGTTGCAGAGGTCTGGAATTTTTTGTAAAATACCAATTTGAATTTGTCAAAACTTGTAAAAATACAACGAAAATTCCTAGGTTTATATTTCAGGAGCTTTAAGACTAAAACCCCATGGCCGCGTTATCGAAACGGTGACGAACATAATATGTCGATATCTCGCTGAAAAAGCATCGCAGAGGTCTGAAATTTTTTGTAAAACACAGATTTAAATTTGTCGAAACTTGTAAAAATACAACGAAAAATCCTAGGTTTATATTTCAAGGAGCTGTTTTACGATATTGCGTAGAAATAATTCGTGATTATCTATCGATGAAATTAGATATTAACGAGCTCTTTTTCGTAAAGAACACCTATTACTTAATAATGTACTCGTAGTACTACCGATAAGAAGCAAAAATATATTTTATTCATAATAAAAAACTGTTTCGAGTGAATCGATAGAGTGACCATGGCTTACTGTTTACAGAAAACTTTCCACCTACCTATTGTGTTAGAAATTATATCTCAAGGATTCTAAATTAAATTAAAATGAAACGATAAGCTTCAAAAACATGTATTTATTTCTTAATTATTTTTTAAATCACAGATTGTTTACTTACACTGAAAAACATATTTTTTTATAATTCACAGATTGTTTACTTATACTTAGTGAGAGGTGTAGCGTGGAAATATTAATTTAAAATACAATTGTAAGAAATAACAAAGTCCAGATTGTAGCAGCAAAACGTAGTTCCCAAAGATAACAATCCATACAAGAGGTCGAACGTAGGAACTTGAAACTAAAAATGATAGAATTTGATAAATCTAATTATGCTATTGTGTTCGTCTAGTAAAGGACAACACTTTATTTTGTTATTTTTTTTTCAATATCATATTAGTTTAGGAATAAATCGAACAATACCATTTTTTTACTATAGAACGCATCACATAAATGTCTGTATCTCGCGTATACCCTGGAATTTCGTATTGCAATTTCATATTTAGTTTGTACTTATTATTAGCCACATTTTCTGCAAAGACACATGGTGCGTCACTCGTGCACTTTCCAAGATATGACGAAAATAGATTTTAAAAAAATGCACAAGTTTTATTCGAGTATTTTACTGTTGAATACTAATAATGACATTATTTTATTATATAACAACTAGCAGAGGAATAACAAGTAAAAAGGATCTTTACCATAACATACCTAAGTTATAATTTACAAGCACACCATAATCGCTAATACCTAGAATAGCGATTAGAAAAAGTCACCCTGTCGGTACCATAACACAGTAATTATTATTATCGACCTTATCTAATCGCTATTCTGGGTATTTTAGCGGTTATGGTTATATATGTCGTGACCAGATCATAGAAATTGATCATTTCATGATATAGTCAACTAAAACTGGCCAGATCGTTTAAACGTTAACATTTGATGATATGTCGATCCTCGTTTGGCCGTATCATTGATGTAGGATTTCTATGATAGTAAAAAGTCTAAAGAAAGTAGGCCAAACGACGATTGAAATACCGTCAAACTTTAACGTTTAAAATGATCTGGCCAGTTTTAGTTGGCCATATGATGAAGTGATCAATTTCTATGATCTGGCCACGAATTCTGAAATAAATATTAGTATAGGAGGTAATATTGCCCCTTATTTTGTATTTGGTCATTTCATCAGTTGTGAAGTTATTCGAGTTCCTACTGGAGTAACTTTTATGGTTTTCCTGGATCTCTGAAACAGTTTGGCGGATTCTTATCATCTATTGTACATGACTTCTTAGAAATTAGTAAAAAAATAAGTCGTGCAATAAAAATAAAAAACAAAACAATATATCGTTTAAAAGTTATTTAATTAAACCTGAAAACGCTTCAATAAGTCCTAACACTCAGAATAAGAGCTCTGAAGACTTTATCCACATTTATATAATAAACCAGTATATATCTACACTAATATTATTAAGAGGTAAAGTTTGTTTTTATGTTTTTTGTTTGTAGGAGGTAATCTTTGAAAGTACTGGTCCGATTGCTAAATTATTTTCACCGATAGTAAGCTGCTTCCTGAGTGACATAGGCTGTATCTTATGTACGCGGGTGAAGCCGCGGGCAAAAGCTAGTGGGTTATATAAGCGATGTAATTTTATGTCAGTAAAAAATTAAGTATTTAGTTCAGTTTTATACCTGTTAAATTTCAGCGTAGTACCTACATACAATAATTAACGAGATAATAAAATAAAGGTCATTATAAAGACCCGACTAAGTTTAGGTGGTCACAAAAAAGCGTTAGCGTAGTAAATTAAGCTGCCTTTTAAACTATGTAGGATAGTCTTAAAAGTTTAAAACAGAAGTGTACACAAGTGGTAAAACTACGTCAACTCCATATTTATTAAAGATTTTTTAAGAAACGTAGTTAATGTGAAACATGATACCGCTCACAACAGTGGGATATCTTTGTGGGATATCTTTTGTACAACGCACATATTGGACTACTGTGATTGGTTGGTTAGACAGCCGGCTTTCGTATCCCATGCAGCGTCCGCGTTCCGTTCGCACCTGTGTGTGCTATTAGTGTGTGTGGACTGAAATGAAAATATTTCGACGAACTTATCTCATAAGTAACACTCCTTTTTTGGGCAGTCGTGTAATAAATATTTATTTAATTATGATAATAATATAATTTCTAATGCAATGGAAAACAGTTGGAAAGTTTTCTGTAAGCAGTAAGCCATGGTCACCCTATCGAAACACTCAAAAATATAACCTTTCTTGCAGTCGGGTAAAAAGTTTTATATTAAAAAAGAAAAAATGTTTTTGCCTCCTATAGGTAGTACTATAGATAATATTACCGTGGTAGTATTACATATTAAAAGGAGTTGTTTGCAAAAAAAAAAAACTCTCTAATACCTAATTTCATCGATAGATAATCACGACTTATTTCTACGCCATATCGTACAACAGCTTCTGAAATATAAACCTAGGATTTTTTGTGTATTTTTAGAAGTTTCGACAAATTCAAATCTATGTTTTTCAAAAATCTTCAGACCTCTGCAATACTTAGTTTTAAAGATCTCCGTGGCCATGTGGCAACTTTTACAAATTTTTACATAATCTTGGCATAGTTTTTTTTTAGTTATCGTCATGGCATGAAAAGCATACTGCAGCACAAAGCATATTGGATGGTTTTCTGAAGAACATGTTTACAAGGTAAACACATCATCACAGAGGCAACAAGGTATAAACCTACTGTGTTTGGCTGATATTCTAATCATTGTCTTATATGAAGCTTCATTTGCATGCATGCATCATTTGTGGAGTTAGCGTCTTAACTGTTGGTACACAGACCTCTTCTCTCTAAAAGAGAATAGCCATAATAATGGCGATGGATGTCTTTATTAATTTACTTTTTCATCTTACAAATTGTCATTACCTACATATTTTTTTTTTATCCCAAAGCAATAAATGTGCTTATCCTAACTTTTCTAACTAATTATAAATAATGCATTCCATTTGAATTCATCCTAAGTACAATAAAACTAGTCCGTCTCATTACCAATCAGGTTCAGCGTGCATACTGCATGCATAAGCAATGCCTCCCAGGATGGTCTGACTATGCAGTTCTATCAGCATGTAAAGTCGCTGTCATCACCACCACTACGATGTGTGCGAGAGGTATAACAGAAACACATAGGTTGACCTGCCCTAAAACAATTGGATAATGCAACTTTGCTCTAAATATTTTAAACATTTATTAACCGATCGAGCTTGTATTATTATAGGTAGGTATAGGGAATAACGGAAATGTTTGCTTATTTTCGATATTTACAAACTACTTAATGAAGAACTTTTTATTTACGTTCTTGGATAAAAACTCTTTAAATAAAACGCTCAATATTTTATAATCTATGCGGACGCCAGTGTTCGCTTGGTGATTAAGCGGGTGGCGCGAAATCCGCGCGCTTGGGTTTTGAGTGATTTAAGTAAACTAGATCACAGTCATCGTATCATACCACATTTACCAATGATAAATCATATTTTGAGTGCATTTATATTTAATAATGAAATCAAAGAGCATAAATAAAAAATAAAAAATCTTAAGACCATCTGCATCATTTTATTTATTTATTTCATTAGTTTTATTTATTTGTACAATTTAAAAACATTACTAAGCCGCACCAGGCCCATATGGTGGATTACAGTTGATTCCCTCTCCTAGAGAGGAGGCCCGAGTCCCAGCAGTCTGATTATGCTAAACACATACTTCTGTTGAATTTTATCATTGTGGGAATAATAACAAGAATAATACTTTTATTCAGAAAAATACACTTGGAGAAGATTATCATTAAGACATACTTAGGTTTTTTCTAAGTTATCACATAACTGGCAAAATAACAGAGCAAAAATAAAAAATATAAAAAAAATTACATAAGTTAGAAATTAATTGAATAAGTGCGTTTAATTCAATTTATTTAATAAGCATTTTTAGTCATTTTCATTCGTAGAGACGTACAGGAGAAAAAGACGAAACTTCACAAATGTAGAAAAAATATATAGACCCTGATTCAAGTTTGAACCTAAAACTTGCATTTTTTATTTATAGTGCACTGAAAGTGCAGTACTTTCGCCAAATTGATATCTAATGATTCACTGAGTGCATCATTAGACTTTATTCATCCGTGAGAAGCAATGGCATACATTCTGAAACCTAGCGACAGAAAGTAGGTTAACTCACGTCTCTAGAGAGCGCCGCAGGAATATCAGCACCAGTGCCATGGGCAAGGGGTACAGTAGGTGTCTGTAGTCATTGTAAATCACATCCTGGTCTGGACCCGGTGTTATATCTTCCCATGTTGTATTCGGCGGCAACCACACATCTTCATTCCAGAATTTGTCTAACAAAGCTCGTAACATAATTAACACAATTTGACAAGAAATTAAGGCAGTTTTCAAACACACTACTAGTCTCTAAATAATTATTTATCACGCCATAAACACACTCTAAAATATTTAGCGACACGACCGTCCAACAGCAGCCGACATAACACAGACAGGATTATTTCACAGTCACTGTCAGTCACATATTGACAGTCGGATGCGTATTTACTAGAACAGATATGCGTACTAGGTATTTGTACAGCTAGGTATTTATGCAAGCCTAATACGAGAAATAAATAAAGTATGAATGACGTATTTAATCCAAAATCGATCGAGGCGATCGTATTTACGTTGAAAGTGAATACGATCCTCATGAATCAGATCAATCAGTTCTACCGAATATACCCCTGTTAAACCTCCAACGATACATTAATGAAGGCTAATGATGATGAAAATGTTGGCTTATTTATCCTGTTTGACACCCGGTAGAACCAGGAAGACATTCCTCATGTCTTTGATTTCGGATTCTGTTCGCGTGACGTTGCGGTAGCAGTTCCTTTTTTCTGGAATATCCACATTGTCAGAAGAGGGCCGTAATGCTCATTCAGCGTTAAAATTCACCGATAAACCTTCAAACAGTTGAAAAACCGACATGAGGGGAGTCATAGTAATAGGGTTCCTACCTTTGGGTACAGAAACCTAAAAAGAACTGTAAACATTTTTTGTTAGAGTAAAAAGAAAGTACAAAAAAATATTTTGAAATAATATGAGTATGAAAAATTGTATATATATAATGGTTGAGGGTGGATTGAGTGCTTTACATAGGTATGTCTTGATTTCGTAAATGTAGTAAGCGTGTATCGTGCCTAATAAAAAGAAATTTTACAATTTAAGTTTGAAAGGAAGAAGCATATTATTTTCCAACCGATACTGGTTTTCACGGCCGATATCGAAACTAAATTTTTGCTTCGCTATAAGTTTCACACGAAACCGATACTAAGCCAAAAATCGTTTTACACTGAAACTGGGCCGAAACCGAAAATTTGCTTGAAAACCATTTCCGACCAAATTTTCGATTTTGGCCTAGTTTTACAGTACGACAACAAATTATGCTCCGCCGTACGCGAGTTTATATAAATAAATATTTCTTACATACTGGGAACAGGTATTTGGAATTAGTATATTTTTATAATCATACCTGGTATAGTAGGTATACTGTAACTACACACCACTAACACAACAATGACAGCTTTTTTTTTCTAAAATTTCATAGCTTGGATACTACATTTTTTAAGCAATGTCTTTAAACTTTGCAGAAGTAGTCACTTTCAAAATACGGATGTAAGACGTTCATGGGTCCCAGAAATGGCCAAGTGATTAATTCGCTGAGGTAATCAATACTACAATAAAATTCTCAGTATCAGTTTTAATAATTATTGAACCAGACGAGGTCTCGTTATAACGGAACTGGGAATTTTACCTCAACGAAGTTTGCCAATGCAGCTGATTGCGAAAAGTAAATACTATAAAATAATTTGAAAGTGTTACGTTCGTGTTCTAATAACACGCAAGAAAACACGGACATTACACTAGGTTACATAGTCAAAAGACTATAGCCTTTCCTTTAAGGTAAAGAAAACAAAAAAAAAACAAAAAACATTACTTACCCTTTCATACGAGTTGAGGAAAAGAGACAAGAAATCAATTGCTTAAGTTTTAGAAAGAGATGGCAAATAACCCTTGTTATTATATTTTGTAATAAAATGTCATGTGCATCCTTGGTTTAGCCTTGATTTATTTTATTTAATATCAGCAATGTGTGTACTTACTGCCGGTGTAAAATAACGGCTTAATGTTCACAAGTTAATGTTTACATGGATAGAAAACGGTGTGGATTTTTGTTCAGAATTTGCAGTAGTCAATAATGTTATTTTGCCCGACGTGTGCAAACGTTCTTATGGTGGAGGAAGGTCCAGAGTCTGGACTGCGGTACGCCTGTAACACTTGTCCTTATGTCTTCAATGTTAGAAGGAAAGTGTCCTCGCGCACATTCCCTAAACTAAAGGTACCTAACTTTAAGATACAAGGGATTGCATCATTCTTTCATCTCATACACATGAATAATGTTTTATTTAAATATTCTATATTTAAGTCCCTTGAAGCTTTTATCATATCAATTATCTTTTAATTGTAAAGCTGAGAATAGAACTACCACTATAGCCCATAGCTATAATAATAAAAATTCCACAACTATCACACAACACCGTCTAGTCCCAAGCTAAGCATAACTGTGTGATGTGTTATGATCACTAGACAACTGATAAACATACTTGTATATTTCTAAATACATACAAATTATAGATAAATTACACCCAGACACAGAACAAAGGTCGTGCTCATGACACAAATGTTTGTCCGGGTTGGGAATCGAACCACAACCTTCGGCATAGCAGTCAGGGCCACTAACCACTAAACCAAAAGGCCAGTCAAGCTACAAACCTCACTCCACATTTTGTCTTTTTCAGGAGCTTGACTATATTATGGGTGGTGCTGCCGCCTGGGAGAATGTTGACTCGACAGATGCTGTGTGCCCTAAGTGTGGACATGGTAAAGCGTTCTTCATGCAACTGCAAACTCGCTCAGCTGATGAACCAATGACTACATTCTATCGCTGCTGCAATCACAAGTGCGCACATAACTGGCGTGATTAAGAAAACTAAATGTGAAAGACTTAAAATTAAGAAAAAACATTGTGAAAATAATATTAAATACAGTTTTAGTATTTAATTCAACAGTGTTACATTGATTATGAATTTCTTCCAAAAACTTAATTTCATTCATAGTTATTTAGTTAGATACAAAGGTGCTTCACCTAAAATGAAGATTGAAAAGATGGCTCCAGTAATATTAAGCTCAGACAACTATGCTTGTGCCAAGGCTGCAGAATTCCTGGGCAAAGGACAAGTCATTGCAGTACCAACCGACACAATATATGGACTAGCATGTAGTGCAAACTGTCCAGAAGCAATTAAAAAGTTGTATGCAATCAAAGGCAGAGATTCTGCCAAGCCAGTAGCAATATGTGTCTCATGTGTATCAGATGTCAGAAAATGGGGAGAATCCAATCATCTTTCTGATGACCTACTCAATAGCTTGCTACCAGGACAAGTAACAGTAGTTCTAGAAAAGACTAAATACCTTGACAATCCATTCCTCAACCCTACAGCTACAAAAATAGGGATTAGAATACCTGATCACGAGTTTATGAACAGAGTTACAAAGATCTTTGATAAGCCCGTTGCACTGACAAGCGCCAACTTCAGTAATGAACCTTCTACTTTGTCAATAAAGGAGTTTGAACATCTCTTTGGTCATTTAGGAGCTGTTTTTGATGGCGGAGTGTTAAGTCAAGGACTGGAGCAGAATAGAACTGGATCTACAGTGATCGATTTGTCCCAATCAGGTGTCTATAATGTCATAAGAAGAGGTATTTCTTTTGAGAGGGTAGTAAAAGTTGTTGAAAGTTTTGATTTGAAAAGTATTCCATAAGTTATTTATTGACCCTGTGATAGATTTGTGTCGAATAAAATGTTATATTTTAAATTATTTGTTATTATTTCTGAGATAGTTCTCACAAACACAGATAGTACTATTTTATGTATTAGCACAGAAAGATACTGTATCTGTCTGTATGAAATAAGGTGTGAATTGGAAGGTGCTAGAAGGCCACAAAAGTAAACTACCCTCTTTTACTAATTAATGTGTGCAGTTAAATTAAAACTATTTTTTAATAATTAAACAAAGTATACTTTCAGAACTATAACAAGAACAAGCATTACAATCTTATAAATTAAAATTTTGGCTAATTTCCATCAACTCCTATTATAGTTTTATTTTTAAATTTACATATTTCTTGATGCAATTTACAATGTTTTTTGACATAAATATAGTGACATTATTAGCAGTAAGTACATCTTATAAGAAGAGAGAGAGAGAGAGAGAAACAAAACAAGCGTACTGAGATAAATTTTCGAGTCAACAGAACAACAACCAGAATTGTGCTCATAAATAATATTTACATCAATAAATAAAAGAACTAAACAATAATATTACTATTACTAAATTTCACCAACATTGTTGAGATGCCATCAAAGTAATCAACATGGATTTTTCTAACACTATTTTTCACTAAATTATAGGACTAATTACTGTTTTTCTAAAAAAGGTTTTCTATTTTCTGGCAACTTGGCTTCTAGTCTTTGCCATCTACTTGGTGGCCACACAATGTATGCTGCCCTGGCGTTCACCAAGCCCAAAGAGACAGGCCCGAAGGTGTTGCTATCAAGTGTGTGTCCGGTATGATCTCCTTCTACCCAACAATGTCCTTCAGGAACTCTCACATATTGAGTCTTGTAGCCGAGAGTACTCACAACGTCACCTTGCAGTCCAACAATGCGTTTGATTATCTTTTGATTTGGATCTTTTGGAGACACCAACGATATCACGTCACCTCTTCGCACTTCATAGTCTCTGACTGACCATCTCGACAGGAACACGTAGTCTGTGTTTGTGGAATCCGGGTTGAGCACCGGCTGCATCGATATACCTTCCACTCTGGCCACATAGCCTATCGTGTCGAGAAAGGTTATACCGATCGGTACACCTAAGAGCACAGACTTGCATACACTTCTCAACCACATGAATATGTCGGTATGTGATTTTGTAACAGAGATTTGTCCTGCATAGTAGGTCAGGACATCAATTTTACTATTAGGTTACGGTTAGTAACATTTTAAAATAATATTTTTGTAATCTATTGTAATGAGGTAGAAAGTAGGATATGAGAATTTTGCGACATTTGACATAGCAAAGAGCAAAGCAGCAGTTGACAGATGTCATGTCAGACAAACCAACAGGTAAAAAAGAAATACAGATAATGTCAAAGTTTTGATGAAGTTTTATTATCTGTGAAGAAAACATTTTTATTGCAAGTGGTTATCGAGAATATCTTCCTTGTCACGTCACGCTCATTCACCAGTGAATGACCATAGAGATACTTTCGGTCTTTACAAATACTCAAAAAAGTGTTGATGCTTTCTATAGTAAATTACAACCAACCAAACAGAAATTTTGGACATTTTATTTGTGTGTAGCGAGTCTAATATCAATTGAATTAAGTTGGATAAACACATGTTTCTATTAATTTGGACTTGAGAAGTGATCTGAAAACAATCCTTGATAGATGGAAGTGTTCCGTGGTCGAGAAAAACTTACAATCTGCATAATCAGCTGTCAGTGAGATAGATCATCTGTCCCTGTAAATATAAAAGCTAAGACAATCACAACACGTTTTAAGTTGATATGTGTGTATAATGAAGTAAACAATCGAGCTACGATGTGACCCTGATTGCGCTCGCGACAGGCAGCGATCTCGAAGCAGATATGGGGTAATAACCTAACAGTGGAGTGAGGCTGGTTACGGTATGGCTGGACTCCCGTGAGGCGGACGCACGAATTTCTAGATCGGATCATTGGTGAATGCAGAAACATGTCCGGCGACTACCCGTTCGCGGCGAAGATCGTGAGCCCGGTTAAGTGCAATGAGAAGCCCTGGGATCTGTGGGTCAGTGAAATAGGGCACCTGTCGCCGCGGCGGGACGATGACGCCACGTTCACGTCGCCGGCTGCCGTGGACGCCAAGGGCGGCGCGTCAGCGCGGCGCGTGCATGACTCTCACCCCTACAAGCAGGCGCGCGCGCGCCGCGCCGGCCTCAATCGCCTCAAGCGCGACAGCATGAGCCTGCATGGACTGTTCCCTCAGATGGACAACTTGAATGCTGCAGTGTGCCACATGTGCGGTGTGATAGTGAAGTGCAGTGCGGCGTACAGACACTTGCTCGAGTCCCACACGGGGGCTGAGCCCCTCCCTCCGCCACCACCACCTGTCATCACACACAAAAGCCGCAGCCGACATAAAAAGGAACCTCCACCGCCCCCCATCCCTGTAGATATACTCCCTGTGAAAATGGATTCCTCCCCAGTCCACACAGCAACACCACCATTATCAAGGCTAATGTTACCACCGCAGCCTGATCTACAGTACCTGGACGAGGCCAGCACATCCTCCACCGTGTCGGGGGAGGTGAAGGTGAGCATGGAGTGTGGAGAGTTACCAGTCGTCAGTATACAGGATACAGAAGATTTGCCCCTCGGTGAAAACTTAACAGATGATATTTTTGCAATAATGAATTCTGAAGGCATTCAAAGTGCAGATGACATCACAAACGCAGCTGATTGGAAAAATATTATCAGGGATATTGGAAACATGGGGGAAATTAACTTCCCGCAAGCTTCAGAAACTGTCCCATCGCAGGATTTATATGCACCAATTCACACATCATCACTCTCAGCATATGCAATATCTGATTCAGACCTATCTAATATTCAATTTGCGCCCAACACATCCCCCATGTTGTCGACGGTGATGGAAGCTAATGTACTGAACCCACCACCCTTGAAACCGGCGACAACACCGACCACACCGTCAACAAAATCATCATCTAGGACGAAAACTAGTAAAACGAAGTTTAATTTACGAGAATACGATCCGAACAAGCATTGCGGCGTGGTGACCGCCGAGAATCCCAAACCGTGCACGAGGTCACTGACGTGCAAGGCGCACGCGCTGTCGCTGCGGAGGACGGTCGAGGGGCGCTCCAAGCCCTTCGACACGCTGCTGGCGGAGCACCGAGCGTCGCGGGACGCGGGCGCGGCCGCGGGGGCGGCGGCGACGGCCGCGCCCGCTCCCGTGCCGCCCGTGCCGCAGGCCCCTGCGCCCGTGCAGCCCGCCGCCCCCCTCAACCTCCCACCGCTACTAGTCAATACGTCGATAGACCTCAGCACCTTTAACGGCCTCACCGCCGAGCAGCAGGTCAACGACATCTACGCGAGTCTGCTCAGCGTGGAGGATCCCAACTCGGTGCTGCCCGACACGTCGAGCATCACGTCTCTGCTGAGCCAGCCGCTGGCTTCGGAGGCGTTCCTGCTGCCGGACGATGCGGAGCTCCCGCCGGACGTGCCCATCTTGAGCATCGCGTCGCCGCCGCCGCAGCCCACGGCGCGGTTGGATGACAAGCCGGACGAGGCGCCGCCGCCGCTAGTGCCGGCGGACGTGTGCTGGTACTCGTCATGCCCGCGGCCGCTGGCACTGTGCACCTTCAACGCGTCGCATGCCGGCGGCGCCATCACTTTAGGTAAAAAATTTGCGACGGTCCGGAGCAATATAAAGTCGTCGCTATCCCGGTCGCAGTGCAAGTCCTCGGGCAGCTCGAACAATTATTATTATAATCCGAACGCGTTGTCGTTATCGAAAACTGTACATATGAACGCTAGTAAAACGAATAAGCCCGAAGTGCGTAAACTGATAGTGACGTGTAGTAGTGGAGTGAGTGCAAGCGGGTCCGGCCCGGCTGGGAAGGAGGTGCAGCAAACGCTGAACGAGCTGTTCGGCGGCGAGGTGCGTGCGCTCAACGGGCACGCGGCGCACGCAGGACTTGCGGGGCTGGGTGGGCTGGCAGGGCTGGGCGGGCTGGCGGGGCTGGGCGGGCCGGCGGGGCTGGGCGGGCTGGCGGCGCTGCCCGAGCGCCGGCGCGCGCCTCTCAAGCAGGCGGGCAAGCGGCCGCCCGCGCCCGTGCTGGACCTCGGCTTCTCACTCGACCCTCTGCTTGCCGACGAGAAGTGCTGAGCACTAATAAGCAATCATCGGTTGTGTAGTCACATAATAATTGTATATTTATTTTTCTGTAAAGAATCGAATCGGATTCACTATGTAAAATGTAAAATAATCACGAATTTTCCCGAAAGGAATTTAATGTTATGATAATGTTAAATCTCATTTTTTTTCATCGACAAGCGAACTAATGTTTGTATTATTTTGTATATTATTTTATAAGATTTTTTTAATCCTTCTCCGATACGAGAGTCGGTATGTGTCAATGAAGAATTAAAAATAGATTATTACAGAATGGTTGTATTTTTTCGAAATGACATATTACTCATTGTTGATACTGAATTGAATACTGATAAATGGCCTAGGATTAATAATGGTTTAATGATGTGATGAAAATTTCCATGTAAAAATATAAATACTATTAAAATAAGTATATCCATAATAGTAAATCGCCTCCTTTGGAAAATAAAGGCAAATACCTCAATAACTAAAATAAATTGTTTTAATTCCCTGGATCGCACTTAAAAATATATTGATGTGAATAAATAGAGCGCGTGGAACAGGTTCCCCATTAGTTCCTATGACTGCTTGCTGCCAGTGCCACCTGCGCTTGCGTCGTTATGCTTGTGTAAAGATTTGTTAATAGCCTCGTGTGAGATTACCTTCGTAGATTAATAGAATAGATAATGAATACTGTGATTCATGTTCTTTATTCACGTCCCACGATTTTGGCGAGGACACGCGAAGGTCTTCAGACATTCATTCAGTTATTTTATAAAAACTAGTTAACATGAGGTAACAATTGGCACCTAGATCCACGCAAGCGTGGGTCTAGGGGCGTGCGTCTCCTTGCTGGTAGCGATGCATCTGTTATTATAATGGACGTGAACGATGCTAGCGCAGTAATCAAATCAAAGTCACTACTTACGTTGCATCCGTTTGATATGTTATTTTTACACACAATAGGCTTGACTGTAACATGTGGTGGTTTCCGGTAGTAGGTACGTCTGCTGTCTTTTAGTTCTTGATTGTCGATTTATCCAATAAAAAAGGTTTCCATTGTAGTCTCCAAAACTAGAGTTAAATCTAGATTAGGTTAGGTTAACCTGCTGAAACTAATAACATTAGATACTTTAGAGGTATGCGGAACAGGGTGTAAAGTTCGGCAAACCTCCATTGAAAAGGAGAGAGAGACCAGACACATTCATCTAGTCCGAGAATCCTTTTCTCGGACTAGATGAATGTGTCTGGTCCGTGCAACTGCCCGACAGTAATTTTGTGCGGTTTTATAATGTTCTCATCGTGCTGAGAACAAATATACAAGTCCATGGCTTCTCCAAATCACTCCTCTTAGCCTTTTTGGTAACTACTCCACGGTAGCAACTGTCGTTAGTCGAATTACTGCTTATCCTTTTAACGCAATCACTTAGTCACCTCTTATGACATATAAACCTACATTACCCAACACTAAAAGGGGCAGAAGAAAGTTTTTGACCTACTCGGCTCAAGAACAAAACATACAGTCACCAATCAATTTGAACTATCATATTGCACTTGTATAATGGGTATATCCCCTAGGTGCACCTCGATGCCATGCTACAGGTGTCCACCATTATACTCAAACACCTGCATGGTTAACTCAATATGGCCACTTGTCACGCCACAGGTGGCTGCATATCTACCATTAAAACAACAAAAAAAAATAAACAAAACATTACCAACAACAAACAAAACACAAAAAAAGAAACATAAAAAATCAAACGCATAAACATTGGCTGTTTGTCCTGAAGAGGTGTACCTGTAGCTAATATAGCTCCTGCCGTATCGCGCTTAGTAAAAATTTTAGGCAGTCAGTAAATTACCTGTTGAAGGGAAGTTACCTGCGAAAGCTTGGAATAAACCGTTATTTCGATAGGTGAAGAAACCCTTTGTAGACTGGGATCACTTCTCTAGCTCTACTATAATGTTCACAGATACTCGTAGATATAAAGTTTACCACTTGCTTGGTATGACTTTGAGTAGATATATATATATCTACTATTACAAAGGCCACAATTCGACTCGAACTCGTATCACAAGAGAGCCCGGACAGATCTTCTAGTCTTGTCACAAAAATCTAGTTGGTTATTGTAATTTGTATTGTTTTTGGTACGTAAACTTGTATCATGTAATGTTAGGAAGTATCGATCGGAACCACTGCCTTTTTTTGAGGTGATAGGAAATCATAAAATAACTTCTCCTGCATTGAATGGGCTATGACAGCGGTTTTAGACTTTTACTGACTAAAACCTACTGTATGCCTTTGCGTTCCAGGACCACGGTAATTCTCTCGAGCATTATTATACTTTTTTTTATTCTTTTATTTATCGAACGTTCCTACAGCAGCCTATCTAGCAGACATCGGCTCTATTGGGCCCCTTCCATTTTGCTGACATAACTCTCTTCGAGATGCTCGTAGCCGCTTCGCACCGTCGAATCGGGCTTGGTCCTTAACGAGGATCGGACAGTGAGCTACCCGTGACCCTGGAACACAAAGTCAACTGAAGGAAGACATTTGGGTTTTAGTCAGTAAAATGGACGTGTCAGACTTTTACTGATCCACCCAGAGCGGCAGAAGTTATTTAATGATTTCCTACCTCAAATAAAAAATAAATGTACCTAAGTATCTGGCTATAAGGTACCAATCTACAAACCAGGGGTATGCATAACAAGGCACTCAATAAGTAGATGTAACAATCCCACAATGATTGAATACAGAGCGCATTCAACGGCCTGTTACTCGTGCAAATTACGCGACAAACTCAATCTAATTGGCTGTTATGCGCTGCTGGAGCGATGGGCTGACAACCTACCATTATTTAATCGACAACACAGTGTACGGTAACGTCTTTGTGTTGCATCGGTTATTGTAATGCAGACAAGGTTTTTTTAATCAGTTGGCAAAAACGGAACCCTTATCATCACTTTGTTGTCCGTCTGTCAAGACTCTTTTTCGGATAAGTCTTGTTTAGCTGAAATTAATTTCAAATAAATACTCAGGTTAGTACCCTTGGAGTAGTAAATATCAAACTTCAGTCAATGCAGCTTAATGATAAGGCGTTTAAGCACCGTTTAGGCGCATATTTTGACAGTCACAGGGAAACCAAAACCTATAGGGTACTTCTTGTTGGCCTAGAATACCTACTGAAAGGCAAGAAAATGTTTCATAGTACAAGTAAAGGGAAAAGTCTGAAAACCACAAACTTGTAGTGCATTTATGTGTCACAAAATACTTACTATTTTTTTTGCGATTCAGAAAAATCTTTAGGAATGGAACTATTTGCTTGAATAGGTAAATTTGTACGGAACTCTAGGTGTTACGCACCTAGAGTTCGATCAGCACTTGACTGACCTGGTTTTTATTTGTTAATTTTTACTTCTCTATTAATTTCTTACTGCTGGGCAAAGACCTCCCGAAAATCCTTCCAGATATTCTTGATAGGCGCCGTCTCGAATCAGTTCTCAGTTAACGAGGTCAAAATGATGGGCCATACACCTCATCTAGTATTCTTTATAAAAAAGGACCCCCAAGCTGAGCTTCATCAGACTAAACTTATCCTTCATCTTCAAATTAGGCCATCTTTTGATGAAAGGCAGTATTTTCTTATAACTCGCCACATTTTAACTGCCTACCTAAGCCTTGCTAACGGTAAAAGCCACAAAGTGCAAAGCACCCAAAAAACCCCGCATGACGTAGGCTTATGAATGACATACGAAGATATTTTACGAGTTCAAGATGAAACCATATCACAGATTGTTTTGAGGCCCTAATTATTTCATACAGGCACCTAAGACCCGGCAAGTGTAGGTAATTGTCTGAAAGGGATACACTTATCTATTTTTTTTATATGTTTCTTGCGAGTATTGGTGCAGAAGTCGATTGTTTAGCCATCGCTCGTGACTTCGTGGACTAATCTATTCCATAATTAACAACCACCACGTACCTACTAGGTATAAACCTATTCCATCGTTTCCAGCAATAAAGCAAATACTAGCCACTTTTCTATTCAGTAGGTACCTAAGTATAAAGACGCGCCCGCAGCAGTCGTTAAATGTTCACTAATGATTAATGAATCATAATTCATATAACAGCACATCATGTGCGCTAACTGATTATTATTATTATGTTGCACTTAACGTCTGTTTTCTATTATCACCAACCTGTTAACGAGGCCAAGCTTTATAATCAGTGCAAAAATATATCTCAATAACAACTCAGAAATGGTTAGCTTTTTTTGAGGTGAGAAATTATCAGATAACTTTTCCGGCTCTTTAAGGAGCGAAAAGTCTTACACTCCTTAGTGTAAGACTTTTACTGACTAAAACCCACCTGTGTTCCTTCATGTGCTCTTTGCATTCCAGGGCCAAGGGAACTCTTTCGAACATTCCCCCTGGCAGGCATCGGCTCTCTACTGGGCCCCTGGGGTTAGCCAAGTATCTAATAACGGAGTTTTTTGTTGCTAGTCAGGAGGACTGATGTCTATTTCCGGGCCGAACACCTTCGACGAAAAAAGCATAACCTAACCGAGTACCTGTCTCTACTGATTTACCTGCCTAATTAGTCCTACCTTCAAAGCAACAATACAACAACCTATCCTAATCGATTTAGTTCAAGCAGTTAGTGGATTCTTTCAAAAATTCTGTAAATAATTTAAATTAATCGATCGATACGGTGACCTTAGGCTAAATAAATTATTCGCTAACTGAAGTATCATGAACTTTTGACTTATAGTCTGAATTGATACAATTGAACACCTTGTGATCTAGAAATGTCAATGTCGCCAATAATGTCCGATACAGTGTCGTAAATAGGGCGGTGACGACGGTGCCCAGGCACAGGCCGCAGACCCTGATGGGGCGCAGAAATGATCAAATTTAGAACCAGTTTTGTATCATTCATTTCATCGAAGAAATATATCCTAGAAGAAGTAGGTTACTGTTTACCATTCCCTCTTGCTCCGTACCATGACCTGATCTAGATTCGGACGTCCAGGTCACCGCCGTTGATCGCCTCCACGAGGACACGGCGGGGATCTACGCAAGACGGGTAGTTTCAGGAACCGGCACCGGACTTATAAAAAGCTAGTTACTGCCTGATGGCCTGATGTACCTATATTTGTTTGTAAATCATTAATTTCTTATCGGTTGTTAGGTTTCAATTTGCTGCTTGATAGATATGTGAAATAAAAATGATAATAAGGGAGGGATAAGGGATTGGTCAGAGGTACATTCATCTTTGTAAAACGGGAAACTTAATCATTAGGAGTTAGACTTGGTGACGCAGATTATAGGGCAATAATTTTCTTCCCCACACATTGTATAAAAATCGTGTTTTCTCAATCTGCGAATCGACAGCTGTATCTAACTACTTCAATTGCAAACATGGGCGCCGGCTTTTAGAAAACCTCATGGGTGCTCATGCTCATTTGATGACTCGAAAAAGTGGCGAAGTGTGAGAAGAGAAATGCACACTGATCGACATTTTGATAGCGGATACCGGCGCATCAGTAACTGGCATCCGTTGCCCGCATTGTTAATAAATAATAAATTGAGACATCACATACACTGTCCTGGTCCCAAACTAAGGTTTTCCCTTGTACTATGGAAACCAGGAACAACGAAGGCACCACAAACACCCAGACCTAATACAAATATCTGTTTCATCAACAAACATTTGTGTCAGTTCGAGAATCGAACCCGCGACCCTTGCGTCTCAACCGGCGCTCTGTACCACTGCGCGAAACGGATCGCTGAGTAATGAAAAATCGCCCATCCCTAAAAGGCGATTACTGATCTGTTTCTAGATGTCTATTCTCAGAGGTGCTCGGCACCCACTGTTTATTTTTCATGGGTGCTCGAGCCAGCATTTTTACGATCTCTCTGGTCTAATGATGATTGTCACTTTAATGAGGTTACGCAGTTAAATCATTACACTAATATATTTTTGTAGGTTTGTTACTTCTTCAGGCTCAAACGGCTTGCAAATCCATTCGGATTTGGATGTTTGACACACGGGTTAATATGCTCTGGAATTTATGGCAACCTCTATGTTACCTATTGGTCGCGGCTGTATGTCGTTTCGTTAATACACTTACTCGAAAACCCGCTCTTAACCCTACCGCTTTTAGGCACGCAATTTACTGTTTTCGGCACTAGTGCGGAAAAACGCGCGAGCTCAACCCCGCCACAATTTGTTGTATTTATCGTATCAGGCTGGGCGCTAATTAAGCGACCCCCACGAGTCGACGGTCAAACCCCGTTTATTTATTTCTTCGTAAGTGTATTGAAAAATGTCGTTTGACACTCGTGGAAATTTGTTGACACTACAGCTCTCGGCTCCATAACACCAATTACGTCTCGGTCGCAATGACAAACTTTCTCCACTTGTATCAAAATGTACTAGATATATCTTCCGAGCAGATAGTCAGAAAATCACACCAGTCTTGTCAAAAGGTATAGTACTACCCAGTTACGGGTTTATGAAGATCAGAGACGCAGCCAATCCATATGAAATATTTCCACTTTTTCAGTTAGATTGGAAACTGACCATAATGTAGTTGGGACCAGGAGTTTGAACTCAATTATAAAATTTCAATAAAACATGCGTGGGATGTTTTTATAAGGCGCGTGTGCGCTAACCCTTATAATAATAATAATAATAAGTTTATTTTCAGACCAAATTTGTCCATAGTTTTGTTAGTATTGGTGTGTTAGTAACAATGGTGCTTAAATAATTAGGTTAGTATTGTTAGTTTTTACTATTTATTTATTTTATTTATGACTGTCGCCACCCAGTGTCTCTGCAAGGGACAGTCCGGTCTGGCAGCAATCATCTTCAAAATGCTGTTGTCACTTCCATGGAGACGCCGTAGTAAGGAGGCCGATTTTTTACGCATGATGGCGTGGAAACCATCCGTACCAGCCTCTGCGAACATTCCCGACGCGCTACAGCGCCATGGCAGTCCCAACAGCATCCTGAAGGCATTATTGAATTGGACACGCAGGGCACTGTAGGCTCGTCGTCGTATAGAATATCCATACGTATTACGCCAACGACTTTTTTGATGAACGCATGTTTGATATTTGTTGCGCTTTACCATATGTACGCTGACCGGTAATTTGTTAAGTCAACATAGAATTTCAACGACGAATGTTTTGAGCATCCTCCTTAGCTGAAAGATCAATATTGCCAATCTATCAATCTAGCAATGAAATCTAGTAATTTACAGTAGATTATTGGACAAAAGCCTTATACTTATTTTTTTTTTCGGTGGTGATCTCATCCAATGACATCCCCCGCTCTTGGGCGGAACGGGAGATAGTGTCAGACTTTTACTGACTAAAAACCTACTCCTGTTCCTTCGTTGCCTTTCGTACCAGGGCTGAGTCTTCCTTTCAGAAGCAGACCCTTGGCCCCAGTAGGCTTCGACTCTGCTGGGCCCCTACGGTTTCTGTAATAGACTTATTGTTCGGGTCAATCACCGAACAATAATTAACCTGTCAGCGTAATTGCGACACCGCGCTCTATGCCTTTATTATTTTATGTATTACCTAAGTAAATACAGTCAGTACGCATTCGGATAGCATATCGGGCGCGACTCAATCTCACCTCATTAGTTTTAATAGTTTTTCCATTTGTATTCGTTTAATCGGTATTGTTGAAATAGCTATCTTTATAATCTTTAATCTTGGTTTATCTTGATCTCACCCCAAACACTTATAGTTATGTAATTTTTAACAGACTTCCAAAAAAGGAGGAAGCCTAAGGTTCTTAAGTCGCCTGAATGATTTTTTTATAAGTATAGGTGTGTCAGACTTTTACTAACTAAAAACCCACTCCACTTACTTCTTTGCCTTCGTCCCAGGGGCCCGAGTTTCACTTTCACACCACCCGAGTGGCCCCAGTAGGCTTCGGCCCTGCCGGGCACCTACGGTTTGCTGACATCTTGAGGCGCACGTAGATAAATACGCGCCGTCGCCGACTTGGGCTCGGTCCAGACAGTAACCGGACGGTCGGACGGCGAGCTATCCATTGCTCACCATCCGCAAGCCCGCGCCTACATAAATTATTAGATGTACTGACTTTATTTTAGACCCAGTTCCTGGTAGATAACACTACCATGGCAACACTAGTCTCTCTGTGTATAGCATAATCAACCTTATAATGTTCCCACTGCCAGGCCTTATATCTCTAGAAGAGGGCTGTATGCCTGTATCCACCATGCAGGCTCAGTGCGGATTGGTCACATGTCTTCGAATTTTTGATTCTAGAACATGCCAGTTTCCTCACGAAGTTTTCCTTCACCGTTTCGAGAGCAGTGGTGATGAAATAAAATACCTACCTACATAAAGTAATGCGTTTGGCTGGGTTTGAACCTGCGACCTATCGTAAGTCAGGGCCGGGCCGTTACTACTAGGCCACAACTGCTCTCTGTTTTGTGTGTTCTCTGTTTGTCTGCGCTGTGTTTGTGTGTGTGTTGTGTTTTGTGTGTGTGTGTGTGGTTTTTGCTCTTTGATTGTTGCGTTTGTCTGTGTGTTGCTCTGTGTTTGTGTCCTGGTAAGTGAAGGGGTTTTTGTGCAGGATTACTTCGAATGAAGTTCAGTGGCTGTTTTAATTAGTCGCGATTCCTAGTGGACAATGTGATGTAAAATTGGTGTAGTTTTGTATTTAAAGTATCTACACAACGGGACAATATGTGGAATCATTGAAACAGGCGCGTTCTCGGTAAAATAAGCTGAGAATTATATTGTAGTGTTGACTACCTCAATAAAGTTTGCTAACAATGCCGACTCGAGCCATCTACTGCCAAATATTGCAAAAGCATTAGAATATGTGTTTCACCCGCTTGCTAATGGAAAACAAAGTGACATGGCTTAAAGGACTTAGTACCCAAGCCAAAAATATATTAAAAATCTTTGGCAAGTTGACAGAGAGATTGTAGTGTATTTATATTTACGTATTCACGTTAAGAAAGTAGTGACTCATCATGGTAACTTAGCGTAGCCACGCCCCTTGACCATTAAGATTACCTATAGTAAATTAGAAAGCCGTCTTCACATTGACCAGTTGAAATAAGTTCTTTCGACAGTGCGAAGTCTTTTGTCAATTATAAAAAATAATACAGTAAACGGGTTGAATAGGAACGCAGGGGTAAATAGGAACAAAAGTTTGAAAGGGATCTTCGCGTTAATTAACAATTTTTCCCAGCATTTAAATACTCCTAACTCCTACTCCTATAAAAATAATAATATTGTGAAAGTGAAAAACCGAACCAAAGTTTTGTTCCTATTCATCCCGTTTGACGGTACCTTACTTATTCGTAAAAATAAAAGTGAAAATTCTGACGAATATTGTTACTTAACAATTAGGTAGGTATATTTGAAAATCCTGTGAAACAAAAAGTTTTCTTTAGGTAATATCATCATCATCGTTTTAGCCGAAAGACGTTCACTGTTGGACATAGGCCTTCCCCCAAGTGTCGGTAATATGAACGGTTTAATTTTTACCCCAGTATAAATACGCCTTGACTTTGCTGCTGCAATGAGTCACTATTTTTCTTGACGTGAATAAACTGTAGTTCTCAGATTTACCGACTTCCCGAAAATTTCTCACAAATAAAAACCACGCAATATTTCATATTGATTTATTAATATATACTTTAAAGTTTCAACATTTCACAAATCAATAACGATTTTTAAACGGCCGAACATAATTGAAGCAGGTTCAACCAGAATATAAATATTTACGTTATTTTTTATAACTTATGGGTAATGGTATGTCGTCGACATATGGAATTAAATTCATAGGGCCGGTTTCTTTTCTGCGAGAGCTGCGCTATTATCGAAAATGTTGCCACTGTCCTGGAACGCAAAGGGCAACTGGATGAACGCAGGTCTCCACCTGTCAGTCCGTAACCGTCTGACTCTCTCTAACTCCTCTCAAAGCGGGAGGATTTATTTGATGATATCCCACCCAAAAAAAGCCTGTTTCTGAATTGATTACCTATTTAGAATGAATAACCCAACAGTTGGCAGGTTTTCAGTCTAAGTAGAGCTTTAAATATTCAATTTCAAATTCTCAAGTGCTACGAATAGAGAAATAACCTTCTATTTTGGAATTACAATAAATTCTTGAAACTAATTAAGATTAGGCTTCTTATTTTTTATTATTATTTATCAAGCAATGCATTTAGTTCCAAATTTTGACAAAAAACATGAACTGTCAAAAACGAGACGATACAATATTATTTAAATAGTACTTATAAATTACAATAAATTGACTAAAGTTGAGTCTCATTTCTTCTTTATCCTTCCACCTTTAGTTTTAGATTTGACGACACCTTTAAACTGTTTCGATGTGACCGCCTTTTTCCTGTGAAAAATAAAATAAAATGGTTGGATCTCACAACAGACATTTATACAGGCCGAAAGATAAAAAAATATTTATTTTAGCTGAATAAAATTTATCGTATACTGAACTTCAGTTTTTTCTTGTAATGATTATTAGATAGATAAATATATTCTTTATTGTACACCAATAACAAAAATTTAAAAGGAACATAAAATTAATAGGGTGTCGCAATGAGCGGTATTGTCGCTAAAAGCGATTTTTTACAGACAACCTTTGGATGGATTTGACAGGGAAGTAGAAAAAGATACACAGGTATTGATGTGCATTTTTTACGTATCCTGGTTATCTATACTAATGTAAAGCTTCGTACTTTTGTTTGTAATGAATTAACTCAAAAAGTACCGGAGATTTTTTTATCATTCTTTTAAACTCGTTAATAAATAAAAGGTCCGTTTCGACATTTGAGAATGTAACTTGGAACGAAACTGAAAGAAACAATAAAATAAAAAAAAAATATAAGCTATTTTAGTAGTAGCTACACTAGATCGGACTAGCCGCTAGGTAGTCAAAATAAATGTCAAAACGGGCCTTTTATTTTTTGACAACTTTACCAGTAGAATATTGTTTTATCACTGAGTGAGATAAGTTATATATTTTCTACTATCACGCGGGCGCAGCCGCTGGCAAAAGCTAGTGATAGGTATAGACATATATTACCATAGCGCTCTGCTCCAGCTTTGCTTGGGTGTTAGAAATATTTCACATACACTTGAATCTTCCTCATGACCAGAGGTCGGAATTAGGTTGAGTTATTTAAGTACTTATACTGACTTCATATAGCAAAAGAATAAAGTGGATATGCCTCAAATCACGAGATTAATTTTAAAGAGCAGATTTTTATCTATCTCTAAGGTTTTTATTATTATTTATTTGTAATATTGTTGACCACACGGGATTTTTCATTAGAAATCCCGGGAAGATCCATATTAATCAACATTTCAGTGCAAGTACATGAATGATTGTACCTAATTCCGACCTCTGCTAATCATCGATAACATAATTATGATCATTTTCTTTACTGAAAGAAATCCTAACAGGGACATACAAAAGCATTTTGAATCGAGAATCAAACTTTAGACCTCACATGCAACAGCTGCCATGGCAACTATTAGCCAACGAACCAAACTTAAACATTGTTATAAAATTACAGTGCTATGTAAATGTCAATGATTTATGTCATTATTCCACATTGGAATGATGTTTTTCTACTCTACTTGGACCGGTGCCAAGCTAAACTAGACGAAGTTCATGAAAATCGGCGCAGTATTTCCGGGGAATAGGACGCGCCATACAACTTAATGGTGCTATATTTATATTTATGAGATTAGAAGAAAAAGTAGAGTATTAGAGTAGGGAAAACAAGCGAAAAAATATCATGTTAAATATTTTTTTGGCAAAAGTATTATTTTTATTAAAGTATTAGAAAAAAGATTGCATGTAGCGGAGATGAGAACATCTCCGATGAGAGATGGATGTGTGGTGTGACGAGAATGGATAATGTGAGAAATGAGTATATTAGAAGAAGTTTGAAAGTGGCGCCAGTGACTGAAAAGTTGAAGGAGAACCGTTTGTCTTGGTATGGTCATGTAAAGAGGAGAGATGAAACGCATGTTACTAAAAGAGTTATGAGTATACATGTGGATGGGTGTAGGGGGAGAGGGAGGCCAAAGAAAAGATGGATGGATTGTGTGAACAGTGATATGAAAGAAAAGGAAGTTAGTGATAGCATGACGGTTGACAGGATAGAATGGAAAAAAAAACGTATTGCGCCGACCCCAAATAAGACGGACAATGGCAGGAAGATCATAAGTAAAAATCATATGATAATATTGTACATAAATCTAAATTAAACATATATTTTTTCAAATCTATTGACCTAGCCGTTACCGAGGAGTAGTCTTCAGAAAGTCAGTTTTATGGCACTGCTCGGGAGTTAAGTTAATGATTACAAATATAAGAAAAAGTACAATATTAATCTTGCGAGAGGTAAACATAAATTATTTAGTGGGTATATCATAATTAATTTAGTATCTTACCTCTTATTTAAGTTCTTCCTGGACAGCGGTAGGTACGCGTAGGGATCGTGTTTGCCTTGTTTCTTGATGTCGCCCTTTGCTTTCTTAGACTTGTACTCTGTGCCCGCGCCTGACGCAACAGAAGCGGCTGATCCCAGGGGCCTGCAATACAATGTTTTTTTTAGTACCTTTGCAAACGTCACTTTCCCGACTACGTGGACGATTAAACGTGGTTCACGCGAATTCGACGCGATGCCGCCGCTGTCACTGCACCGCGAGAATTCGCATGAAAATATTAAACCGACTGGTCGCGATCGCTTCGCTTCGCTCATCGCCGCACCACTCATGTGTGGTTGGTCACGTAGGCCACCGCAATAGAGTATCAAGTGTTTGTTCACTGCGAACCGCGTCGCTTTGCGATCGCGATGAATGGCCTGTCTGTTCGTCTGTCACCAGGCTGTATCACATGAATCGTGATAGTTGAAATTTTCACAGATGATGTATTTTTGTTGCCGCTATAACAAAAAAATACTAAAAAAAATAGAATAAAATAAATATATTTAAGGGGGCTCCCATACAAAAAACGTTTTTTTTTTTAGCTCGTTTTTATAAATTATTTTCGTCTTTATCGTTTATTCTATCGAGTTTTTATTTCAAGTATTTGCGAAATTTTTCACGTAAAAAGTCAATGACCTTAAAGACCTCGTAAACCTCCTACTTCTAGTGACTACCTTATTAATTGTTAATTACGTGGGGCATACTGAAAGTTTCTGGATCTGGCCACTTACAATAAAATAATGCAAAAGCAATTATAGGATTCGAAAATGGAACTATTTGCGAGCATGTAACTTTTTAATTTGCGAAGTTGTCATTTGTTTTTTCATTGTGGCGTTCTTTCGAAGATTGTGTGTTACTATCAAAAATAAATTTAACTCGTGAACATTTTTGTTCAATGATTTTTGTTGTGGCGTCAACAAGAGAGTTGCCAGAGACTTCAATTGGCATTTGGTGATGAAACACCATGTCGCAGCTCTGTGTATTCGTGGTTTGGAGAATTTAGAAGTGGACGTGACCATCTCTATGACGAAGTACGTGAAGGTCGGCCGGCGACTGCGGTTAAATACTCGAAAATTTACACCGTACTTATTGAACTGACAAAAAAATTACTTGTCAGCAAATTTGTGGTTTGTTAGGCATTGGAATGAGCCAAGTGCAAAACATTTTACATGTAGATCTGAAGGTTCGGATGCTTTGCACTCGATGGATACCACATGACTTAACGGAGGACCAGAAACGACTGCATATCCAGTGGTGCCTTAAAATGATAAAAAAGTTTAATGGAGGACATTGGCTGTCTATGATATCGTGACAGGTGACGAACCCTGGGTGTACTGCTTTGAACCCGAAAGAAAAAGCTAGTCGGCAGAGTGGGTCTTTTGTTTTGAAAATTTGCCAACGAAGTTTATGAAAACTCAGTGTTGGTAAAAAATGGTTGCTTCATTTTTCGGCAAATCAGGACATCACACTACAGTATCGCTTGAAGATCAAAAGACATTGACTACCGATTGGTACGTCAACACTTGCTTGCCCAGTCTTTGAAAAAGTTCGCGAATTTCGTCCTTGAAGCAATGTACTCCACCACGATAACGCATCCTCACATTCCGCTAAGGTAACAGAAGCCTACTTGAAAAGCTTTAGATGTGGAACTGATGACGCATCTGCCTTACAACCCGGACCTTGCACTCTACGAGTCTATTTGTTTACAAAAATTAAAGAATTTTGGGGCACACGTTTTATGAGCCCTGAATCAGCTGTGAACGCGTTCCATAAAGCCATTGAAGAGGTCCCTAAAGAAGCGTGGTGTAGTGCAAAAATGTATGCGAGGGAATATAATTTAAAAAACAATAAATTTATCGTAAGTCTTATATCTAGTCTTATTTATCAGAATCCAGAAACTTTCAGTATGCCCTAAGTATTATGTTATTATTATTACTTACTAAAAATACATTTTATAGATATAAGTACATAGGTACGAATCAATTAGGTACCTCTACCATATAATTTTAGAAAATCTGAACATATTTTTCATGGATACGATTACTTTATGATATAAAAATTACCTTTTTTAAAAATAGCTGAAATCGATCGGGTGTGCGTTTTTTATGTTACATGTTGTATAAGGGTCAGTTCACACCGAGACGCGACGCGACGCTGCGCAAAGAGCGACTCAAAATATAACTTTATTTACTACACGAAAAGATGCACATTTCAGATCGACGGCGCAGCGTTGCGTGGTGCAACGAATTCTGAATTCTCACAATGAAATAACAATAATATGTATCTACTCAATGATATTATATTATAGAATATCATTGTATCTACTCGTGAAGTAAATAAAATTATAATTATTTTGAGTCGCTCTTCACGCAGTGTCGCGTCTTGGTGTAAACTGACCCTAAAGGGCTGCGGGCTAGTTTGAAACAATCACCGCGGCCCCTAGATCAGAATGGGCAATTAAACTCTTCAGTTCAAACACAGGAGGGTTTCAGTCAGTAAAAGCCTGAAATTCCCTCTCACTCCACCCAGAGCAGAAGTTATTTGATAACTTCAGACCCCAAAAAAGGGTGTTTATAAGGAATGTCGATTATTTATTTATTTATTTATTTAATAACACATACAATTGTTTTAACAGGCATACCCAAGCTAACAAATGTAGTCGCAAAATAACCGCACTCAGAGACGCCACCCACAGACTGATCCAATATTCATTAGTGTAGTAGCAGGCAACATACATACATAATAGTCGATGATCAGTCTCAAGCAGCGCCCTGAAGAACTGGCACAAGTTACACAGAGGACAACACACTTATTGTCACCTTCTCGAATTATGACGGTGTCTAACCACTTCTAGCAGGCTTTGTACGATCAGCTCCGATAAGCAAATTGAGTATTGAGTTATCCGGAAATGATTGTTTGTATTACTGTTTGTAATAACAATAAAGTTCTAAATGAATTTTGGTTGTACTATAGGAATTCGAACCTTGTTATCTATGAAATTGAGTTTGTTGTTTCAAAACTTGATTGTATCCATGATTCTGATAGGTTCAGCTGTGGGAATACACCTACCTATGAATACCCTTCCCTCCCGCCTTATACTTGGAGTTCACAGTGACCGTCGACGCTCTGCTCCGGCCAGACTTGCCACTCTTCACACTCAGGATGTCGTCGTAGCGGCGTTTGGCACCAGGTTTGAGAAGCTTTGAAGGCTTTGAGGGTTTGGTGTCTTCATCTTCAGCGTCTAAAATTATTCGTCAAATTAGAAAAGGTCAGAAATTTAGAGATATTCCACATATCTCTAAACTACACAGGGCGTTAAGTCGCACATACCTCTACTGAAAAGGGATGATCCTCCGACCAGACGGGTCTTTTGTCTGGTTGTGGGCAACTGCCCTAACTGTTGTATACATATTTTCTAATCTCGCGAAGAATTCTATTAAAGCGATGCAGGATTTCGAATTGTTTAGTTCCTATGTTTTGTCATAGATGTCGCTTCTTACACTACTAGCTGCTGACTACGGCTTCGTTCGGGTGAAAGTAGAAAATTGTCCCAAGGGAACATACTCTCAAGATAAAAAGTCTCCTATGTGCTATAGCAGGAGAGAAATTCGTTGAATGGTTCAATTTGACACGTTCTTGACTCAAAATACTCAATTCAGTCCCCTAGCCAAGTTACAACCGTTTCGTTTCGATTCTCTTTTCGTCGATCGCCTCGAGTAAGCCACGCCTCCGATACCTTTATTCTGACGTCATCTCAACGGTCTCAGTCAAGTGGTCAGAACAAAGGAATAGGAGGCGTGGCCGACTCGAGGCGATCAACGAAAAGAGAATCGAAACGAAACAGTTTTAATTTGGCTAGGGGGACAGGAACCCGCCTTAATTTTCTTATGGCTTATGTACCTATTATTCAACTGCATCTATGAAAAGACTGGACTGCGGGATTCGAAAGAGTTACCGCGGTCCTTGAACGTAAAGAGCAACTGAAGAAACACAGTTGGGTTTTAGTTAGCAAAAGTCTGGCACTCCTTCTCGCTCCACCCAGAGCGGGAGAAGCTATTAACTAAGCAACTAAAAAAAAAACTGTGATTGGAAGACTGAAAGCTGACCACACACAACACAGCTTTATTGTTTAATTTGACAGAAAAGATAATAATAACAACTTTCACACAACGCCATCTAGTCTCAAACTAAGCAGAGCTTGTGGTAAGTACTAGTCAACTGATAAACATACTTATGTATTTCTAAATACATACCGACGACATTAAGTCAACTTTACAGAAGGGTTATTTAAAGTTAAAATTTTTAGAAAAAAAACTGTAACTTTAAATCGTATACATTTGTTCCCTTGTTTTCTTATTAATCTTCCCTTTTTTTAAGCACTTACCAATTTTTCTTTTCACTACCAGTGACGGATTAACCCTTAATCAAATTAAGCAATTGCCTAGGGCATCACGTCTGGGGGGGCACCAGAAGAAGAACAAAAAAATCCACCCTTAGGGCATCACGTCTCACTCTCATGTCACCAAAAAACGTTTCTAGGACTAATTTGAAAATTCACGGGTTTTAAGTTGGCATAGAGTCCGCCCTAGAGTCATAACCCCGCTCGCACTTACCCACTCGCTGCCCGCTAGTGCATTCAGCAATTCAAATGCACCGGAATTGCGATTAGCCAATCAAAAACCACCCCTACCCCGCGGCCCCCGCAAATCTGTGTCAATCAAATGTTTTGTTTTTTGAGAAATTGTGGTGGTAATATGGGTTAAAGTATGAAATTGCCTTTTTATTGTAATAGGTACTTCGAATTGACATAAACCCTTCATGGTTTGAGATTTTCGAGTAAATTTTTTTTCACATAGTAGGTACCTATGAAGTTCTTTTAAAAAAACTTTTTACAAAAAAAACCGACTATACTTAAAAAAAATAACACTAAAGAATCAAAGTAATTTTAATTTCAGAAGTCGGTGTTTCTTGGTATTTTTTTTCTTATTTAACACCGACCATTACTTATTATTTTATTTAAGTTTTTTTTTTCACACTGTTTAGTTGCGATACACTTATAACCAGAGTGCCTATTCTCATGACAATTCCAATTAACCCAAACACTGCTAGGTTAAATTGTTTTATTATGAAGTTCCTGTGTCTACCTTCTACCTTCCGGCTCCATCATCAGATCAGGTCGATAGTACCTTGTAGCCAAAGTGCATCTCATGACAATTCTAATAAGCCCAAACACGGCGAGATTACATTGACTAATTACGGAGTTCCAATGCCTACCTTCCGGCTCCATCATCATCATCAGTTCACTTTGATGATACCATTTTCAACATAACTATTCAGAACCATTTATTTATTTGTATTGTCATAGTCGCTTAACTATGTGAGTATGAAGTTCCGTTGGCCATTTCTGGTCTTCTTCATCAGATCCACTTCATCAAATGTTACTTTTTGACTGTAAATGCTTAAGTTTTCGATGAAAATACCAAAATAACTATATGTTTGAGGAGTTCCCTCGATTCCTCATGGATTCATCATGAAAACAGGATTTTGAAAAAAATTAGACCAATCTGAAGGGGAAAAAAAAATTGTCAATCGGTCCATAAACGACGGAGTTCTGAGGTAACAAAATTTAAAAAAAAAATACAACCGAATAGATAACCTCCTCCTTTTTTTGGTAGTCTGTTAAAAAATGTGCAACATTCGATTATCGAGTTTCAGTTGTTTTTATTCAGCTTAGACAAGAAAGATAGATACTTCGAAAATTCGAGTGATTTTTAATACGCGGCAAAAACAGCTCGCAATTTCAATGTTGCGTTTAGAGAGGGGACTGCTTATGAACGCACCGTGCGATTTTGGTTTAAACGCTTTCGTGATGGAAACTTTGATTTGAAGAACGAACCACGTGGAAGACCACCACAGGTGAATAACAATGAATTGAAAGAGATGGTGGAAGCCAAGCCGAGCCAAACTACCCAGGAATTAGCGGCATGGTTTAACGTTGCCTTACCAACAATAAAAAAAATATGAAAAATTGACGCCTCAAGATTTGACTGATCTGCAGAAAGGAACGCGTGTTGCCTTGTTGAATCGATACAGAAATGAAGAAATTTTGGATCGAATTGTGACATGTGATGAAAAGTGGATTCTTTATGATAACCGTAAGCGAAAAATGCAATGGCTGACTCCAGGTCAAACGCCGCAACATTGTCCTAAAGCAAAGCTTACCAATAAAAAGGTAATGGTAAAATGGTTATGTTTGGTGGTCTCAGGATGGTGTTATTCACTATAGCTTTCTCCGATGTGGTCAAGCAATAACGGCAGATGTTTACTGTGCCGAACTCCGAACAATGATAGCAAAACTAGCAGTGAAACAGCCCCGACTCATGAATCAATCTTCACCATTATTGCTTCATGATAACGTACTATACTCATACAGCACGAGAAACTATTTTCACTCTACAGGAACTGCAATTAGAAATCATTTGTTACTAGTATTTAGGTATTCGCCAGACCTTGCTCCAACGGACTACCATTTTTTTTCGTGATTTAGACAATTTTCTACTTGATAAAAAGTTTTCTTCTCAGGATGCAGTACAAAATGCTTTCACACAGTTTGTCGAATCTAGATCACCAGAGTTCTATCGCAAAGGCATAAATGACCTTCCTATTAAATGGCAGCAATGTATTCATGTATCCATTATTATCTAATGGTAATTATTTTAATTAAATTAATATGTTAAATGAAAAAAAAACGAATTTCAATTTTTCTGTACAAATCGGCAATTTCATGCTTTAATAAATAAATTATGCTTTGATTTTTATTGTTGTCGCACCTACTCCACTTCTAAGGTACGTTACATCTCATCACCTTATTTTAAAAAACTAATGTTTTTAGGTTTAAAGACGGATTTTCGTTGACATACGGATAGGGGGCCCACAGGCGTAGATTGCTTAGGGCATCAAATAGTCTTAATCCGTCACTGTTCACTACCCTTGGTTGACTGGTGGAAAATGCCTAAGGCATTAAGTCCGCCTTTGTACCTTTGTGTTGCATGAAGTTTTATTCAATAAATAAATGTCGCTTAGTAATTTTTGCCTTTCAAGCGTCGATACATATTATAGATAAATTACACCCAGACACAGAACAAATGGTTGTGCTCATCAAACAAACATTTGTCTAGGTTGGGAATCGAAACCATCTCCTCCAGCATAGCATTCAGGGCCACTAACCACTAGACCAACAGGCCAGTCAAAATACATACAACACAATAACACACGATTCATGACAGTACTTACCAGTGTCATCAGTGTCAGTATCGATGTCACCGCTAGGTCTGGGCTCGTTATCATCACCATCATCACCAAACGCGTCATCAGTGATGATCAGTCTTCCGTCTGGCGCGGTCTTGAAGCCACCATCTTTCTTCTTCTGGGCTTTCACTTCTGAAGCTTTCTGTTTGCGTGATGGGTCGGTTCCTGTGAGACAAAAAAGGAGGTTATATTTTTTTGATGTATTTTTGGGATCCTATATCTATGATCCTAGTTTTTAAGCGCAGTGTGGTGTTCCTGGCAAAAATGGGATTAGGTAACTCACGTTAACCGCATGATCACTGATCGCTGGGCAAGAGTCTTCATACAGTGGGTGCCTGAAGGTAGACGACGCTGCCGAGACCGACCGGGAAGAGGTGGCGAGATGACCTAGACACCTACCGCAAAGGATGGTTCGAGGTAACCCGAGAAAATAATACCTGGAAGAAGTTGGGAGAGGCCTTTGCCCAGCATTGGGAAGTATAGGTCAATTAAAAAAATCATCATCATCTTCCTGCCCTTGTCCCGTGTTATTTGGGGTCGGCGCAACATGTTTTTTTCTTCCATTCTGCCCTGTCATTCGTCATGCTATCACTAACTTAAAAAAATATTGGAATCAAATGGCACGATGTGAAAGTAATAGTGGTTTTGCACGGACTTATTCACGACACATAAATAAACCCCCCACTTAAATTAATTTCCTAAAAGTTTTAAAAGAAAAATGTCAAGTCTTTTTTGGAGAAAGTCATAGCCATACAATGTTTTCTGCTTAGGCTATGAAAATGAATAGTATACTGACTTGTTCGATTTTGTGTTAATGACGGTTGACGTTTGATGCAACGGAGAATTTAAAAAAGTGAGAGTCGGAGTCGGACTATGAAAACAGTTAAATTTCCGAATTAAGTAAAAAATCTGAAAACTATAAATTTGTAGTTAGGTACGAACTACAAATTTATAGTTTTCAGGTTTTTTCCTATACTTATGCTAAGAAACCTTGCTAAATACTTAATTTCAGGATTCTAGGACAACGGGAAGTGCCCTATGAATTTTGATTCCCTGAGTGTCGAAATATACGTTTTTTGCGACATAAACGGCCGTATCTTTTTTTTCGTTATAAACTTAGAAGTTTGATTTTTTCAGAGCTTCAAGGGACCACAGACCTGAGTACTTATATGTTTTTAATTTCAACTCGATACCTCCGCATTCCCGAGATAAAGGTTCTAGACAGACAGACGAACGGACAACAAAGTGATCCTATAAGGGTTCCGTTTTATCCTATAAACGAACCCAAAAAAAAAATCAATTTTTGAAATCCGCCATTGCATCATCTTTAAAAAAAATTGTTGGAGTTACGCATTTCGATCATGAGGCTGATGCTTTGATTTTAAGAACCTGGTTGATTTCAATAGTTTCCAACACAAATTTTGAATACTCTTTTCTACACACCTGTAATTTTCCTCGAAGCCGACACATCAGCCAGATCCACAATATTCTCCGGATCATCCTGGATCCAGGCCTGGCTCCTTCCCTTCATGGTCTTCTTGACCTTCGGCTTCGGCCTATCCTCCTCTTCGTCCATAAACTCCATGTCGGAGTCCGAGTCTTTGAGAATGTCTTCTAAAGTCTTTGATGTGCCCTTGATTGGCATGTCTGTGTCTGAATCGTTGTCGGACTGGTCTCTGAAAAGGGATGAAAAGTTAGGATTGCGTATGTGGAACGAAGCCCAAAATTAAAATGCCTGTAGCGACATGTATGTTGGCACAAATGAACTAAACCACGAAATCCTGCGTCGCGCAATTAGAGATCTCCGCGCGATTTGCACATATACAACAGCCCGAAAATCATCTCTCGGGTAGTTGCCCAGATCAGACAAAATATCAGTCTGGTCGGAGGATCCTCCCTTTTCAACAGAGGTATGTGGGACTTTACAGCCTGTTCCGCATACTTCTAAATGCCTTACGCTAACAAAACATTGAGTTCACCTATTATGGCAAGGACTGCTGTCATCAACATCATCATCAGCCTTTTAATGTTCCCACTGTTGGGACTCAGGCCTCCTCTCTAGGAGAAGGAATGGGCCGTAATCCACCACGCGGGCCCAGTGCGGGTTGGTGAATCGAATTTTTGTTTCTAGAACATGCCGGTTTCCTCACGAAGTTTTCCTTTACCGTTTTGAGAGCAGTGGTGATGAAATAAATTACACATAGTAATGCGGACTGCTGTAATCAAATCAAATACTCTCATTTTGGTCTGGATTATCACTAACTAGCAGCCCATCTCATCTTCCCCCGGTAGTTAGAAATCTTTGAAATGCTCGGATTTTCTATATTTTGATATGTACTTACTAGTTGACTCGGCATACGTTGTTCTGCCATATAAATTATCAAAGAAAAAAATGGGGGGGGGGGGGGGTGAGGGTAGGTAGGGTCGAGGCGCGCGTGGAACACTACGCGCCGTCGAACACACTGACATGTGACGTCACCGCTATTTGATTACGTGACTAGAAAAGACATAACGAGTTGTTCCTACCACACTCCCACTATTCCTCTTACCAATATTTTAAGGCTATTTTGAGGCTGTTTTGAGAAAAACATTTCTTATAAAATTTTCAACAAAAATGAACTCTGGAAAAGGTCTAATTATTTCATTGCAGAACATCATGTCTTCTTGACGAGTTTTCTTTTACCTACAAATAAAAATTACCCTCACCTCTGATTCTCCTTCTGCTTCTTCTTTCTATTCTCCATCTTCCGTATATTCCTCAGTCTCCTGAGCATGACCTCATCAGTCTGCGGTATCAGCTTCTCCACGGTATCGGCGCCGAACTTCCGCATCATCTTAGTGAGGAAGTAGCCTATCTCCAGGCGAGAGTGTCTCTTGCAGTCGTCTGGCATTGAGGACAGGGACTTGAAGATTAGGGGTAGAGAACCCGCTAGGACGTCGTTGGGTAAGACTTTTGTGTATACCTAGGAAAAAAAAGGAATATCTTTTTAAAAATAAACTGGGTTTTTTTTTCGTATGTCATCGAGAAAATTTTATCATTTGATAATATTTTTTTTCGATTAGAGTGGAGTTGAGTGGAGCCAGAGGCAGTGTCGGACTTTTGTCTACTGACTAAAACCCTCTCGTATTTCTTCATCGCGACGACCTCTCTGATGCTAATAGTCCTGTGTTCGAGCAAGACCTCTAACAGTCCCTACACTATGCTGAGTCTCATGTTTTCAGAATAAATGCAGCAAAGATTCAAAGCATTTTATTTCAAATAAACCATTTACAGGCACTTTTGAAATGTTAAGAATTCAGTCAGTCAGAAAAAATGATACTAATTGCACATTCCAAAGCGTAGATCACTGTGGAGAAGAATGTGCTAGGAATTCCATGGCCACTCTTGTCAATCATGTTTTGTAATTACAAATATCTCTGTTACATGTTTCTTGTCGCTATCATGCGATGAAATATGGATATTAAAATAGCAACTGGCAGCTAAGAGATGACCAGTCTCAACTGACAGCGCTCGTACACGGACATGACGCGAATATTAGCACCAGCTCAATCATTTTGAAGGGAATATATATGCATGGCGACATACATACATACCTTTAAAAAGCTCATTGCCGCAGCGACGACCTCTCTGTTGCTATTAGTCATATGTTCGACCACGGTCTCTAACAGTCCCTGCACTGTGCTGAGTCCCATATCTTCGGAATAGTTGAACAGCGCCGATGCGATCGCGCGCAGAGTCGCGCTTATGATGCGCGGGACGGGCGCGGAGAGGCCGGAAGTTAACATGTTCACGAATGCTTGCATGCCTGGGGAACAAATTTTTTAGTATAGAAACATTCTAGTCTCCAGTGAAATTAGAAGCGATAGCATCATCAGGACTTTGCTCAGTAAAGTTTGTGTTAAATACATTTGTATATGGTGGTATGTAATTTATATTAAAAAGTAACTTTATTCAAAATCACAAATAGAATTTTTCAAATCCCTTCAATAATAAGTATGTTGGAATCTTTTAAATATGGTAGAAGGAAAACTGTCTGCTTGACAGCTTCTCAGACTGAAATGAGACGTTACTCACAGCCATTTGGTTACGTGTGTACGAAAGAAACGGCGAGTTGTTTCCAACTACATTTTCTCGTATAAATATTTAAAATGGCAATTGCTTCGACATTTATTAACCAATTTTGGTGCTTTTTTCAGAAAAAGATTTCTTTTTAGTGTTATTTGCTATTGAGTATAAAATATGGTACAAAATAAACACTGGCAAATATCCCTTTTGTACACATGTAACCTAATGACGGTGACGTCACATTTTAGTATGTCCATCCATATCCTATTAATTGACAATTTCCCCTTTCATAAAAATTTGAAAATTCTTTCTATTTGCGATTAAGGACAAAGTTACTTTTTAACACAAATATTAAAATAAGTTGAGTCAACTACCAAACTTCGATACAGTTATAAAGTAGACATTTACACATATTATTTTTATTCATACCTCCTTCCTGCGTCTTCAGCACGTTACCAACAGTATTGATAAGGTTGAACGCACACTGGCGACACTTGCTGTTGATATCTTTAGTGCATATCACCGACTCGGCGATTGCACTCTTCAGTAACTTGCTTTCAGCATTAAGGAACGGTGTCGTGTTTATTAGGTGTTCTATGCATCTGTTTACAAAAAATGATAAAATGAAAATCCCTCATTTCACATTTGCTTTCTAGGACCAAGGTAACTCTTTCAAACGTTCCCGCAGGCCTTTCAATAAAACCTAAGTTGCATATCGAGAGCAAAGTGACAATAGCTCCTAAGGGCTACCACGTTTTATAAACGCGCCGTTGACGCGCGTTTGTAGCGATACACGATACACAGCGATAACGTGGTGTGCACATGCCCTAACTGCCGTAGTCAAGAATTCACAAAAACTGAAAAAAGCATTTGGTGCCTTGGAAAGTAAAAAAAAAAATATCTAATTTATTTATTGAGAATATTGGTTTAGTTAGGAGGTATTTCAACATTTTAATTTAATGCATTTGTAACCAATAATGCAAATAATGTAAAGAAAAGATGGATGGATTGTGTGAAGAGTGATATGAAAGAAAAAGAACTTAGTATGACGACTGACAGGGCAGAATGGAAGAAAAAACGTGTTGCGCCGACCCCAAGTAACACGGGACAAGGGAAAAGGTGACGATAAACGCACTTCGGAGATTTTACTAAAACACGAAGAAAAACACCTATAAATTCAAAGCGATAAAAGATTTCGCGAAAATTGTCAAGTGGTATTGACACTACACCGTCGATATCCTACTTCTAGCTAAAGGGTTTATTTTTGTAAAAAAAATTATTAAATTACCTTAACCTAGCTGCCTTACTGCTATCGGCGACTTTATTGAGCGAACTCATCAACAACTTCTTGATTTTCTTATAATTCTCTTTCAAAAACTGCTTACAACTCTCCTTATCACTTTTGAAAATCTCTTCTAATATCCTGTACGCTTTCTTATGTTCCATTTCTAACAATTTCGCTTTATCTTTGTATTTCAAGTCTCCCTTTTTCTTATCTCCCTCTTCGTTTTCTCCTTCTGTGTCCATTTCTTTTTCTTTTTTCGCCTTTTTGTGTTTTTTGGGGTCTTCTAAAACGGTTTCACACAGCGGATAGACCCATTCCTCAAATAGTTTCACGATTCTTTCGCTAGATTGGTATAAAACTAAAGTTCTAATGACGTCTAGGATTGATTCTCTTTGGAAGTGATTGTCTTTTGACGTTTCGAGTTGCTGAAGCGCATTCGTGAATAGTTCCTCTCGTAGTGTTTGTTCGCTGATTGTTAGATATACCTGTGTGTGAAATAGACGGTCGTAGAGTAAAATGTATCTGGAGTTTTTAATTTGCATAATATGTTGCCAAGTAGAAAGGTGCAAGTAGTTTACGGATTGATTTGGGTTAAAAAAAAAACTTGTTCGAGTAGTCAAAATCTTGGACAAGTTGCACTATTTTTGAGGAGAGATTTCAGAGTGAAACCAAATATACACATTATTTCGATAACGTCTCCTCAGTTACTCGTAAAAAAATGGTAAAATGTTCAAAAGAAAGAGGCTAAACTTAGGAGTGAACTAAACCAGTATTTATATTTTACATCTTTATAAAGTCTTTATTGGATCGCAGAGAATTTAAAAAGTATTTTTTTTTAAACCAGAACCATACTAGCAGCCGCCCGTGGCTCCGTCCCCGTGGAATTAATTCCTATTTTTTTTTTATTTCACGTCTTTTTAAGAGCGAACAATAAAAAAAAACGCACATTGGTTAAGCTGTTTTTGAGTTTTAGCAAGACTAACGAACAGCAATTCATTTTTTTTGTATACATCGATTATTTCAAAGAAATAAAAAAAAAGAATATATTTACCTGTATAGTCTCCAAAGCCGCCAACCTCTGTCCCTCCGCACTACTCCCCTTCGCCGGCGACATATAAATATTCAACAAAATTGGCAAATAATTCTTCGCAAACCGTCCCAATTCCAACTGATCTTCCTCTTTATCAGCTGCACAACTAATGAGCTTTCTTAACGCTTGCATAACTGATAACCTAAACTCCGGATTATCTTTTAAAACACTACCTAAAACCCTTGCTACGGACTTAAAATTATTTTTTATATCTTTAGGGCTATTACAAAAAGATGGCAATAAAGCCCAGAATTGATTGCAGAGTAATTCGTAGGTATGTGATCCGGGTACGTCTTTTAATTGAGTAAGTTCGCGAGATTTCTTGCGACAGAATGTTGCCATTTCTAAAATTTCTGTCGCGAAAAATTTTAAGTTTGAATTTGTGATTTTTTCTTTTAGGACTGGAAGGAGCCAACTTCGTTCTAGATTGATAGTTTCTGGTCCGTCTCGTAAAGGTATGATTCTGAGTACGAACTCGGGGCCTAGAGATTTGATAGCGCATCCAGTGGCATATTCGACCTCCTTGTCGTTGTCAAAGTTGTGGCTTTCGCGACGGTCGTTAAGTTTTCTGAGAAGAGGTCCAAGTGAGTTTGCAACTTTTTCGTTGCCAATCTGTGAAATAATAGCATGAATTTTAGTTCTGCTTTTTTTTTCCCTGCACAAATATAAAAAATTAAACTTAACGACCTTTACCTCAAAACACACAGCAATGGTCAATATAACATGTCTGATAGCCTGATTGAAGGGGTTGTCTAATCCAGTGCCGATGCTCTTGAATATAGCATCTATGTGTGTCTTGTGCTTGATAAATGCTTCGTCTGATTCCAGGGCTGGCTTCACGCAGTCTATGAGAACTGCCTGTACGAGAAAATGTGCTTAATTCATTTTAAGATTAGAAATATGATGGTATTTAGCACTGTGTAAAGGACTATAGATTATTTTAAATCCCGCGCTCGTAGGGTTGCAAAATTTTAATTTATTTTAAATTACGTGCGCGCAGGATCGCAAAATTTTAATTTAATTTTAAATTAAACGCGCGTAGGGTTGCAAAATTTTAATTTTTTTTTAATCACGCGCGCTTAGTTTTGCAAAACCAAATTCATTCATTTGTTAAATTTTGTTATTAAAATTGTTGATTGTGACCGACCGATTACTCTAAATAAAAGTAATTTACCAAAAACTAAAATTTTAATTTTTGCGGTTCTTTGCACATAACATACATATATTTTTTTATCGATGATATCGATCATATTATACCATATTATAATATTACATAGTGAAAGAGTAAGATACAATATAATCTGTTTATTATGACTTCGCATATATTGACCAACCGCTTATTATGAAGTAATTATACAAAGAAGTTTGGTTTTCATTAAAATTCTTTAAAACACAAGTCGGATATAACATTTGACTTTGCTTATAGTGACCTGTCGCTTATTGTGACCCATTTTTAACAAATTATGTCAGATTTTAGTGACCGACATGATTTCTAACCACTTCGGCAGTGTTCGGGAGAGTCACATGACTCCCAACTACGTTCGGCGCGTTCATGGCTTCTTTTTGTTTTGAATCTAAGTGGGTAATTTATAGTTCAAGCTTTGATTAAAATATAAAAAAAAAAGTATAATAATTAATTTTCATTTTGTTTTAATTTTGATTTTTGAACAAAAACAGGAGATTAATTGTTTTTTTAGGAAATGCTTTGTATGACGTCCGCTTAGTATGACTTGTTTGTTATTTCCCTTCGGTGTCATTAAAAACGGATTCCACTATACATACAAACACATTCATTTATTACCGTATTTATGTTTGTAGAACGTTTATGTACGATTTTTAGTTTTTTACGGTGATTGTGTGTGTGTGTGTGTGTGTAAGAGAATGTTCTTACCTTCAGCGCATTTGTAGAAGCTGAATTGATATCAGCAACGTCAGACAGCCACAGTTCTGTCACGCAGATGTTCACGAATGCTGGCAGGTTTGGCATACACAAGTTCAGATCCAAGCTGTTTAAAAAAAAAACATTGTTTTAATACAATCGGCAATGACAACTGAACCAACGACCAACTTTTGTCTCCTCATCTAATTTGTTTCTCACATCAAGTTTCGGGTTAGTATGAAAGTACGACGGATACAAAGACAAGTTGCTGGGCAAGTAAGTTCGTTGTGGGCGCCCTCCCTTAGATATTTTTTTTTGAAGTGAAACTTCTTTACGCACGCTTGACTTGGGGAGTAAGCTGGCGAATGCGTGACGTAAGCGTTGCGAATGCGTGACGTAAGCGTTACGAAAAGTGTGATCGGGCAATGCGAACGGAAGTGAAGTTTCACTTCAGTCGTGTGGTCATAAGCACACTCGTTTTTTTTTATTAAACGAGTTAAATATATCACCGTAAAACTGTAAATGCCGTTAGATTATAATCTATGTTCCGATATTATAAACTGTCGAAAGATTGTGAGCCGTAACCTGTGTGCACTCTGAGGGTTCCGTACAAACTAACTTGTGTAAATAGTTCAATTAAAGATTTTTACGATTTTTTTTTTTTTTGTGACTTATCTACAAATTTTCAGTTTTCAGATTTATTCCTATACTTGTGCTATAAGGCCTTGCTTTATGCCAAACTTCAGGATTCTGGGTTAACGGGAAGTACCCTATGAATTCTGATTCCCTTGAGAGTGTCGAAATATACGTTTTTTGCGATATAAACGGCCATATCTTTTTTTCCGAAGAAAAATTCACAGCTTCAAGGGATCGTAGACCTGACACACGTTCTTGAGATAAAGGGTCTTGACATTTAATATTTAGAGATATGCAGAACAGGGTGGAAAATCCCGCAAACCTCCATTGAAAAGGGAGGACCATTCGATCAGACGCCGATAGTTGATTTCGGACGGTTGAATATTATTCTGATCGCGCAGAAAACTCTATATTACAATGTGACAATATAGATGTCGCTACAAAGACAAGTAGTCGTGTAGCAAGTTCCTATAGCTAATGGGTTTCCCGATTTCCGACCACCAGAGAGCAACGGGTAGCTCGCCGTCGCAACGAAGGAACAGGAGTGGGTTTTTAGTCGGTAAAAGTCTGACACTATCTCCCGTTCCGCCCAAGGGCGGGGGATGTCATAAGATGATTTACCCACCGAAAAAAAAAAATAGCTAATAGGTTGACTTCCGAAACTGATTTCCTGGGTCCTGGAACGCAATGCAAAAAAGGGTGTGGTTTTATTTCGTAAAAGTCTGATACGCCCTCGCGCTCCGCTCTAGAGTGTGAGAAATCATTTGATGATTTCCCTAGAATCTTAAAAAAAAAGGCTAACAGCGAGGTAGTGTTTCTCAGAAGAAAATAAGGCGTCATATAGGACCGTGGGCCTAAGGTCATGTTACCTATAACTTACTTAGCGAGACAGCCGAAGCCCTGCTGCAATACCGCCGCCCAAGCCAGCACTTGTCCCGTATCGTTGGCAGGAGGCCGGGCCGCCATCAGCGCGCGCGTCAGTTGCACCGCTAGCGACGCGGTCATGTTGCTCGAGTCGCGGGCGCTCGAGAACAGTGCGTGCAGAGTGTGGAGGCAGCATGTCTTTATGTACACGTTGTTGTGGGTCATTAGTGAGAGGATTGCTTCGCAGATTGACTGGGGAGAGAACGAAACAATTTTTTGACTAAATTCTAACAATTGTGGCAGTCACCGTCACTTAATCGACGGCATACACGGAAATAGTGCATTTTGATACAAGTGGAGAAAGTTTGTCATTGTAAGCGAGACACTTTCCATAGATTTTTTCTAAGGCACGTTCTTGTATAAAGGTTCGCCATCCCTGGCCAAAGCATAATCAGAATGGGCCATAATCCACTATACGGGCCCAGTGTGTATTGGTGGATGTCATATGTCTTCGAATTTTTGGTCCTAGGACATCTCAGTTTCCTCACGATGTTTTCCTTCACCGTTTTGAGAACAGTGGTGGAGAAATAAATTACACAAAGTTATGCTTCTGGTTGGGTTTGAACCTGCGACCTACAAGTCATAAGTCGGGGCCGTTACCACTCGGCCACCGCTGCTCTTTTTGTATTATACATTTAGTTAGTCTTAGCGTGAAGGGTGACAGGACAGAATGAAATAAAAAAAAACATGTTGCGCCGACCCCAAATAACACAGACAATGGAAGGAAGATGATGATTATATATTTCTACATTGCTTACCTTAATATAATCCTTGCTAAACGCCGGCAATACATCTCTCAGCATGGTTAGTGTGTGCAGCACAGTTCTATGTCCCGCTAATAACGCTTCCGCCTTAATCTGAGAGAGGCAGTACTCAGCCACGCGGTTCGAACCGGGATGGAGTTTCGGTACCTGAAATACAAGATATTATTAGTCAGTTGCGTAGCTAGGCGTGGGCGAAGCGGTCCCTCGCCCACGGCCTCGGACCTAGACGCCTCTTTAAAAGCAAGAGTTAAATTTCCTTCTTAAGTTACTTTTGTAGTTTTCTTTTTTAGTTTCCTTGAGTTAATTTTGTCCTTTACCCAAGTATTACTAAATATCAATTCATAACTTTTTGTTTATTCAATTAAATATGTATTATTACTTATAATTTTAATTATATTACTTATAATTTCATGTAATCACATGATGGCAGTTGTCTGTAAAGATCTTGGGGCCTCACTGAGGCACCTTCGCCCATGTCTAGATTAGCACACGCTATGCCTCTGTTATTAGTGGAAGAGACAGTTAAATTGTTGACGCATCAACTGCACGAGCATGTGTTCAGACGTCACCGAGTCGTCGAGGGCGAACAGTGAGCCATAGAAATATCAGCAAAACCTTAGGGGCCTAGTAAGGCCGATGCCCGCTAAGTCGCGGGAATTCCGGAAAGAGTTACCGTGTCCCTGGACTGCACAGGACCACTGAAGAACTCTGGGTTTTAGTCAGTAAAAGTCTGATACACCCTCTCACTCCGCCCTAGGGCGAGAAAACTTATTTGATGAGTTTTTCAACACAAAAAATGGGACAATATCCCTCATATTGTTTCCGAGTGTATAACAAAAATCTTTAATTGAATTTAAAATATTGAACTGAACTGTTGTTGCTGTATTGAACTGTTGTGTAATCTTTATATGTAAATGGGTAAAACGCATCATATTTTCATGCAAATGTTGTGTAATAATGTACCTTAAATTGTTGATCTTCAGATGGTATCATGAAACAACTGCCGCGCAAGATTGACGTAACGGCGTGTTGAGCTGCTTTCCGGACCTAAAATATAAACATTTATTACTAACAACAAAAAATACCAACACTACAGAATAAAAACTGAAAACAAATGGTAAGCAGTAGTTTCGTAACTATGGCGGTGCTAGTGGTGCCCAGGCACAGGGCGCAGTCACTGGAGGGGTACAAACATTTTATATCTAGTTCTTTTTGTTTATTTTGTATTTTTTCCAGGGGCGCAGTTATAGAAGCTCGCACCGGGCGTATAAAAAACCTAGTTACGGCACTGGGAAGCAGTAGTAGTTCATAGTATAGGAGTCTAAATGCGGACAACTGAGTTCCTATAGACTCAGTTGTCCACCTTTAAACTGCCTTTTGGTCCATTCTATATGGGGGTCTTGGCTAACTTACTTATAATATACTAAAAGCCCGATTTAAAACTTATATAAGCGTAAATAACAAACCTTAGGCTTAGAATGCAGCGCAAACGCTAGCACTGACTCAAAAATCCTCATCGTAGATGAGTCACCCCACAGGGCATACTCCTGAGCCCTAAGCAACACTGAGAGACACCCTATGGCACTTCTAAGTAAGGCCCCATTCTCACTCTGTTCATTCTTCATGAGTATATCTGTGAAGATAGTCGCGGAGTCTGAGAACTGTTTTCGTAATACTGCTTGCGGTACTGCCTTTATACCCATGGATAGTAGTGTCAGTGTTGCTACAAGGTTCTCTTCCATTTCTGCTGATTTAAGGGTTTCCATCTGTGAAATAAAGTTTTCATATTAATTTAACAAGACATAAAGTTGTCAAAAAGTAAAAGGCACGTTTTGACATCTGTCAAAACGAATACTTAGATACGCAAAAAGAAAACTCGCAATATATTCCATCATATTATTTAATCCACCAAAAAAATGAGAGAACTTATTTTTTTAAAACAATATGTAATTAATTAGTATTTTATTGTTTCTTTCAGTTTTGTTCCAAGTTACATTCGAGGGTATTTCTCAAATGTCAAAACGAGCCTTTTATTTTTTAACGAGTTTAGATTTCAATAATAGTTCTGTTTATAACTAGGTATTTGTTTGCCTGTTTTTAATTTTATATGGAATTTTATATTAAACGATCAAAATTAGGCAGCAAATAGCAATTCAAATTTTGGCATGAGGAAGAGTGGGGATGTGGTGGGAATATCTAAAAATGAAACAGCAAATAGCACTTCAAATTTTGGTATGAGGAGAGTGGGGATGTGGTGGGAATATCTAAAAATGAAACAGCAAATAGCACTTTAAATTTTGGGATGAGGAGAGTCCCCACTCTCCATGTGGTGGGAATATCTAAAAATGAAACAGCAAATAGCACTTCAAATTTTGGTATGAAGAGAGTGGGGATGTGGTGGGAATATCTAAAAATGAAACAGCAAATAGCACTTCAAATTTTGGTATGAGGAGCGTGGGGATGTGGTGGGAATATCTAAAAATGAAACAGCAAATAGCACTTCAAATTTTGGTATGAGGAGCGTGGGGATGTGGTGGGAATATCTAAAAATGAAACAGCAAATAGCACTTCAAATTTTGGTATGAGGAGCGTGGGGATGTGGTGGGAATATCTAAAAATGAAACAGCAAATAGCACTTCAAATTTTGGTATGAGGAGCGTGGGGATGTGGTGGAAATATCTAAAAATGAAACAGCAAATAGCACTTCAAATTTTGATATGAGGAGCGTGGGGATGTGGTGGGAATATCTAAAAATGAAACAGCAAATAGCACTTTAAATTTTGGTATGAGGAGCGTGGGGATGTGGTGGGAATATCTAAAAATGAAACAGCAAATAGCACTTCAAATTTTGGTATGAGGAGAGTGGGGATGTGGTGGGAATATCTAAAAATGAAACAGCAAATAGCATTTCAAATTTTGGTATGAGGAGCGTGGGGATGTGGTGGAAATATCTAAAAATGAAACAGCAAATAGCACTTCAAATTTTGATATGAGGAGCGTGGGGATGTGGTGGGAATATCTAAAAATGAAACAGCAAATAGCACTTTAAATTTTGGTATGAGGAGCGTGGGGATGTGGTGGGAATATCTAAAAATGAAACAGCAAATAGCACTTCAAATTTTGGTATGAGGAGAGTGGGGATGTGGTGGGAATATCTAAAAATGAAACAGCAAATAGCATTTCAAATTTTGGTATGAGGAAGAGGGGAATATAATGGGAATATCTAAAAATTAAGGAGCAAATAGCACTCCAAATTGTGGTATGAGGTAGAGTGGAGGTGTGGTGGGAATATCCCGTTATTTCTTTTATACACACGCACAATCTAATGGCAGTGACGTCATATTTCAGTATATGCATTGTTATTTTGTTACTTGATAGTTTCCCCTTGCCTGGTGCAAGGGGAATCTATTTCTAACTTAATATTGAATGGATTTGAAAAATTTCAGATTTTAGATTAAGGTAATTTTTTATACAAATAAAAAAAATATAGTTTTATCACAAAGAGTAACCATGAAGTTTCTTGTTGGCTTTAAATATTTAAATTCATAACCTGGCTGGTCTATAATATTGGCTTATTATTTATATCTTGTTTATTTGCTAATAGAAATTAGCAACTGTCAACGAACAGGAGACCATTGCTTAACGAAAAGCTATTAAGTTAAAAAAAACCAGCCATATCAAACTCACCAGTGCCGCAAAGTACTCAGTAGTAGATTCCTTGCCACCCTGCTCTTTGATGACTTCTGTGACTGCAGCCAGAACTGCCAGCATCTCCTTGTGAAGACCATTGTTTGAGTCAAATCTTGTTAGTAATCTGAGGGGAAAAATAGATTATATGTGACATTTATTTAATAAAGACTAATTTCTACTAGCAGCTTTGCCTGTGAGTATCTATCTAATATCAGTAGGCTTCTCCATACAATCTTTAGGCCCCCATTTCATATAGAACATATTACAGCACAAAAATAAATATTTTTTAAATGATTAAATACAAAATTTCACCTTTCTTGGTCCATCTTTCTCCTCGTAATCAACCTACTACCCCCCACTGCTGGACAAGGTCTGTAGTTTTAATGCCTTTGATTAACACGGCAGGAAGTGCAACTGGGTAAAATTTACCACATAGTGCATAAATTCATAAAAAAAAAAATGTGCTATTTAATGTTTCATTCTGTGTCGCGCCGCTTCAGGTACCTTTCGAGAGAGGTGCGACAGTCCATCATTTAGAAAAACAACCTATTTAAGCAAGGCCTTTAGCCACAATAGGCACAAAAGGTACATACGGGTGTTTTTTACCCAGTTGCAACTATTTGTGTCTTATTATTTTTATTTGTCTACATTTAGATCTTTACTGTTTTAGAGACTATCAAGATGCTTTATTTTCCACCTGATACAACAAATAGAACAGTACCTGGTTTTAAGAAACAGTAATGAAGAAGATATTTCTAAAATTGAAGACAATGAAGATTATAGTGAGCTTGAACATAATTCAGAACAAGAAGGAGAAAACATACAGACATCCTCAGCTATGATGTAATCTAGTGAAAAGGATGTATCCCAGCCTCTCGTATACATATTATAACAACATACTGTTCCTATTTTTGTAAAGATTGTTCTCAAAAAGTAGTCATTATCAACATATATATAATGAATAAACGATTTATTTGCTAGAATACATACCTGTATTCTAGCAAATAAATTTTGGTGGTAACAATTTCAAATGGTTTCACTGCATTCGACTTTTAAGTCGTGCAAATATTTATGTTAGGTACATGCATGGTCGGTACAGTTTAGCATCAAGATAATGTCAATATTTATCACAAGATTAAAATGTCAATAAAATAAGATGTCAAAATATTAATGTTAATAGTTGGTAAAGTAAATAAAATAAAATAAAATTTAATGTCATACATGTTTGAAATTCAAAAAGGAGGCACTGATTATTTTTTTTTTAAATTCCAAATTAATACATGTTACAAGTAAGAATATGGTACGTTCTTTCGATATAGATCTCGATTATTTAATTTTAGATTCTAATTTTTATTTCTTTATAAGCCATGTGCAAAATACATTCAATTTTATGCTGTGATTTCAATGACATAATACATTATATGAATTATTATAATAATACATTATATCATTATACTTTCTTCTCATGTTGTTTTGTTAAAAAATAATTAATAATTAAGTTAATAATAAATATCCCCACAAGAAACCTCCATTACAACAATATCCATCTTTATCCATTGTGGTACTTTAGTGACAATCCCTGTTGCCTTATGGGGTGAGCCTTCCGCAATGTTAATGATCATTTTTGAAATGATAAGGCCAAACTGCACTGAGATTCCATGGCCATGCATCCAAGTCTAAATTAAGCACTAAGTACACATATGTAATTTTTTGTGTGCATAAATAATTAATAAATTGTATGATTGACCAAGCAGTTGCCATATACCACCATACTGTTCCATGCATTTGTCAGTTCTTCAGGTAAGTGTTACTAGTTTTTTAATTTATTGCATTTCATAAGTGTAAAATGTGATACTTACTTGCTAAAGCTAACGTTAGAACATTGACTCCAGTCAGAAGCAAAAGTCTGAAAGGTTTTATATGTGCCAGCTTTGAAAGATCCAGAGTATTCAGTGTCTGAACCATCATCTCCACTCTTCATAGACATATTCTCCAGTTCCTTAGCTATAAGCAACTCTGATTCCGCATCAGATTTCTTTTTGAGTGATGCATGGCCATATGTCATCATAGCGTCATGTTTTGAAACTGCCTGTTGGGTTAAGCCAGTGCTTCCTACAAAAATAAGAAGCTTAATCGGTAGCTCTCTTAACAACTAAACGACATTGTATGTTAGCAGAGCAGAAAATAAATATTATGAAAAGAAAATGGTATTTTTGTTTTATTTCTGGATGTAAGATAAAAGTTTCTTCTGAAAATCATGCATTATAAACTACTAAGTGGTCAAAATCATTTGTCACTATAGTAAATAAAGACAAAGGTATAATTAAAAGGTAAAAGCTAAAAAATATAACCCAGCATACCTAGATTTTCTTGAAAAAACCGGGACTTTGCCATTTCTCGGTATTTCTGTATTTTCGGGTTGGAGTTTGACGATTGACCTTTCTGCCATCGCTTCCCCTTGGATTTTCCCTTTAGTTTTGATCTAAATTTTCCCATTTTTCTTATTTCTTAGCACGAGTTGCAATTTAAAAACACTGCACGTGGTTAATAAATGGGTATTTGAAATGAAGTGAGCTGCAAAGGGTTGTCAAAAATGACATTACTGACATCACAAAGAGCAAGTTGGCCAACTTTCCCCAATGTCGCGGTGTTTGGTAGAATTATGAAAGACCTAATTCAAATTTACTAAAGTCTCTTTAGTGATTTAATTGTAATAATTTATTTTGTGAAGAAAAGATTAGCGTTACGGTTATTGACATTCAATGAAAAAAAATTTAAGTGTTAATAATCTAAGTTACTAAATCCCATAGTTTATAGTATTTGTTTTATTACCTACATAGACGGCGTTCCCAATCAAGCATAACGTAATGAATTATTCAAGAACAAAAATAAAAAACCATAAACAGACAGCGTAACATCAAGCGTAACGGAACGCAGTTCTAATAATTTTTCTTCATTCACCTTCGCTTTACTTGTTTCATTGACGTTTTTCTTGTTTGTAAATAATAATTGCTGGAAATAGTACGCAATGTGAAATTGTACGCATTCCTCGTTCTATTGCACATTACGTAAACGTTAAACATCGTTTTGTAGTTGAATTGATAGCGCAAGAAATATCCTAACCTAATGTGTGTCTTGTTCTGTTGAGTTGTTGACGCTATGATAGAAGATAATGCCTCAATTTAGAAGAAAAAAGGCGTCAAAGTCGTTCCCAGTTAAAGTATGTACTCTAGACGCTGAATTGGAATTTAACCTTGAGGTGAGAATTTTGACAAATGTTGTTAAATTACGTATGAAGAAAGATTACATTGTTATTGTTTATTGTCGAAATTGGTGTTTAAGCGCGATCCGTGGCTTACAATGAGTAGGTTGTGAGTCACCGTCACTCGGCGAACTCGTAAATTACCTTAATAATACACACTAGTGATAATTGGGGCCTTGTTTAGTCATTATTTTCCCTTTTAGTACAGTATGGTGGGTAAGTCGTGTGTAATCGCGGTGCAGGTTCGATACCGAGTCAGATAGATGTATTGACACACATTTTATTTCAAGCATTGTTTATTTTTTGGATTTGGAAGGTACTTTTTATTGTTCTGAAAGATCATTTTGAATTTAATACTTCAATGGTATAACAATTAACAGATTTTATTTTATTAGGAAAAAAACGATATTACAATATATATTACACTTATTAGTATGTATACAAAACAAAATCAATGTAATAACCACAACATTTTCCACACATTAACATAGTGGTACGCTATGATGAGGACTAACAGATTCCTTATTCATGCTCAAAATATTCACAATGTTACCTCTATAAAGTAGGTATCTACCATATTTGGGAGTGTGAATACTCAACAATTGATTGCTATGACCCCAAAGGTTAAGAATGCAGACATTTAAATATGTATGGAATTTGTTTTGATAATGCAAATCAAAGCTTATGTCATAATTGTTAATCATTTCTGATGTTTGAAATAGTACACACTATACTACTTACTGGTAATAATAGATATCATTGTAAATAGCAATTTAGATTTGTTGTTTTGCAATCAGCATTTTTGGGGAATTGATTATTTATGTTTCCGCTCTTTGACTATAATATTGTCATTCCCAGTATAGAGAGTATGATCCCAGAGCCACCAGACATTACTTATAGTCAGACTAGCTTGTCCCCTGCGGTTTTACCCGCATCATTGGTAACTTCCCTGCTCCCATAGGTTGAAGTATGATGTATAGACTATATAGCCTTCCTTGATTAATTGGTTAACCACCACTAAAATAAATTTTTGATTTAAACCATCCTGAGATTAGTTTGTTCAATCAAACAAATTAACTCTTCTGCTGCGGAATGTTAATATAGATTAACAAAATGTGCATGGTCACCATCAGGACCACTTAATTTTCTTGAATATGATGGTTTTCTGGCCCATACATTCACTGATTAAATTAACTTCAATTTATGCTGAAATACTTGGGAACTTTGAGCACATTGTCATAATAAAAGTCATTATTTTAGCCCTATTACAATCTGCTCTCCAGTAATGCGTATCTTTTACTCACATTTAAATACACATACAATGTAGAATCTTTAGTCACGTCACATTAGTCACAGGATGACCAGTAACTTAATAGATGTTTGACATTTGATAACAAATTGAACTCTGCACTGATAACTGTGTTATGTGCCAATATGGTTGTGGAGCAAATATATCAGTGTATGTAATATGCAATGGAAAGCAATAATATGTATGTTGTACTATAAATAAACCTTTGAGGTACTTAAAAGTTTTTATACATGTCACTTAACTGACAATAGGAAAATTAGCAGGTATTATTGAAATATTTTTTTGGAGAAGTTCATAATTATACATGAATACCCTTTTCTTGAGAGAATTTAAGGATGTCAGATTTATGCTCATAATGTTAACTTTACCTACTACTTAAAGTTTTTTTGCTATTTTTTTCTACAGCTTTTATAATTAAATACCTACCTACTTTGTTATAATATTTGGTCAGTGGGTCGTCATATGGGGCCTTGAAGTAGGTTCCTCCACACAAACTTTGGACTTCCTGTTTCATCCTCTTGGAGGGTTAATTGTAGAGAATTCATTAAGTAATAGAAAAAGCCATGAACAAGGAAGGTTTTGTGTATATAATTTGCAAATGTTCCTGAGCACAGCTGAACAGTTGATTACAGAGGCATTTCTTTGTTGCAGTGGCGAGCTACAGGAAGAGATCTGTTTGATTTAGTATGCAGGACTATTGGTCTGAGAGAAACATGGTTCTTTGGGCTGCAGTTCGAAGACACAAAACACTTTATAAGTTGGCTGAAGTTGGATAAAAGAGGTAAGTTTATTTTTGTGTTTTATCATCCTCCACAAAAATCTAGTTACTCTAGACGCAAAACGTAATTAGTATTTACAACCACTCCCTCTCATAGAGAGATCCAGTGACCTAGTTGTGAGAATGTTATTAGCAAATTATTTATTTATTTACAAGTACCTCCACAACATTACAGATTTGGAAATCCAAGGCATTGCAAAAAGTAAACTTATGAACTAAAAATGTAAGTTTACTTAATATAACAATAGTAATCTAATACTATAACATAGCCACACACATTGAAAAAACAAAAACGATAGAATAAATATAGATTTAAGTTTATTATATTCATAGACTTCCAGTATAGTAATAAATATGTGACCAAAACAAATAACACAATTGTTTTCTTATGTTTCAACCATCTTACAAAATCTTAAATATTCACAACACATACATACATTCATCTCCCAATAAACAAGTCACACTGGTGTGAGCATTATGCTGATTCCATAGTGTTACTATGGTACCTATATTGTTGCATGGGTTGAATGCATATGATATGCAATATTTTATTTTATTTCTTTGGTCTACCAACAATTGTTTACACTAACAACTTGAAACAAAAATAACATTTCTATAAAACTTTAAACAGTGCAACAATTACCAGATTTAGATTATAAATGTATACCACAATTACCACAGTCTTCTTCCATTTTGAAATAGAAACATATTATCATTAATTATTGTCCTTTCGCATTTTCCAATCACTTTAGAAAGTCAACCTAATTGAAATCATTACTTAGGCAGATAATCACATTACATAATCGTAATTAATTACGCCTTATCTGGAAGTGTAGTGTTTATTATTATAATATTAAAGTACTTGATAAGAATATTAAATAACTTTTACAGTATGTCTGTATTTAGGAATTCAAATGTTTTGTTGATGTTTTCCAGTACCTGGCAGAATGAGAAGATACTAGTATTGATTTATTAGAAGTATGTTACATAAATTTTGATAAATGATATGTCATTACGAAGTAAGAATGAAACAAGTATGTATGGCCTACATAAGTTTACCTATTCAAATATTTTTGAGTGTGTAGGGTGTGACGTGTGAGGTACTTCAGCAAGATGGACTCTAGAAGCTGCAGACATACACTTTTTTATAGTTTAAGAAACCTTTAAATAATTCCTTCTGCTCTGGATGTAGCGAGAGGGAGTGTCTGAGTTTTTCTCACTAAAACCCAGCTGTATTTCCTTTACGACTGGCCCGTTGGTCTAGTGGTTTAATAATCAGGGCTGACTGCTATGCCGGAGGTCGTGGGTTCGATTCTCACCCAGGACAAATGTTTGCGTGATGAGCACGATCATTTGTTCTGAGTCTTAGTATAATTTATCTATGATAGGTCAGTTTTCTAGTACTCATACCACAAACTCTGCTTAAAGGACTAGATGGCGTTGTGTGAAAGTTATGGATTATTTTTATTATTAAAGTTGTCCTATGCTTTCCAAGCAAAAGGTACAAATACTCAGTATGCATACTCCCAATATGCAACAAAGACTTAGTATGCAAATTCTTAATATGCAACAAATACTCAGTATGCATACTCTCAATGTGCAACAAATACTCAGTATGCATACTCTCAATATGCAACAATTACTCAGTATGCATACTCTTAATATGCAACAAGTACTCAGTATGCATACTCTCAATATGCAACAAATACTCAATATGCATACTCTCAATATGCAACAAATACTTAGTATGCAAACTCTTAATATGCAACAAGTACTCAGTATGCATACTCTCAATGTGCAACAATTACTCAGTATGCATACTCTCAATATGCAACAAATACTTAGTATGCAAACTCTTAATATGCAACAAGTACTCAGTATGCATACTCTCAATATGCAACAAATACTCAGTATGCATACTCTCAATATGCAAAAAATACTCAGTATGCAAACTTAATATGCAACAAATATTCAGTATGCACACTCTCAATGTGCAACAAATACTCAGTATGCATACTCTCAATGTGCAACAAATACTCAGTATGCATACTCTCAATGTGCAACAAATACTCAGTATGCATACTCTCAATATGCAACAAATACTTAGTATGCAAACTCTCAATATGCAACAAATACTCAGTATGCATACTCTCAATATGCAACAAATACTTAGTATGCAAACTCTTAATATGCAACAAGTACTCAGTATGCATACTCTCAATATGCAACGAATACTCAGTATGAATAGCAAATGATCTTCAGTCTGCCTAGCCCTTTTCCCAAATAAGTTATGATTGACTGCCAGTCAAACCAGATGCAGCTATATACCAGTATTTTACATGGAACGACTGCCTATCTGAATTCCATAACCCAGTGACTGGTTAACACAATACCCCTTGGCAAGACTGGTGTCAGATTTTCTGACTTCAGACTATTCGTAACGGCTGTCAAAGATTTACAAATAACAGTTGGGACCAACGGCTTAACGTGATTTTCGAGGCGCGGAGGAATTTCGGCATGTTAAAATGGTCACCTCTCCACACACACCACAAATCCACAAGACCGACCCTTGTGGCTTTTATGGCTCAGCTCCTCACATCTAGATTACCTGTATTAATATAATAAAGATTTAAAATTTGTAAGTTTATAATGTAGGAGGTAATCTCTAAAACTAGTGAATTGATTCTGTAAATTTTTTCAGTACACACACACTACTTTATCTATTTTATATTTTCTACACAAAAGGAAAAACAGAACCCTTATAGGATCTCTTTATTGTCCGTCTGTCTGTCAAGACTCATTATTTCGGGAACGCGTGGAGGTAACGAGTTGAAATTAAAACCATATACTCAGGTTTGCGGTCCCTTGAAGCTGTGAATAAATCAAACTTCTGAGTTAACGAAAAAAAATGATGTCGCAAAAAAACGTGTATTTCGACACTCTCAAAGGAATCAAAATTCATAGGATATTTTCTCGTTGACCTAGAATCCTGAAATTTGGCATGAAGCAAGATCTTATGGAATAGATATAGGAATAAATCTGAAAACTGTAAATATGTAGTTACTTCACAAAAAAAAAATTCTTTTTGCGATTCGGAAAAATTTTCGTAACTCAATTCGGGAATTGAACTGTTTTCATGGGTAAGTTTGTACGGAACCCTTAGTGCGCGAGTCCGACTCGCTTTTGCCCAGTTTTTTTAGTTCTTTTTAGGCTCGCGATTGACCAATATCTCATCTGAAAGGGAAGATGTGGTATTCACTCTTGATTTAAAGACCCCCAGATTGTAACTGTCAGAAATTCCCTGCCGGAGACTCCATTCCATTTCCAAAACGTTTTATGAGTTTAAGTTTACCGGTTGTGAATCGCTGAACATCTGATGGTCCGATGATGGCACAGGCTTGGCGGATAAATTATGCAATTCCGTAGTAGCATATAACATTAAACATTTTAAAAATACATTTCAGTGCAAGACCAATGTGTCTCCCAAATGCCAGGCACACCCTTCATGCTGCTCTGCAAGCTTTACCCCGAAGATGTAGCCGAGGAGTTGATACAGGAAGTGACGCAGCACCTACTGTTCCTCCAGGTCAAGCAGGCGATCTTGAGCATGGACATATACTGCCCGCCGGAGGCGTCCGTCCTGCTTGCGAGCTACGCGGTCCAGGCTAAGGTTGGTTATGTAAGCTTGATGAATTTCATTTTTTTTAGTTTTTAGAAATTAAATTGTAGATGAGCCAGACCTGGTCTGGGTAGTTGTTATTTTTTTTTAATTATTTGTATCAAAAAGTACCTATCCAAAATCGAAAATATTTTTTTTTATATCCGATCAATATTGAGTGAGTTAGAAACGTTTCAAGTCATGTGGAATGGGCACCTGTCAACCGAATAATCAGACACTGAAGTGTGACGTCACCGCCATTGGGTTACGTGTGTACAAAAGAGATAGCGAGATGTCCCCACTACGCCCCCTCTCTTGCTCATATTAATTTTTGAAATGCTAATTGATTGGTTACTAAACGACCATTATTTTGAATCTTTGAAAGTTACTGAACAAGTTTTTAAAGACAAAAATGTAGAGAAAACTGATTATTTATGATACAGCAGGTACAAAAAGAAATTGTAGCGTATTGTGTTGCTATCTTAAAAAAGAGCGGTAGCATCGCGTCTCGATGTGAGCTAACACTCGTCCCTCTTGCAAACCTGTATAATATTGTGAGGGCAGAAATTTAAAGACTTTTGTGCTTTAAATTATTACGTATATTGTTAGAAACAAATTCGAAGACATTTGACATCCACCAACCCGCACTGTGCCCGCGTGTTGGATTACGGTCCATTCCCTCTCCTAGAGAGGAGGCCTGAGTCCCAACAGTGAGAACATCCGACTATGCTATGCTATGCTAATACAATCGTGTTATTATTATATTAAAAAATATTATTTCTGCCTTGACAGCCGACCTCACCTCTTGAAATTAGAAAACAATCTCTTTTTCCTCATAACAAATACAAACTCCTATTCTATATAAAGCATAAACCTTAAAAAGTATTATTATGCTGTCAGTTTGCAAGTTAATAAGGGCAATATCAGGTATGCAATCTCTTTCGATATCACAATATACAAAAAAATCTACTGTGCAATGCAATCCCATTATTCTGACAAATACCGTCTTCTCATCAGTATGGTGATTATGATGAAAGTGCATACAAGCCTGGTATGCTTGCAAGTGAAGACCTACTGCCGCAGCGAGTCATCGACCAGTACCAGATGACACCGGAGATGTGGGAGGACCGAATTAAGATATGGTATGTAGTCTTATAACATTACACAAGTTCCTTTTATTTCTTTTTTAAAAACGTTGGTTCACACTAGCAATCAATCCTATGTTGTGGGAGTGTTAGTGAATCTAACACTGTAACTCACATACATAAGACATCCAGACCCGGAACAACTATCAAACACAATACAAAACAAACACAAACAACAAATAACAAACAAACAAATATTTGTTCCATGCGAAAATCGGATAGCATAAGTCAGACCATCCATAGTTAATATAACTTCCAAAGGCATAATTTTTTTGATCCTTGTGGAAGCAAGAAGAGATCCAGTTATCAGCTCTTTTGAAATGATACAAAACAGCTGATAACTGGATCTCTTTCCAGAAAATCTACCATTCCGTCCTAAGATTGTATTGTAATAGCAATAGTACATTTTGATACAAGTGCAGAAAGTTTGTCATTGCGACCGAGGCAAAATTCGCACGAGCCGTAGGCGAGTGTGTTATGGAGCCGAGGGCTGCGGTGACAAACTTGCACGTGTATCAAACTACATTTTTCAATACACTTACGAAATGAATAAACGGGGGTTGACCGGCGATTGGTGGGGGTCGACGCGCGCCCAGCCTGATGCGATAAATGTAATAACATTGTGGTGGGGAGAGCATGCGCACTTTTCTGCACTAGTGGGGAAAAGTCTATTGCGTGCCTAAAAGCTGTGGGATCAGAGCGTGTTTTCGAGTAAGTGTATTGAAAATGTATTATGTATGTACATGTATTATTGTAAACAGGTACGCAGACCACAAAGGTATGTCCCGAGATGAGGCTGAGATGGAGTATCTGAAAATAGCACAGGACCTGGACATGTATGGTGTTAACTACTTCGCTATCAAAGTGAGACAAATTCATTTAATTACAGAAGCTTTTTACATTAAATCCTAACTCTCCTGCTTGCGGTAATGTACAAAAGAGTTACCGCTGCCCTGGAACGCAACTGAAGGATCAGGGTTGGGTTTTAGTCACTAACAGTTTAACACTGTCTCCTTCCGCCTAGAGCGGCAGAAGTTAATTGATGGTTTCCCATCTCAAAGAGTGTAGAATTAAACATCAATACGGACATAAAACAAAACTACAGGCGTCACGTCAAGTTAGGCTACATTTTAAAACTGAAATTATGGTCTATTATTTGTTCAACGGTTTCTTTGAAAATTTGAACAGTAAAAACAGAGCAGCCGTATTTTTAAGTGAACTGGAAAAAATATGTGTGTGGCAATTTAAATTGATTGAAATAATTATATTGCATAGAAAAGAAGAAATAAAAAAAAGTGCGAATTGTTTTTACTGAAACATATTTCAATTTTTTACAAAAACAGGGGCCTGAAAACTCATATTTTTTATGAATTTTTTAGCATAATAAATAGGCTTTCTAATAAGGTATATCACATTGGTGTTCAAATTTATTTGGATTTAAGAGGGTCCTTTTTCACTCGCCTATCGTCAACATCGAGCATGGTTTAAACGCTTCTTACTTCATCTAACGCAATCCAACGCGATGTTTGACGAAAAGGCAACGCGAAAAAAGAGAGATGACGCCTGAAAACTCTGTTAGTGTTCAGTAATTCCGTGATTTACTCGAATATTTTACAAAACTTGTTCCAGGAAATACACGGTGTTTTTTTTTTTCTAAACAGTGAAAATGTATGTCTAGTTGCGTCCCCCTAAGGCACATTTTTGACCTCTCTTGTTTCAGAACAAAAAAGAAACCGAGTTGTACCTCGGCGTCACAGCTTTAGGTCTCAACATTTACGAGAAGGACAACAAGCTAACTCCGAAGACAACGTTCCCCTGGTCCGAGATCAAGCACATATCGTTTGATGACAAGAAATTCGTTATCAAGTTTGTTGAGAAGACCACCAATAATTTTATATTCTTTTCGCCTAAGGGAATGAATAAGTTGGTTAGTATTTATTTATCATTTAATCTTCATGCAAAACAATGGTATAAAACAGGGTTGCTATGAAGCTCTGTAACAGAACCCTATGTAAAAGTTTCAGATAGAGGCAGAGTCTAACTAAATGCCTGTCAAACTAATGATAATCTAGACTCGAAACTAACAGATAATCCGAAAAAAATTCATATCCAAATCCGTCATATCCATTACATCCTTGGTACATCACATACACAAGACACCGAGATCCGTAATAACTATCTAGGCCATTAAAATACTGGTTCCGTGTGCATCGAACTGTACTGTCAAAAAGTCACGTGTTTATTTGATTTAGAACTACTTCCTCTTATCTTATTCTGCTGACAATGCATTTTATTTTTAGCTCAAAAGAACTTAAACGGTGAACAGCACAGGCAAATTTGAAATTGTTTTTACGTATTTAATTAAAGATTGTTTATAATATACGTAACTCTAACTTAAACAAGTATACGGTACTGTTTGATGTTTATGATAATGACTTTTAGCTGATATTTCTTTCAGATATTAGACCTATGTATCGGAAACCATGATCTGTACATGAGGAGACGGAAACCTGACACCATGGAAGTGCAACAAATGAAAGCACAAGCGAAGGAGGAAAAGCAGGTAAAACAACAACTATTAACCCCCCATTTTTGGGAGGATAAGGTTAAGCAAGAGGGAGTGTCACACATGTTCCTTACTCCCATACTTCTTGTTCTTTAATTCTTTATGTATATGCCAACCGGCAGAATGTACTGGGTATACATATATCTGATCTAACACCATTATTGTAACACCTGCTTTCAATACAAATAAAGAAATTATTATTATTATATATATAAAAGGAGAAACTGACTTACTGACGTATCAACGTACAGCCGAAACTACTAGGACATTTTGGAAATTTGGCACAAGACTTCCTTTTATAATGTAGGCGAGCACTAAAAGAGGATTTTCCAAAATTCACCCTCTAAGAGGGGTATATATAAAACGGGGGTCCAAAGTTTATATGGAGAAACCTATCTTCACGCGTGTTACCTAGTTGTCCGCACAAAGACATGATCACCGGGCCATCCGAGCGTCTGAGGAGTTGTTTTGCTCCCGCACCCAGCTGTGCGCTGGCGCCTAATGCCCTCTATCACCTGCCGTGACCTGTGTTGTACTTAGTGTCGGTGGTGTCCAACTTGTGATCTTTTTTAAATATTTCTGGGGATAATAACATGCTTTAAAAAAATATTGGAATCGATTCAGTTACTGATTCTGAACAAACTATATTCAGGTTTCGCATAAAGTAAGGTTGTATAGATAGATAAATACCAATATATACTAATATTATGTCAATTAAGAAAGGAAGTGGTCTTTCTCTCTCTTAAAAACATCCAGAGAGAGTTTCCCTTTTTTATCTCGAAATAAAATAAAATTTACTATATCAACCTTTTTACACAGCGTCGTCAAATTGAACGCAACAAGTTGGCGCGGGAGAAGCAACTAAGGGAAGCGGCGGAGCGGGAGCGGCAGGCGATGGAACAAAGGTTGAGGCAGTACCAGGAGGAGATCCGACTCGCTAATGAAGCTCTGGTAAGAGATTGACTACAGACCCGCCCATGTACTGCACGGCTGTGATTTCGACGGTGAAATACCAATACCTCCTCTGAAAGGAAAACTGGGCCCTGGGACGAAGGCAAAGAAGGAACAGGAGACGGTTTTTGATTTTCCCACCTACAAAAAATAATCCCATAGACCTAATTATGTGTTTAAAAAAAAATGGCAATATTTTTTTTTACAATTACCGGCGATACAATTATCCTGATAGAATCACATACATACGTATTTGGAACACATCCCAAATTGTTTTCTAGCGTCGTTCAGAAGAGACGGCAGAACTTCTAGCCGAGAAGGGGCGCGTGGCAGAAGAAGAAGCTTCTCTTCTAGCACAGAAGGCGGCCGACGCCGAGCGGGAGAACGCCAGGCTACGATTATCAGCTATTAAGACTGAGGAGGAGAAGGTAAGCGTTGATGTTATTTATTTATTGATTTTGTTGGCCAACCAATCGCCGTATATGTCATAACCAGACCTTAGAAATCGATCACTTCATGATGTGACCAAGTAAGCCAGTTCGTTTTAAACGTTAAAGTTTGATAATATTTCATTCATCACCTTTGTTTATAAACTGTTTCCAAAGATGATGAAACTTTGTGAAATACTGTTTAAAACAATGTTTATTAACAAATGTTGCCTAATGAATAAGCAGCACAAAGCATCACTACTTCCTCAGGCGACATTCTAGCAACAACTGACAAGTGTGGACGGCCAAGTTTCAGAAACAGTGTTTACGGTAAACTTGGTGATAAACACGTCGTAAACAGTTTACTTCAACAAATGTTGCCTAATGAATAAGCAGCACAAGGCATCACTACTTCCTCAGGTGACATTCTAGCAACAACTGACAAGTGTGGACGGCCAAGTTTCAGAAACAGTGTTTACGGTAAACTTGGTGATAAACACGTCGTAAACAGTTTACTTCAACAAATGTTGCCTAATGAATACCCGCCTTAACAGTAATACTTTAATATTAAATTAATAAAATTGAAATGAAAACAAAACATTAGTTAGTAAGATTACATAAAAATTAAAATCAAAATTAAGTTTTAAATTATAAATGTAAAAAAAAAATACTAAATTTAGGTGGTTTTCATAAGAAAAAAAAAAACGTTGCTATCAGGAAACACAGACTTTAGAAGCCCTACCACGAGCTCTTAACGCGATTCATTTGACGACCTTAACTGAACTGTTAAAGGGATGGAGATAATTCCACTCACTCTATATAAATAAGGTGTATAGCGCCAACCCTCTTTCTCGCTCGCTCGACTGACATTTTAACACGTCATGGTAATGCCCCTGCTCCCTTGTTTACAGTTTTAAAAATGTTATCTTAACTATAGTCAATTCACGTTAAGAAAATAGTGGCTCATCAGTGCAACTACAAAGTAAAGGCAAATTTATACTGGGATAAAAATTAAAGCAAACTTATATATGATAGATATTAAAGCAATTTTTTTATTACACATTATTTTAAAATAAAATGATCATGTAATTATTTTGGAACTTAATCATTATCAGGATAGGTGAGGTATTCGTTTTTAAAATTGACCAAAAGACGCGGCCGTACGTAAATATATACGTAAAGGAGACACGGCTTTCTACTATTATCTAATTGGTTAAGAGGCGTGGCGAAGGTGAGTGACGACGATGAGTCACTATTTTCATAACGCGGACACACTATAGAACGATCTAAATTGGTGTTGTAACACTATTACAGGTACATTTAGAACGAAAAACCCGCGAAGCTGAATACCTAACTGCCCGGTTAGTAGAAGAATCAGAAAAACGGGCAGCCGAGGCGGAGAGACTGAAAGCTGAACTATTGTCCGCGAGGATGGCGGAGAAACAAGCCAAGGAGAAACTCCTGAACTTCCTTAGCAGAACTTCCACCGGGTCACTACCCCCTGTGAGTAAACCTAACAGAAAATATGAAGAGTCCATGGAGACGAAAATGACGGAAAAACATGCGAACGAAAAACTGATCAATTTCTTGAGTGATACGGTTTATAATGGATCGTGGGATTTAGGACCTCCGGTAAGTGTATAGCATACGTAGCATACATGGGCTCAGTTTGTCTTTTGTCTTTGTCTTGTTTAGCTTCAAACTGATACTATTATCTTTTTCAATACTCTACCCTCACAAAAAGACAAATAAAAAAAACAATAACATTCTTCTATTCCAGTCATCAACAGTCCCATCTAGTCTCTTCCCCTCCACGTGCTCGCTACCGGCGGAACTAGGGGGCGAAGTCCTACAGAACGGCAGCGCGACCGTCACGGAGCCCGAGCTCAACTCCTACCAGCTCGTGCCCGATGACTCCGACCCTCATATACATCGGCTGTCGCTGGAGATAGAGAAGGAGAGGTAAGACATTGAGTTTTAGAAAGATCTACAAAGCTGAAATTTTTCTACATCATTTACATTTTATATAGATAATCTAAAAAAAACAAACTGGTATTACTGGTAGAAGTCGATCACGTTACTCCTGCAAGAAAGTATCGTCTGGAATGAATTGAGTACAAATTTAAGTCAAGGAAATGGTATTTTCTAAAGTCAGATATTCCAGTTTATTGAACTTAGTCAAATTATTACCTCAATATCCAACTAATTCTGTTTATTCTTGAGTTTAACAATAGTTCTTAATTTATATATTTATTAAAACCATGCACTAGTAATAAACACTGTACAAAGGCGGACTTAATGCCTTAGGCATTTTCTACCAGTCGACCTTAGGGTGGTGCAGAAACACAACATGGTAGGTGCAACTTAATGGTAAAGAAATACAATAATAAATATATACTTAGATACATACATACAAATTAACAATGTAATTATGAGATACGAATTCAACCAATCAACGCTGTAATAATTACACCAACTTCCTGCGAATGTGTTCACGTGCCTTCACCTTAAAATTGAACCGTCTGAACGCCATCCAGATGTTTAGCGGGAGCGCATTCCAAAGAGAGATCGCCTGGACAAAGAAGGAGGACTGGATAAGCCCAGAGAGATGTGTGAATTTGGTTAGTCAGCGCCATCTAGCGAGAACATGATGATACTTGGGCCCGTAGCACATGATGCGCGCTTGTAATTTTCATCAACTATGCAGTTAGATCATCCTCCAACAAAGTGGATTCTTGGTAGGAATTACATCACGTTCTAATTTAGCAATTTATGCAGCTAGAAATTACTATAAAACGATGTGGTTCTCTCGAATGCCTTCACTGTTCACTTACCAGTACTTTTTAAATCTTACAATTTCAGAGTGGAATACCTAGCAAAATCGAAGCATCTTCAACAGCAGCTCGACGAGCTTCGCTGCGAGTTCTCAGTGCTGCGCGTGGACCAGTCCACCGCGACCCTGGACCGTCTGCACGAGGAGCAGGCCAGGGCTGGAGACAACAAGTACTCCACGCTCAGGAAGCTCAAGCAGGGCTCCACCAAGACCAGGGTCGCCTTCTATGAAGAGCTATGAAGCAGGTAAGTTTCGTTTTTAGGGTTCAAACTTTGAAACGTTTATTCAATAATTTTTTGTCTGTCAGATTTTTTGTATTATCAAATTCCCTAAAATTAGTCTTGATGACTCCAAAATATAGACGGTAATGAGGATCAGTCATGATTTTTGTGGAGTATGCAGACTTATAGCGTCAAAAAAACAGTAAATATTGTGAAGAAATTATTTAAATCAGACCAAAAATAACTAAGATACAGCAATTTTAGTGTATTAGTTCCAGAAACACGCCCGAGAATGAAGCGACTCGCTGTGACGTCATCTGTCATGATCGGTCTCCACCGGCGAATGAATACGATCAAGCCGTTCGTCGCACGGATCATGACAGTTGACGAAATCGTAAACAGTCCAGCGAGAGCGCGCGTTTCCAAGTAGCAGTTCAGAAAAACTTTAATAAATCCATAATTTCTTGACGGATTTTAATAATTTAAAAAATTGAATGCTCAGCTGTTACACATACGATGTATTTAGATAAAATCGGATTTGCTATTATGTGATTGATCCTCATTTGGCAAGCGATTGTTGCTTTAAGAGATGATCGACCTGCGGGATTGTTTGGAACAGTCACCGCGGCCCTGGAATGCAAAGGGTAACTGAAGGAACACAGGTGGGTTTTAGCCTGTAAAAAGTCTGACACCATCCCTCTCGCTGCACCCAGAGCGACAGAAGTTCCATAAATCCATCGTTTATATTCATTGCTAATTCATTAATTTTATTTCCAGGTACTCAGTACCAGATTCTCAACGATGCACAAGTAGGTGATAAAATGACAATACAAATTAGTTGGTATTAATCAATTTTGAGTCCAATGAAGGACGATATATTTTATCAGTGTATGGTAAAATTATCTTCTTGGATGGAACAACAAGGAAAAACAGTTTTTAAATCCGCCCGCCATACATGATGATGGCTGGTTATGAATGGCGATCCCGTCCCAAGATTTTTGTCTATGGGAAAGTTAGCGAGTCTATGGTCAAGCTGTAGAGGTTAATAAAATGCCATAATATAAAATGATTACTCAAAATTGGCACATAATATGTTGTAAGGGAAGAGTTGCTATTATCATTACATTGGAGAGACAATAAAATCATTTTCATGCGATTTTGAACTATAATTTTATGGCAATAGGTTCCATACAAAATTAATTCCATGATTTTTATTTAATTTTTTGGTTATAATTAAGCCATAATGAACTCTATCATGTGTTACATAAATATCATTGTCGTTTGTAGATGTTTTCATTTATGTTCAATGTATCTTTGAGACATACATTCGTAATTTATGATTAGTTAGTTCAAACTATGTTCGTTAAAGAAGTAATGTGAAGAAAAAAAAACTCAATACAGGATGAATTTATTTGAACTCGTAAAAAAATAAAAATTATTTTTGTCAAGAGGCTCTAAATAGGAATTATAAAAATAAAATATGCTTTACTTCTTGAATTAAAAAAGCTTGCCAAATTCAAATATTCACCCTGTATAACACTTTTTCATTTGTGAACTGTATGCATAATAAATTATAATCAGACATAACGAAAGCCATCAAACATGGTTGATCCTATTTTAAGTACGAAACTCATATATTTATGAAATATAAATCGCAACTACTGAATGCTTTGCTTCTATATTTTTTTGTAAATATATATTGAATTCGAGATTCCATGAATACATGGTTTACCAACTGGTCACTAGGAGCCAAACCAACGTAAATCGGTGGATAATGTAACGCCTGAAAGGAATATTTGAACATTGTAACTCAGTTTTAGTTAATTTGCATTTTACATTTTTGCAAATAGGTTTAAAAAATACACGTCAATTTTTTCGTCAATGTAAACTAGATGAGACCAGTGTTTCTTAGCTGACTTGCCTGAGAAGAAACACCGAAACGAACTTATGAGTTAGTCTCTTTTAAAGTCCATACAGCAAACATGTAATGGTCAAATTATATGAGAACCATGCAATTTAGTGTCTGACATGGTCTTTTGAGGAAATAACCACACAGATTTGAATATGATTGTAACTCAAAATTACCTCCAAACTGACAATAGAATAGAATAGAATAAACTTTATTGTACACCAAAAAGTAACACAATTTAAATTGTTACATTTATTTCTAGTTTCAAATAAAGATTATTATTATTATTAATTTAGGGCGGAATTCACCAATAAAATTAATCGCGTTTTAACGTTTGGCTCGCATAATTGCGTTTAGTCGCTGTCACTAGTGTCACTTGTAAAAATACAACAAAAGAAAAATACAGACATTTACATATTTTTATATAAACTTAAATCTATGGGTACAGTGGTGCTGAGTTACAATGTTATTCCTAGAGGTGTCGATTATGGTTCATTAGGAGCCCTAAGCCTTAAAGTGAAAGCTACGAGCCCGAACGTGGCTCGTTAGATGGCGCTGAACTCAACATTTTTAATTTATTTTGTTTTTAGTGTGTGGGAGCATTATTACAACAAGAAAACGGTATTTAATTAAAATTATGTAACGTCTGCGTGGATAGATGAGGGTGTGTTGACGTTGAATCGCCCGAAACCGGTTTCTATTATCCACATGGAAATTTGCACGATTAAAATTACTTACTCGTTTGGTACATTTAATGCCATTTTTTCTCGTCTCAGTATTTTATTATTTCTTACACATCTATCGCTAAACGTCTATTTAGTATATATTAACATACATGTATATATTTAATTACCTTACACCTAACACTAATAAATAAATACTGATTTGTATCCTTACATTCGTTCTTAGTAAGGTTCAGTTGAAAACCAGCGCCAGCCAACTATTGCGTAGTTGTTTAGCATTTTTACTGAACTGGACCTATTTGGCGCGTCGTGCGACACACAATGTGTCAGTGTTCTTTTTTTATATTTAGTTTCTACACTGTATATCTACGTGTGCCAAATAAAATATTTGTCTTTCTTCTTTCATTCTCGAAAAATCGGACATTCCACTTTATTGAACTTAGGCAAATTCATCATCATCATCACCATTTCAGCCGAAAGAAGTCCACTGTTAGACATAGGCCTCCCCTAAGTCAGGCCTCCGTCACTCCATGTACTTGCGCGCTATAAGTGCCTACCGCCCAGCCGAGCGGTCTCGGTCCGCCGGCGGATCAAATTCAGTGCGGTTTTCGCAAGCGATGCGCGCGCACGCCGTTCAATTTTAATAGTGCTGTTCGTTCGTACGCGTATTACGATGCCGTGTGGTGCCTTATGTGCTGTATTATACTTATTTTAAAACGTTCTCCTAAATGTAACAAATCCTTTTCTGAAAACCGCATCGATATCGGTTTAGCCAAATGCGAGATTATCGCGCACAAACATACATACCTACAAACCATACAAGTCAAACTTCTCAGTTTGGCCTGTATGTCTGATCACCTCCTTTTTTTTAAGTTGATTAAATATTTTATAAATGATAAAATTTTTAACTGCCACATAAAAGTCAGAACATATTCACAGTTCTCAATAACATAGATAAAAAGTTATGTTAATTTAATTTTATCGAAGAGGCAGCCCTGCGATTACTGTGGAATCGCGCGATGCGAAGCAATCACTGCTGTACGCTTGAGCATTTAGGCGCATTTTAGCATACAGTGGTTGTTGACGCGAGGGAGTAGGCAATTATCGTAATAGGTATTGGAAATTTTCTACTGAGTGAAGTATCTGTTACGTAGTAACTATTCAGTAATCTGTGCCTAAGTGTCGCCGTTACGACTGGTCCTGTGCGACTCGCATCCATCGGATTTCCGCGACCCTCACCAGGTTATCGGTCCATCTTGTGGGAGGCCTTCTAATGCTGCGTCTTCGGGTATGTGACCTTTCGTCCCCATCGACCATCCGTTATGCGAGCAATATGTGCCCTGGTTACTGCCACTTATGTTTGGCGTTTAAGTTAAGCAAATTATTTATTGCCACTTTCATCAAACCCAATAAGTTAATTCTGTCTATAGGTCAATAGGTTAATTCTGACTATTGTCTCTAACACGAGCGTTTAAGTAACGGCCTTACTTAAACGCTCGTACTTAATAATAATAATAATTCATTTATTTTCAGGCATCTTGGCCCATAGATACCTACATACCATACAGACTAACATATATATAAAGTAAATTAAATACAATTTATTGTTAATATATAAGACTTATGACTATGTTAGTAACACGTCAGCCTTGATTACATCTACCGAGTAGAGTGGCGAGACAGTGCTCTCGGCCGAGCGCTGGGTATTTCTAAACACATAGCCGAATACTGCCTCGCCTCGCTTCACTGTCTCGGCCGAGAAGGATTTTTCTGTCTCGCCATTCTACTCGGTAGGTGTAATCAAGGCTTTCCCACTACACTTATTCACTTTGTGCTAATAATATAATAATGCTCCCATACACTAAAAATAAGATAAACTAAAAATATTGAGTTTAGTACCATCTAGCGAGAACGCCACGCACGAGTCCATAGTTTCCCATTTAAGGAAGAGCTATCATTTTACAAGATTCACGTAATACGTCATAACGAAGGATATTATTCAATATAATTATGGAGCTCTAAACGTCAAGATTCCTTAAATAGTGTCTTTTGACACACGTTCCTAGGAAATGTGTACATAGTTTAGTGGAAGTGCCTTATTTTAAAATAAAATATTTTATTATAAATACAACAAAAAAAATGTAGAGAGGGCTCGATAAAGAATATATCGATTAATTCGGTTTGAAAATCGATTGTAATTATTATTGATTAATTATGCGTTCAGTCATTTTGTATATTTTTATTACAAGGCTAATTAACTGATCTCTAAAAAATATACACTATGAAACGAAAATTAAAACAAAAAAAATGCAATTGAAAATAAGAAACAGGCAACTATTATTAATCATACGTAAAACAACTTTTTATATGAAATTGGTAATGTATTTTGTATATTACTGTTTTCTAAGATTTTTTTTTGTTTGTTATTTTGAAATCACATATTGGTTCTCTGAAACCATTTTAAAACCAAAAATTATGATCTGTTGTAAAAAAAAATTAACAGTCAAAAATCATTGTCTATGTATTTTTATAAATTAAACTTTCATGTCATTGTATGTGTTATGGGCAAAGTATGCCTAGTCATTCTATACAATGGCAAGGTCCTCCAGGGCAATGTATAAAATATCGTTATTTTTATATTTACAATTATTTGCCTTGCCTAATATCTAGCAGACAATGCCTAGGCATTGTTTACATTGTACAAAATAAAGGAAAAAATAATAATTTGTTAAAATGTAGGAAGTTTTACTGACTGGTGGCCGCTCGACCATGACAACTCTTGAAATAATTTTTCCAAGAGCGAGCGAATCAAGCTCGTGAATTTAGGGTACCCCGACACGAACAGTTTCGGTTCGAAGAGGATGACGGGGGCTAGAATCAGCGAGCAAAGCGAACGAACGAAATCCCTGTCATCCCCTTCGCTGTACGTATAGAAATAGGTGCCCGTACCGTTTTATATTACTTACGACCGTTCTGTTGCCGTTGTTAGCTCGTTGTCGGTTGATCATTCGGTATTGTATAATACACCTAGGCAAATCATATTTCATACATTGCCAGAACATCTTAGGCATTCTATAGAATACCAAATTATACATATTGCCTGTAACATATACAAGAAAAACTAATTAAGTGTATAATATAAGATCTGTGTAGATATTTTTCCATATTTTATAATTTCTTTAATTTTTTTTTTCGTCATAGTTCATGCACAAAATAAACTCACAATAGTCTAGTTTATAATTGAATTGTATTTTATGTTTACTTTTATGGTCTAACACCACCGATTTCAACCAACTAATCATTCATTCCTGTCCACGGCCACGTAGCTTCAAAGACGCATATTCGGCGTAACGCTTGGTTACATAAAAAAATATGAAAGTCTGTTGATGGAGCGGCAAAGTGGTGTTGTCGTATCATTGCCGCTTCGTTAACAGAGTTTACAGAATATTTACATTTTAATCCAAATAAGTTAATTGATTTTTGCCCATAAAACCATAGATAGAAATAGAGAATGATCTCTACCCAGCAGGAAACTGTTAGACATTATGATGATCGTTCGGACAGTAGTTGTCTTTTTCTAGAGTTATGATTGGGCCTCACCTTTGTCACCAGAAAAGAGACAGGTATAACCGTCACAGTAGCTTTGTCTCTTTTTACATGGTGATTGATTTCGTAATGGTATTGCTCAGTCCATGCATAATATTTAATTACATGAGTGTTTTGGAAAGGGGAGAGGGTTCCTGCTGAATCACACCTAATCTAACGTGAGAAAAGGGGGGGTGCCAAGTTTTACGTAAGTTTTTACCAGTGTAAAATCCGAGAAAACAGATATAGGTAAATCCTACACAGTAATATTTAAAAGTTTTTTTTTAAATTATATTCAACGGAACCCTGGCTGTTTAAATGTATCAATCTTACGTAAGGTTTGGTGGGTGGGGACGAGGTCGAGATAAACACGATATCTTACTAGGGGGAGGGGGGACAGAATGTCAAAATCATACGCAATTAAATGGACGCCCCCTTGCGTATTTCGGTCTGTAAAAGAATTTGCGGAGAACAGTTTTACGTTTGTGATCATAACTAATAAAGAATTAATCACTTGGTTCTCGATAAGCTAAACCCATTATTTTTAGCTAGCTCAAGAATGCGATTGGATTTATTGATTCCATTAGCTGTAACCTTAAATAGCAAACGACTATTGGCATCACAGTAAAACCAATCAACTACTAAAATAATAACTTGATTCTTGATAACGTTGCAAAATAACACGCAATCTGGGGCCTTATTAAAACTTGTGGAAGCCATCCTGTCGCAGTGTAGGAGAGAGATGGAGGTATGCAGGATTAATAATACTATCTCTTGTTCTCAACAGATTTATGATGGCATTGGCATAGTACGGCCCCTGGTCGTGGATTATCTAACCTAGGACCCCATACTGACCAGTCTTCCTGTCTACTTTGGGGCCTAGTGACCATGTACAACAGTCAGAAATCAGACCTAACACCTGCCCAGAAGGGACGAAGCAAACTGGGGCCAAGGGTCTGCTTCTGAAAGGAAGAGTCGGCCCTGGTATGAAAGGTAACGAAGGAACAGGAGTGGGTTTTTTAGTCAGTTAAAGTCTGACACACCCTCTCGCTCCGCCCAAGAGCGGGGATGTCATTGGATGATTTTCTCACCGAAAAAAAAAGACTTAACACCTGTCTGGTAGGAGGGTCCTCCCTTTCCAACGGAGGTTTACAGGACTACACCCTGTTTCGCAAACTTCTAAAAGCCCTCGGGAATTTCACACTTGAACTGATTAAGACCCATCTGTGTTCATTCAGTTGCCCTTTGCGTTCCAGTGCAACGGTAACGCTTTTGAAAAATGTCGCAAGGTGTCAGACTTTCTGGTTTCTACCTACCGCAACGACAGTCAAAGATTTCGCCACCATGGTATTCAATTAATCCAATCCCCATTCTGCAGTTCAATATTAATAAAAACAGACGATAAATCTGTTGTCAAATAACCCAAAATCAGTGCTTGGTTTTGCTTGCTTTTTCGTTTTAAGAGGGAAGGAAATCGAAACTTCTCTGCCTAAGGCATCTGCATTCTAGGCTAATGTTAAAATATCCTACATTCTATCAATAAGGTCAAAGCGGTCAAAATTCAAATTTTCATAAAAAATTTTTAACTGGCCAGTTTCAGCCCTCCTAGCCAAGTTACGAAGCTTCGAGTCGAAAACGCCTCCGATTTCTTCGTTATGATGTCATCTCAACGCTCAGTCACGTGGTCAGAACAAAAGAATCGGAGACGTGGCCTACTCGCGGCGTTCGACGCAAACGAAACGATCGTAACTTGGCTAGGGGGGGCAGATTCCTATATTCATTGAAATATGATTTGCGACGGTAACACGTATTTATTTGCGGAATTATTCCGTAAATAAATAAAATAAGATAATTTGAATTTTTCGAGCTATCAGGGTAGCCCGCGAAATTTTTCGCTTTCACCTTAAGAGATGTAGAATAATAAATACAGTTCAAACATTATACCAGACCATTCTTTAATGTACCTTTATGTAGTTTTATTTATATTTATACAGCCAATAATGACGAAACAATTTTAATTCAGGACACGGTGGATTATTTCCCATTGTGATCAATTTAGTAACGCTTTTCATATTATACAATATCGTCTAAAACTGTGTTAGTCACTAGATAAGTATATTAAAGATATATTTGAATTCAAATTAGCTTGAACGAAAAAAAATATGAAATTGACGTTCACCGCACTATAAAAGAAAAATATTCTGGTTGGTTGGTGTTATCCACAATGAATGGGTTATGTTTTTTAGTTAATACATAAGAAAGATAAGCTTCCTTGTCTACAAATTTGTCTAGTGCCTAATCATGAAGTTTTAAATGTAGTTATGGCGTATCAACACTAAACTGTCTATCCGAAATATTACCTATTAGACCGCGGAAATTGTTTTTTCAAATCAGAATAAAAATAGAAGGGAATACTGTCAAGTAACAGAATAAGGATGCAAATACTAAAAAGTGACGTCACCGCCATTAGGTTACGTGTGTACGAAAGAGATAATCACGATTACCACCACGCCCCCACTCTTCCGCATACCATATTATTTGAAATGCTGCTTCATTTTATAACCAATATTGATACTGTTTTTAGAAAAAAATATTTTAACTTTATTTGTTGTATACCTACTTAAAATATTGTACAAAAATAAGGGAAAATATCCAATTCTGTTTATGGTGTCACCTTCTATACACGTTAATGTAGATAAGCCATAACCCGTTCATGCTAAAGTTAGTGGTTATCTGTTTACTTATAAGTTCAATAAACTAGATAATAAACAATGTTATGTCGCAGTACACACTGAATTCCCACGCACTGGGAACCGTACTGCTGTTGCTGTGTTAAAAGTGATGCTTCAAGGTAGTCCGTGACATTCAAATTTGTTTTGCAGGTCAGTGACAAGCTGTATGTTGGTTAAAATATTGGCGGCCGTAACATGTGTTTATTTAGGGAATTATAATGATTAAAATCAACAATACAATCTCCTTAATTAATTCGTCTTACATCCAATCAAAAAAGTCATCCAATAGAGATGACTTTTTATGAAATAACCAATCAATAGCGTAATTTAAGAAAAGTTGTATATCACGGGCTACCCTGGCGCTTTCACCTTAAACAGGAAAAAATAAGTAAAGGGCCTATTACACTACGCAATCTTATTTTGTGTTCCGGGAAAACCGGCGCGGTCTAACCCTTATTACACTACACGACATCGACTAAGACTGTCTGAATATCGCTGTCGCAGTGTAGCGGAATTACTTTCTATCTCATAGTTACGGATTAGGAAGTGCAAGTTCCGGGCTTTCACATGTCCGTTATGATTACTTTTCAGAGAAAGCCATGTGGGATTGAACAAGTACAAAACTTTTGCAAGCAATATTTTTTCTAAGTAGGTATATCTGATTTGCGATTGCGATTGTAAAGCGATCCGATAAGGTTTATGCGAATTCAACGCGCGTTAACTATGTCCTACGTGATACGTCTGTGCGAAGTCGCCACTTTAGCAGCCAGAGTTCGTGCGAAAATATAAAACCAACCGATCGCTGCCGCGTCGCTTCGCTCATAGCCGCACCGCGCCCACGCGTGATTGGTTACGTTATCACGTAAGCCACCGCAACAGTGTCAATTGATTGTTACATACGCGCCGCGTCGCTGCGCGTTCGCCGTCGCGTTGAATCGCCTACTACATTCGACAATTGATTTTTATTTTTATGATTACTTTCACTAGCTGAAAGATTACTACTCAATGGAAAGTCACTTTGTATAAACTAAGTGACGGTCGCCATTAATTCGTGCTCTCGATGGCTTTATTGCGCCGCCAAGGCTTATTGCTTTAGTCCGGGTGTGGGCCGAAGGTATAAAATATAATCTGATAAGCACAATCAGTTTGTAGAGGAAAAGAGAACTCCATAAACATGCAAAACTATAATATAAAAGTAAGGATAAATGCCCTTTTATATTGTAATTTTGGACGGTGTATTTATTTAACTGTTTCTAAAGCCAGTGGCGTAGCTAGATGACCAACAGCCCTGGCGGGCATAAAACTGGGGCCCCTTTTTTACGCGTGAAAACATCAAATAACTTCTTTTGCTTTTACTGACTAAAACGAGTTGCCATAATTAATGTTGCAACCTATTTTATTTAGATTTCGAAGGTGGGAGAATTTTTCGCTAGTTCAATAAGTTTGTTAACCAGGTTTCGGCCCTCCAAAATTAGAGGCCCCGGGGAACTGCCCCTCCTAGCTCTTCGATAGCTACTCCAGTGACTAAAGCCTATATTCCCACTGGGACATCAATGGTGATGCAAACAGTCGCGTTGTCAACAAATTGTATTTAGATCTATAGAGAGTATGATATCTTCTCTCGCTCTGAGTGGATTGACAGGGTGTGCCAAACTTACTGGCACAGACCCACCTGTGTTCCTACATTTGCTGGTAACTCTTTCGAACAATCGTGCAGCCTCGGTAATCGGTTCCACCACCATCAGTATCCTAGTGAGACGTACGCGTAGGACTTATTTTCAAAATTATCTGTGTTGGGAGACACATATGTGTAATTGACGTTAATGACAGTAAATGCTTCGAGAAATATCCATAATTTGGTGTATCAACTGTGTACCTACTGGCAACCGTACCGTATGTAATTTTTTTGAAGATTTCTTTTTTAAATTACCATATTATACCATATTATATAGCGTTGTAAGAAATCCCATCTCAGATACATTTAAATTTGGCGCCAGAATCGTCTGTATTCAACTAGTTCTAATTTCAATTTTTTTTGTTGATTTATATAGTCCTATCTCGTTTTTTTTTATTGTACTACCGGTTGCCAGTTCTCATTCGATATTTCGTTTGATTAAAAATCGCGCGAACCTCGAATGCTTGTTACGTTAACATAGTAGATACCTTATTGTTTAGATTTTGTGAAGGAACGCTATAGGTAACTAATTATTATGTATTTACTGTTTAACTTTCTGAAACAGCTGCTGAAATAAATAGACATTGAAAAAAAATTATGCATAATGAAATAAGTAATATTGTAAACATGTTTACACATAAATCAATAAGTAAATGTTATAAGTATTGTTGCCAAGAATTTTCACGGTACCTAAACGAAACACATGTAATATTTAATATTGGCACTTGGCACATTTGTTCATATATTCATTTTTTTGGCAATTCATAAAATACCTTATTTTAATTGGAATAAAGTCAATTTTGTATCAGCAAAATAACGCTAATATTTTATATAAATATGTTTAGTGCCAACATGAAGTTATGTGCCTCTCTGAATAAATGTTGTGATCATAATCAAGTTATTATAATAAGTCTTCACTGTATGTGCCTTTTAATCAAAATTTTATATTTTGTAAATATATTTATAGTCAATTTAATAACTTTGTTTTATTAAGCATTCTAGTCTTTTTAGGATTCCGTAACTCAAAACGAAAACGGAACCCTTATAGGATCACTTTGTTGTCCGTCTGTCTGTCAAGACCCTTTATCTCAGGAACGCGTGGAGGTATCGAGTTCAAATTAAAAACATATTTTCAGGTCTGCGCCCTTGAAGCTGTGAAAATGTTAAACTTTTGAGTTAGAGGAAAACACAAGAGCCGTTTATGTCGCAAAGAACATGTATTTCGACGCTCTCAAGGGAATCAAAATTCATAGAGCTACTCTTCCCGTTGACCTAGAATCCCGAAATTTGGCATGAAGCAAGGTCTCATAGCACAAGTATAGAAAAAATCTTAAAACTGTTTTGTAGTTATACGTCACAAAAGAAACTTGCGAATCTGAAAAATCGTAACTAAATTCGGGAATTGAACTGTTTTCATATGCAAGTTTGTACGGAACCCTCAGTGCGCGAGTCCGACTCGCACTTGCCCGATTTTGGTTAATCAACATTGCTACCAGTCGCTTCCGGCTTATATTAATTTTGCTAGCGAAACTACACAGGCATGATGAGTCGGTATGTAAACAGCCTATTTTTATCTAGTACAGTACCTACAGATAATATACGTTATCAATGACTGATGACATTCGATAGTGCACGCCCGAGTTAATAATAATAATTTTATTTTCAGGCATCAGAGGCATATAGACAAAATACATACAATAAACTTAAACAATAATAAACTAATACATATTATAAAAATAAAACTTATTTAACTACTATTAAACACGTAATCTAGTCGGCGTCGTTAGTTAATGGGTAACATAGAGTATGTGAACCTTTCATGCATAATTGAAGGATATGCAGGTATCGGCTTAACTATAGGCCAACCACCGTGGACTATCTATATTCTTCTAAGCAAGCATTCAACAGCCTGTGTCAACTTACCCTATAACTTCATTCACTCTCCATGGTCCACCAGTAAATGCCTGAAATTTAACTTTACCAAAAAAAATACTGAAATGCTTGGAGGGATTTCTAGTCCAGTTAGTTTTAGTTGAATTATAATGGATAAGCTTTTTTTTAGGTGTGTAATCATCCAACGATTTCTACTCTACCGCTCTAGGGCGGGGCGGGGCGTGTCAGACTTACTAACTAAAACCCACTCCTATGTTTTCTCAGAAGCGAACCCATGATCCCAATAGGCTCCGGCCCTGCTGGGCCCCTATGGTGGATGGTGGTCAATAAAAGAAATGGGAGAATAAAAAAAAATACAAAACCAACATACAACTTGGTTTTTAATTTCAAAAATATACACCACAATCTTATAACAATATATAAACATACACAATGTAATATGTACAGTCTAACATTGTTAAGTTCTTCTATTTAAATAAATATATTATTGCAAATCCTTGCAAATACTATAGTGACTAAGAATGTATTGTGTTAACACAGAGTAACAAGGACTTAGATTAGAATGGAAAATAATGCATTTAATTTATAAACATGATTTTACTTTGCAACTATGAGCATGTTATCTATCGTATATCGGACAGTGAAGTAGGAAGCTTTTAACAAGCACTTCAGATATCAATCAGACTTCCATAGTATTTACTGTGTTCAATACAAATATTGTGATAAATTCCCTGCTAGCTCTTTGCGATCAATACCCAAACAATCGCTAAATTAAATTTAATACTATAAACAATCACATCTTATTAAAAAATAGCTATTCTAAACATCACTTCTGCAAGTTTTAATTAAGTATATCCAAGGTTATTCAACTCAAATCTAATCCGAGATCACGATGTTAAAAATTGTGCTAATAATTCAAATTGATTATTTTTTATGCGTTTATGTTTTCACTATAAGATATGGAAGTTGAAAACTAATTAAAAACTTGGTTTAATTAAGAGCTAGATATTCTGATATTTTTTTTTTCTAACTGTTAAAACATTTGTACCACTCCACAAATGAAACATGTTGCAAAATAATCAACCTAAAAAATCTAAAACTGAAGTTAAAATGAGTCTGCATTGCTGTTCAAAGTAATCTTCTTGGAGTACTTAAAGTAACTTTCATTTTATAGCATCCTTATCAAACATAAATAAATAATGTGAGTCATTGACTTCTAGAACTGTTTTCTTCCATCAATGTTAATGTTTGATAGCAACTAGCATCCTTTTCAATAAGGATGTTTTAGATAAAAATAAAATAGAACTCCCTGATGACAAACAAAAATAACTTATAGAAATAGATGCCCTTAAAAGTATGCAAACTATAAACGCTACAGAAACTCCGTACGCTAATAGATAGGCAGTGATGTCTGTGAACAATACGAGCAAGAATTGAATTATATTTTTGGTCGATTGTGCATAAAAAGCGTACATATCAGTCAAGCAATGGACAATGATGGAGCACCCATCTTTCTAAGGCATCCACACTTCAAGGCTTGTTGTAGAGCCTCCTATAACTCCCTCCATTATCACAAAATTCGTTCATGATTATTCTGCACAAGAATAAATGGAAGACTACAATAAGAACTATAATTGATATCCAGAAAAGTGGGTTAAGGCCTCCTAAACTGTGCCCATGTTTGTGTAATGCTATTACATGATGATCATGAGCGGGAGCCTCTACCACTTCTTTGACATGAATTGCATGTCTCAGATCTTCCATGTGCTGCTTATCAGCTGTTACATATAGTATAGCTGTTAAAGGCTCTGTTAATTTAACAGGGAAGTACTTTCTGTAAGGACCTAATTGCACAGGGGAGTCCAAGCATCCAGCATCACATGCATAGTATGTCTTGTCTGAGCGGTCGAGGGCCACAAATATAGCTGCTTTATTGTCCTCCTGTACAATAACACTAATATTCACATGGGTCATATTACCATAATTGAGTCGGCGGAACAGAAAATCTCTATGTAACTTTGAAGGGTGAATGTTGTATTCCAAGTGCTGATTGCTGAAACGCAAACTTCCAAAGCTTAGGATCATTGCTTGATTCACTCCACTAGCACCAGCTTTTAATAAATTATGACATCCTTGTTTTTCTAATGTTAACAGCCAAACACTGGAGACCGAGTTTAAATTGGACAAACTGTTCAAAGGTTTCCATAAATTAAATGCGTCGAGTGTTGAATGTCCTTCATAACAACCTTCTGAGTAAGTCAAACTTCTCATAATATCTGACTTTGTACTAGCTTTTATATTGTCTTCATGTTCATAGCTCCTAACTTGAGAGAGTATGGCATATATTGTGGCATTGATTCTGTCACCGTTGATGATGCCTTCGGCCTTTGAGTCCGAGATATAGAACCCTGTGTACCACAGACCTTGCCATACTCTAGCATGGTTCTCCCTTAGTTTCCTTACGGCTGTTCTGTCACCAGTTAGTGCAATGACTTTTTCCATTTCCTCAATAGCCTTTTTTTCAACAATGTCTTTATGCTTTGCATAATCTGATTTCTTTATTGGTTTACTATATTGCACTGTGGTTAGTATAAGAATGTCAAGTCCATCTCTGGCATCCACTTTGATTGTGCCGGACATTTTTCTGCATACCACTGCAGCAGCTAGGACATTTTCACTGTCTGGTATTGGTATCATCCCGGTCACAACCTCATACTCCTTTGTATCAACTCCTTGGTGCAAATTGATAGTCTGTTTAACAGAGGTCGGCCAATCAGACACTCTTGGTGTTGTTAATCGCAAATTTTTCTCCGTACTCGTTGGATTATTAACCCAAATCTCTTGCACAAACAATGAAGGTATTGTTCTGTGAGCATAATACTGATAAGATACTTGTAAGCCTGAATTTGAACACTGAAATCTGTGTACAATGCCCTTTTTATATTCAGCTACAGTAAATTCTTTCAATTCGTAATCGTCGATGACATACAAGGGATGGTAGTACAGTGGTAACGAGAGAGTTCTCCCATGTTTGATGTTCAGATGAGGAACTGGTTCCAGTGCCAGGCCGACCAAGCCATTTCCAACATAAGGCACATAGTTGTGATTGAGCGAGTTTAATGCCGCTGAGGATTCCTGTCGCAAATACACATCGTATTCGTTCAGAGAAGATTCGAAAGGTTTCATGAAATTCTTTACACATACATTCTGGTGGCCTGTCAGTCTCTCAGAGTCGAACATCCAATTCATGAAAGTAGGCCCAACGTATAGAATTAAAAAAATAATAACCAGACATATTATCACCAGTTTCTTTCTCGTCATGGGTCCATCAGCTAATCTGTTGATACGCCTCAAAACATCCCCGACGCGGCGACTCATGTCTGCGATGTCGGAACGGATCCTTTCCATCACAAATCTTCTGCAGCTTTATATAATATACCCTTGGTTTTTAAACGCATTCAAGTGAGACCAGTTATTGTCATTGTAAATCAGTTTATTCATTAAAAACTAAATTTATAATTTTTTATTCAAATGCTCGGAACAATATCACTTGACTTGCACAGATAAATAATATTATATTAAATTGTCATTTGTCACTAGGCCTGATATAGCCGCGTTCCGTGAAAGTTAAAATTGTCGACATTTGTCAATGTCATTCTTTACGACCGAAACAGAAAGAAAATAGTCATAGTCAAATGTACCTAATTGTGTTCAACACTATTACGCAAAAATATAAAGTTATCGTACTATATTAATACGAAAAATTTGGCACATTATGCAATCTTCTTGGGCAGGATTTTTTTCGTTCTGGCAACATCTGTATGTGTGTCATAAACCGCTAGATAGAAATAATATTTTTTAAAAACAACAAATAGGTTATTACTGAACTGATATCAGCGCTATTGTTAGTACCGATTTTTAACTCTGTAGCTTCGTCGAATATTTCCAAAAAATTCCCCGACAGAAAAAGAGACATCCCCGTTTAACATATTTTCATTCACAGAAAGTGTTATCTAAGATTATTATGTGTTGCAGAATCTGTGCGTTATGAGAACAAAGTGAAACTAAACTCGTTAAAAAATAAAAGGCCCGTTTTGACATTTGAGAAAAATTCTAGAATGTAACTTCGAACGAGACTGAAAGTAACAATAAAATAATAATTAGCGGTCCGGTGTAGTAGTAGCTATTTTAGTAGTAGCTACACTACACCGGACAAGCCGATTCTGAGCCGCTAGGTAGTGAAAATACAAATGTCAAAATTCACCTTTTATTTTTTGACAGCCGTCAAGTGCAAAATTTAATTTCCTGTTGACAAAGTTATTTATTTGTGTTTAAATGATTATCATTTCTAATTATGTCGAAAGAAGGGCTTTTTCAAAAAAGGAAGTAAGAATTATCATTAAAAAAGCATCGATACTTTCGTGATTGATTTAAACCTGTATCATCCCTAGTGTGCTGTAATGACCTAAGTAGGGCCAGTAAAAACGCTGTACCCCGCTTCCTTGACCCTCACCTAGTTCACAGAATATCGTTTTGTTGCGTTAGATCAAGTACGAGGCGTCTATGGGCTGTAGGTTCGTTAATTTACATTAGACTTTGTACTGCCATGGACTTCAATAGAAGAAAAGTCATTATAATGTGAGGGGTCGAAAATGGCCTGAACTGGTTCGAAAAAAGGATAGTACGGCCGCGCCACTTTTTTAGTAGCCTTGGCGGGGCACTGATGTGCCCCCTAATTTTTGTAGGTTTTGGCAGCTAGCATCTATCAAGTCAGTCTTCTCTGCAAGCTTCACTGAAGTAGTAAATTCTAAAATAAAATTCCTGTAATAAGTTTCCAAAAGAGTTCACGAAATTGCTAAAATGGAGGAGCACTACGAGTGTACGGGGCGAAGCAACAGTCTATTTTAAGAGCACAGACAGCTGTCTGTCTTTGGTAGCGATGGGCAAGTCGACTTATCGAGTTATTCGAGTCAAACAACAACGAATCAATTCGAGTTGCTTTTTCCTTAAATTCGAATTGATTTGCAAGTCGACGCCGACGCGACACCTCGTGCGAGTAAACACAATAGAACGCGAGCCGACTCGACAATTCGAGTCGCGACGACAAACGATTTAGTAACCGAGTTGATCCGACGAACCAGTTGTGTCGGCGGATCGAATTGGCTCAGTGGAACGAGTTGAGTCAACGCGGTACGGACCGAGGTAAGTCGGTGGACCGATTTAATTCGGCGGAAAAAGTTGATTCGAATCAACCAATCGCCACCATTCCAATTCGATTAACTCGAGTTGGCCCATCGCTAGTCTTTGGCTCTGTTGGCCTAAGGGTAACAAGTTTTTGGCGGGATTTTTGCGAATGAAATTCAGTGGCTGTTTTAATTATCCGGAGTATACAAAACGCGTAGGACCGTTCGTTATGGCGACACTTCGGCAGGCCTATGTCCAACAGTGGATGTCTTTCTTCTGAAATGATGATTATAAATTGATTCCTAGTGGATATTGTTTTAAAATTGTTGTAGTTTTGTATCTTAATTGTCTATGCAGCTGGAGAATATGTAGAACCAAACAGGCGCAATCTCGGTAAAATAGAGCAACGTATCTTATAGTAGGATACCTCTGCAAAGCTTGCCGAAAAGGCAGACTTGCTATATTTGCTGTCAAATATTACAAAAACATAAGAATGTATTACATCCGCATTCTAATGGAACTCAAAGTGAGTGTAAAAACTAAATACTCTCTAAACTTGACACTGGCTAAATGCACAAACCATGCAAAACCAATACAAAAAAAAAATACGTTGCTGGCGCTAACCACAAATTGATTTGCTTATGGACAAGGATACGAGGAGGTGGTTTAAAATATAAAACAAAATTAAACTGGTAAGATATTTTATTATTTACTACAATATCAATACGGAACTATCACATTAAAAATATATAAAATAATGTACACAATAGATAAAAAGCACCTTTAACATGTTTGTCATTGTAAAATAAATTCGTTAATATTTATTATTGCTGATTTACGGCTTATTTATGAGATTCTCTAAATATCTATAATTTTTCTACATCTATGATGTATCATAATTTACTTGTAAATTTTAAACATTTTATTAGATGCAATTAAAAAAAAAAAACAATTCGAATATCAACATAAACAAAATACAATGATAAATAAGTATTGGAAAATAATCAAGACAGAAAACATTTTCTATTCTGATCTGGAGTTGATTTTAATTGGATGCTAAACATTTATTAGAAAGTATATATTATTTAAAATAATGTTCACGTAATTATAAAAAAAAATATTCTCTTAGTATAATTCGGTATAATCGTCAATAAACGTTACCATAAATAAATAAGAGAGAAAGTATAAATATTATAAAGAACAATAAATTCGTGCCTGTGTAAAATTGTAATCAAAAATATTATTTTCTATATCAAAATATCTTCATCATCAAAATAGTTTGAACTACATAATTATTTTCTAAACATAGATTGAAACCCTGTAGTATAAAATGTAAGGCACATATTAGACTATTTTATATACTTAAATATATCAAGAGTATACAGCACAAGGAATAAGAAAGGAATGTACAGATATGAAAAGGAATAAATATTCTTATTATCTATTTCGATCTCAACAAAATGTACTGTAAATATTGTATCGTCTTGTTTTTATATATGTTATATTTTTTTAGAATTAGTATAAAGATTTAACGGAATGTGAACCAATTAATCACCTTTTTTTTAGTAAATATCCCATGTTTATTGTCTAATACTGATTTATTACAAAAATAGATGTATTTTAGAGATCTTTCCAATTGTAAAAATATAAATATAATTTTACTTTTATATTAATATCGTCCGTACTTTTTTTTACTTTTTCGATTAACAACAACATTTAAAATAACAACCATCTAAGTTAGTAATAATAAAGTAAACAATATATTTTGCTAGTATAAAAATATTTCGCTTCGTGAATTGTTGCTATAAATTTAAGATTGAATGTCACTTGCGTGTTAGAAAATGACAAAGCCTATAATTTGTCTATGTGAAAGTTTGACAGTTGACCTCATCAAAGTTTGATTTAAGTTTTATTTTACTGGGAATTATTTTCAAGAAAAACAATAAATTTTTCTCGCTTTACAACTATGTTATAATTATAGATTAGTCAAATCCTGAGAAACCTAGTCAGTTTGGATACTACCTTCTTATATCATCATTAGTTCACGACACGGGTGACTTCAGCTTTATCTAGTTAGTGCCAACACTACCCAGTCAAAGTCGATAACATATTGGCTAAGAGAATAAAACTACTGATAGTAGATGTTTTTTAATCTGAGGCGCATAGATTCAAGAAACCTGAAACATTTTCCATATCACATTTAAACTTTTTACATTCATGTCTGTCTAAGTATAATAAATTTTCACAAATCAAACTTGTGCGAATAAATAAATACAGATTTACTGTTAAAATTTATACCTTATTGTAATGGAATAAGATTCAGATAACCGACGCTCGTGAATGAAACTGTTAATGAGTCTATAAGCCTCAGATTGTGGTACTTAACGATGACACCCTGACTTATCTGTCTCTTTCTACCACACACCTGGCATATAGCGTTGTCTCTGTCTAACACCCGAACGTAGAGGATACCATCGCTAAATACGTGAGCTACGTTTAATTTAATCTTGGTCCACCTGTTTCCACTCTCGATCCGACCTGAGGAGTACTATTTCTTCTTCTGAATCGGTCTCCGAAGGTGGAATTTCTTCTTCATCGAAGTATGGTTTGCGGATGATGTCTGGAATAAATATTAGCATTGAGTTTTCATTTTAACAAAATCCAACTTATTAAATAGTGCCGCTTATTGCTTTATAATAATAATAATAACAGAATACATTTGAATCAGAAAAGGTGTGCGTTTCGGTGATCTTCGTGTTGTCAAATTAAATAGTTATAATTTTTTTGGTAATGATTTTGGCTTGGATACTAAGTCCTTTGAGCCATGTCTTCGTAATAATTCATTTATTTACCATTAGAATATGGATGTACACATTCTATTGTGTTTTTTTAATTTTTGGCAGAAAATGTATAAAGTCAACCTTTTTGGCAAACTTCACCGAGTTAGTCAACACTACAATAAAATTCTGAGCTCAATTTTACCGAAATCGCACCTAATTCAATGATTTCACATATAGACACTTAAAACACAAAACCATACCAATTTTACATCACATTATCCACTAGGAATCAATTTCTGAATAATTAAAACAGCTACTGAACTTCACGCGAAGAAATTCCGACAAAAAACCTTGTCGAATTAGCAGGAACGTCGCGCCACAGAGGTAACGCATCTAAGTTTTGTACTACCGCGGCTCGTAATTACTACACATTTAATAAATTTACTCGTATATATCGGGTTACGTTCTCCGATCGCACCTCGTCATATTACGAAATTGCATAGAATCGATAATTTTACAATTAATATTCGATTCGCAGAAAATGATTACCCGATTACATACTTATGCTGGTATATCTGTATGTTTGCTTGCTTTTTAGGGTTCCGTACCTAGATGGAAAAAAACGGTACCCTTATAGGATCACTTTGATGTCCGTCTGTCTGTCTGTCAAGACCCTTTATCTCGGGAACGCGTGGAGGTATCGAGTTGTAATTAAAACCATATACTCAAATCTGCGGTTCCTTGAATTTGTGAAAAATCAAACTTCTAAGTTAAAGAAAAATAGATACGGCCGTTTTTGTTGCAAAAACGTGTATTTCGATACTCTCAAGGGAATCAAAATTCATAGGGTACTTCTGTTGACTCAGAATCCTGAAATTTGGCATAAAGCAAGGTCTTATAGCACAGATAGGAATAAATCTGAAAATAGTAAATATGCTGATGTCACAAAAAAAAAATTTTTTTTTGGGAATCGGATGAATTGAGTCTCGAAGACTCAATTCAGGAATTGAACTATTTACACAGATAAGTCTACGGAACCCTCTGTGCGCGAGTCCGACTCGCACTTGCCCAGTATTTTTTATGCGAAACATCTATTGGCGCCCAACTACGCCACCGCTCTCTACATAATATTATTTCCGTGCGGGAATTATATCCGTGACTTGCAGTGCAGTAGCCAATTGCTTGACCACTACGACCACCGTGCTGACAAGCTTTAGTATTCATATACAATGCGAGCCCATTACACAACAATCTCACCTGATGTGTCTTCACATAGCGGTCGCTTGTCATCATTAGGGATCTGAGTAAACATGTACTGCCGGCGCGAATCCTTCGCCCGCTCGCGGCAGCTAAAGCACCACGCTGATATTGTTACCACTGCTACTCCGATCACACCTGAAATAAACGTTCATTTTAGTCTTATCCCGATTCATCATTCATTCACCGATCAAGTTACGATACTTCTTTAAGAAGTATCGTAATTTAAAGTAGTAGGCCTCAATTGAAGAATCAAAGCCTCCAGCCAGGGCTTACTTAACTAACTTAAAACTAAGCGACTACACGCTAAGGGCACCCCTGTGGGGTACGGACCTCGGCTTAGGGCGTCGCTGGGGGAGGGCTTTTAAACTACAGGCTCAGCGGCGCGGGCTGGCTCGAACAAGGGACGGGGCGGAATGAGTTCCAGACAACTGATACACATTATTATATAGTTCTAAATACCGTACCATATTATAGATAAATTATACCCAGACACAGCACACATGATCGTGCTCATCACACAAACTTTAGTCTTGGATGGGAATCGAGCCACCCACGACATAGCAGTCAGAGCCACTAACCACTACATTAACAAGTCAGTCGATTGATGCATTGCAATGTGAATTTTACCTGTAAAAGTTACATAAGAGGGTCCTTTCTCTCTCGCTTATCGTCAACATCGAGTCAAACTTTGTTAGCGTTCCGTAATTCCGATTGATTTAATCGAATATTTTACAAAACTTGTTCCAGGAAATACGTGTTTTTATCTTGATTAAATTTGCAAGGCTTCTATTGTTATACTTTTTGACTTTTTTAAATTTAAGAGTAAATTATGAAGTGTCAAAGTAGCAGAATAGCAGATAGCAGATTTTCAGAGTCTTTACTGGATTAGTTTAACCCAAATTTATAAAATGATTTCAATAGAAGCCTAGATAATATCCACAAGATACTGTTTTTTTTTTTCAAAATATCGTGTAATAGCCGTTATTACACGATATTTTGAATAATCGCGTAAGAGCGGCTGTATGAAAAACAGTGAAAATATATGTCGAATTGCATCCTCTTAAATCTTAATAATCTGTACCACAGACCTGCCAACATGACGAACACAAGTCGTGGCATGCCTAGCACGTAGTCATCGCCCTCAAGTTTGAACAGAATGTTCGGAGTCAAGTTTTCTTTGCCGTTTATCTGTAACAAATTAACACTTTTATTCCTCAGATAAAAGTCAATATTTACTTAGACAATTATAATGTTAGTATGGTAATCAAGAGAGAACAGAAATAAAATGTTATGAGATAGAATAGATACGATGTTGTCTGAGCTTCAAGTGTAGTACGAGAGCCAATGCACTTTTCCTTTTATATTATGAGTACTGAGCGAAAAAGCAGTGGCAGTGGTATCGGCCCCAACTTATAAGTTGTACAACGTGGGTTTAATTAAACCCAGGATTAATTTTGTATAATTTTTTTAATCGCCACTGCTCTCAAAACTGAACCTTCAGAAGAGACCTGAGTCCCCAGTAGTGGGAACATTATAAGGCTGATTACACTTACGCTATGAACAAAAACTACGAGTCACATGACAGGAATTTATAAACCAAGTTTTCCTTCTGATATATTCAAAGTTAAAACTAAAATGAATATCTTACCACGATATGTTTCTGCTGAGTGATGTATGAGCTGGCAGAAGCGCTGGCAACCACTTCCTTAGCCTTGTAGTCTAGTGGCAGAGCCAGCACAAAACGACCAGTGGTATCACTCTCATTTTGAGCTACTATTCGAGACTTCGCTCCTACTGGTCGGATGTTTACGGAGGCGGAGGGTACGGGGTTGCTGTTTTTGTCCAGTGTTATGCCTGAAAAAGAAAGGTATAAAAAAAATCTGATGATCAATAAAGGATGGCAGTCTGTGAAAGATTTAGCTGTGAAATTGAATATTAAAAGGTAGGTCTACGCTAGCGGAGCCGAGCAACAACGGTGTCAAGTGTGGTGTCAATTGCACTCTACCAATGCTAAAGTGTCTAAAATTTGTTGTAGAAGTTTAGATTCTATGCTACCATTTAAATCAGGCATGAACCATTAACCCTCTTTTACAAAGAAATTATAAACGTTTTAGCATTGGTAAGGTGGAACTGTACTTTTGACCTCTGACTGTACAACGAGCCTCTAATGACTACTGTCCTCGAACGTGATGCAAAACCGTTTGTATTCGTTAAAAAGGAAGTTCGGAGCACAGTCGAGCACGAACTAAACGTTCGTAGCGCGCTCGATCGGGGCTTGGTAAGTCGGCCCACGCTATATGAATTTGTGCTCCTCTAGCGTAGACCACCATTAGCTATGGCTAATTTTTATTCTTACATAAATGCGTTACCTTCAAATTTTCTCAAGTTTTCTACATTTTGTAGGTCAGTATCAGGATCTATATTCATCAAAATGTGAACTGCGATCGTAACAATGACTCGTCATTGATGGTATTACAGGTTACTAAACTTTTTTGTGTGAAATTAGGACGTGCGTAACGAAAAACACGAGTTTCTGCATAAAACGAAATAATTAAATAAATACATATATTTCTGTGTTTTACAATCTAAGGCAACGATATCCTACTTTCTTACTTTCGTATATTAATTCAAGCAATCATTTGTTTTTTTTTTTTATATTTTCAGGAATGAAGCCAACCACATCTGCACAATTTGACTGTTTATTTGCTTCAGTTATCCACATTCACGGGCATAAATAATTATCAATATGTATATGTCGTGGTCAGATCATAGAAATTGATCATTTCATGATATGACCAACGAAAACTGGCCAGATCATTTTAAACGTTAAAGTTTGACGATATTTCAATCCTCGTTTTTACTTACTTACTCCTATTTTCTTTAGACTTTTTACTATCATAGAGATCCTACATCAACAACGATTTTAGTAAAGCCTCCAGTCATTCACGTCGACTTACCAGTAGCATAAATTATTTTAGTAAAGGCTCCAGTCATTCACATCGACTTACCAGTAACATAAACGATTTTAGTAAAGGCTCCAGTCATTACCATCTACTTACCAGAAACATAAACGATTTTAGTAAAGGCTCCAGTCATTACCATCTACTTACCAGAAACATAAACGATTTTAGTAAAGGCTCCAGTCATTCCCATGTACTTATCAGTAACACAAAGTATTTTAGTAAAGCCTCCAGTCATTCACATCGACTTACCAGTAACATAAACTATTTTAGTAAAGGCTCCAGTCATTACCATCTACTTACCAGTAACATAAACTATTTTAGTAAAGCCTCCAGTCATTCACGTCGACTTACCAGTAGCATAAATTATTTTAGTAAAGCCTCCAGTCATTCACATCGACTTACCAGTAACATAAACTATTTTAGTAAAGGCTCCAGTCATTACCATCTACTTACCAGAAACATAAACGATTTTAGTAAAGCTTCCAGTCATTCACATCGACTTACCAGTAACATAAACTATTTTAGTAAAGGCTCCAGTCATTACCATCTACTTACCAGAAACATAAACGATTTTAGTAAAGGCTCCAGTCATTACCATCTACTTACCAGAAACATAAACGATTTTAGTAAAGGCTCCAGTCATTCCCATGTACTTATCAGTAACACAAAGTATTTTAGTAAAGCCTCCAGTCATTCACATCGACTTACCAGTAACATAAACTATTTTAGTAAAGGCTCCAGTCATTACCATCTACTTACCAGAAACATAAACGATTTTAGTAAAGGTTCCAGTCATTCAAATCCACTTACCAGTAACATAAACGATTTTAGTAAAGGCTCCAGTCATTCCCATGTACTTATCAGTAACACAAAGTATTTTAGTAAAGCCTCCAGTCATTCACATCGACTTACCAGTAACATAAACTATTTTAGTAAAGGCTCCAGTCATTACCATCTACTTACCAGAAACATAAACGATTTTAGTAAAGCTTCCAGTCATTCACATCGACTTACCAGTAACATAAACTATTTTAGTAAAGGCTCCAGTCATTACCATCTACTTACCAGAAACATAAACGATTTTAGTAAAGGCTCCAGTCATTACCATCTACTTACCAGAAACATAAACGATTTTAGTAAAGGCTCCAGTCATTCCCATGTACTTATCAGTAACACAAAGTATTTTAGTAAAGCCTCCAGTCATTCACATCGACTTACCAGTAACATAAACTATTTTAGTAAAGGCTCCAGTCATTACCATCTACTTACCAGAAACATAAACGATTTTAGTAAAGGTTCCAGTCATTCAAATCCACTTACCAGTAACATAAACGATTTTAGTAAAGGCTCCAGTCATTCCCATGTACTTATCAGTAACACAAAGTATTTTAGTAAAGCCTCCAGTCATTCACATCGACTTACCAGTAACATAAACTATTTTAGTAAAGGCTCCAGTCATTACCATCTACTTACCAGTAACATAAACTATTTTAGTAAAGCCTCCAGTCATTCACGTCGACTTACCAGTAGCATAAATTATTTTAGTAAAGCCTCCAGTCATTCACATCGACTTACCAGTAACATAAACTATTTTAGTAAAGGCTCCAGTCATTACCATCTACTTACCAGAAACATAAACGATTTTAGTAAAGGCTCCAGTCATTACCATCTACTTACCAGAAACATAAACGATTTTAGTAAAGGCTCCAGTCATTCCCATGTACTTATCAGTAACACAAAGTATTTTAGTAAAGCCTCCAGTCATTCACATCGACTTACCAGTAACATAAACTATTTTAGTAAAGGCTCCAGTCATTACCATCTACTTACCAGAAACATAAACGATTTTAGTAAAGCTTCCAGTCATTCACATCGACTTACCAGTAACATAAACTATTTTAGTAAAGGCTCCAGTCATTACCATCTACTTACCAGAAACATAAACGATTTTAGTAAAGCTTCCAGTCATTCACATCGACTTACCAGAAACATAAACGATTTTAGTAAAGGCTCCAGTCATTACCATCTACTTACCAGAAACATAAACGATTTTAGTAAAGGCTCCAGTCATTCCCATCGACTTACCAGAAACATAAACGATTTTAGTAAAGGCTCCAGCCATTCACATCGACTTACCAGTAACATAAACGATTTTAGTAAAGGCTCCAGTCATTCCCATCTACTTACCAGTAACATAAACGATTTTAGTAAAGCTTCCAGTCATTCACATCGACTTACCAGAAACATAAACGATTTTAGTAAAGGCTCCAGTCATTCACATCGACTTACCAGTAACATAAACGATTTTAGTAAAGGCTCCAGTCATTACCATCTACTTACCAGAAACATAAACGATTTTAGTAAAGGCTCCAGTCATTACCATCTACTTACCAGAAACATAAACGATTTTAGTAAAGGCTCCAGTCATTACCATCTACTTACCAGAAACATAAACGATTTTAGTAAAGGCTCCAGTCATTACCATCTACTTACCAGAAACATAAACGATTTTAGTAAAGGCTCCAGTCATTACCATCTACTTACCAGAAACATAAACGATTTTAGTAAAGGCTCCAGTCATTACCATCTACTTACCAGAAACATAAACGATTTTAGTAAAGGCTCCAGTCATTCACATCGACTTACCAGAAACATAAACGATTTTAGTAAAGGCTCCAGTCATTACCATCGACTTACCAGAAACATAAACGATTTTAGTAAAGGCTCCAGTCATTACCATCTACTTACCAGAAACATAAACGATTTTAGTAAAGGCTCCAGTCATTACCATCTACTTACCAGAAACATAAACGATTTTAGTAAAGGCTCCAGTCATTACCATCTACTTACCAGAAACATAAACGATTTTAGTAAAGGCTCCAGTCATTCACATCGACTTACCAGTAACATAAACGATTTTAGTAAAGGCTCCAGTCATTACCATCTACTTACCAGAAACATAAACGATTTTAGTAAAGGCTCCAGTCATTACCATCTACTTACCAGAAACATAAACGATTTTAGTAAAGGCTCCAGTCATTACCATCTACTTACCAGAAACATAAACGATTTTAGTAAAGGCTCCAGTCATTACCATCTACTTACCAGAAACATAAACGATTTTAGTAAAGGCTCCAGTCATTACCATCTACTTACCAGAAACATAAACGATTTTAGTAAAGGCTCCAGCCATTCCTATCAACTTACCAGTAACATAAACGACATCAGGGTTGTCGTCCACCTTGATCTCTGCGAACTGTCCTCCCGGCATAGTGTCGGTATTGATGCGGCGCATTATGATGTCCTTGCTCTTTAGCACGCCTTCAACCACTGTCCATGTTAGCATCTGGAGGAAGACGAAGGAGTAACATGTCAGATAATTCTTTTTGAGGTTGTTTTCTTTGATTGGTTGGTCGTGGTTGGTTGGTTGGTTGATGTTATTTTTCCATACCTATTTTTATTTATATTGTATACGATTGTGTTAGGTACGAACAAACGCTTTTTCTTTCTTTATACAATTTTTAAGCTTAGAAAGTATTGCGATGTAGTCTGGCTTCGTGTTTATACCTTTGCAATATATTAAGAGATGGTTGTCTTCTGACCTACCAGCTAAACTCTGCTCCACCAAATATCAACTTTTACTAGGATCAATAAGGCAATTATAATTTGAATTATAAATTTGTTGCGCCACTTCTACCAAAAACGGCTCTGGTGGTATTATTGGGGGCGCATTTTAGAAATCTTTATATATTTATTTACTAGCTTTTGCCCGCGGCTTCGCTCCCGTCAAATGACTACTATATTCTACTTTACCCAACTCTACCCTACCCTACTCTACCTCACTTTACCCTACTCTACCTTACTCTATGGGATAAAAAGTATCCTATGTCCGTCTCCTGGTTCTAAGCTACCTCCCCACCAATTTTCAGTTTAATCTGTTTAGCCGTTCTTGAGTTATTTAAAAGAACAAATACAGATAGAAGATCACAAAGGTACTGCTTATTTAATTTTTTCTTTACACTTGAAAAAGCTGTAATATCTCGTGTTGCCGGTGTGTTCTTACCTGGTCGTGATAGTTGTGACACCGCACGATGACCTTGTACACTCCCGGCGGCAACATGAGGCGATAGTGCGCCAGGTTGCGAGTCACTCTATACTGTCTCTCCACGCCCGTTACAGCGACGATGGCCTCTCGCATCGGCATACCATCTTCGTTCTTAATGTAGCCCACCACACCTGGGGATTGGGATTGTGTTCTTAGAACTAAGATTCTGTTACATAAATTCACATCATAACGGCCATCGGATTGACATGGGGCGAGGTGAAGCATGAAGCTTAACACCGACGGTCGCAATGGGTGACTACTGTGGACGCTCTCTGCCCCAGCTAGGGGACATAGGATCTTCAGTAAGTCAAAAGTCATTCCTGGGTTAGGTAGAGATGCATTTATACACATACATTTAGCTAGTTGTTTTTTTTTAATATCTAAGTAATTGCGGGCGAGCCTAATGACCTAAACAGGATGCAAATTCATTCTTCGAGCTTTACTATTATTATACGTCTGTTGTATTCTACTGAGGGGCAAAGGTCTCTCTAAATAATGGCACAAAACTGCACTGGCTTTAAATAATTAAATAAAATGCAATAAAAAAGACAAAATTGCTAGTAACATCTAATAATGAGTCATAGTATTTTAAATAATATAAAAAAAAAACAATTTTGTTAAATAAATTAAATAGTTTTATTATTATTTGCGAGGTCGATTATTATTTCTCATTACTATTATTTTCTGTCGAGGTCACTCGCAGCGAAGGTGGTGTGACGATCTGAGATCGCTCAAGATAGAGAGGTTTGGTAGGAGAATGGAAAAGCCGTAGCTCAGCAGTGGGACACAACTTAGGTTAAAAAAATGCAGTATAAAGTAAATCTAAACTTACCAGTATTAGCCTGCTCAATAAATTTCATGATACTCTTCAGATTATTCCTCCAAACCCACGCAATTTCGCTTTCCACGGGCATCTTACAACAACTCAACCCCGCCGATATCACAGGAGTATTAAACCTCTCACATAGCAGATCTATCAAGTCCCCATGCTTCACACCGATTCCTTGACATTCATACTTATCATTCCCAGTCCTGCTATCCTGGTACCTCTGTGCAAACTTCTCGTACAAATTCTTCGATAATTCTGGGTAACCGATGTCTTCAGAACCAGAAGAGAGTTCTAGAATAAAATCGTATTTTTCTGCTTCTAGCATGTCTGCGAATGATTTTTCTCTAGTATAGTTTGATAAAGGATTTAAATTTTTCTTTGTCAAGTAGCTGTAAAGGCTGTCCCCGAATTCCTCTTCTAAAGGTTCTACGTCACATTTGTCGGTACCATCATATTGTTTAATTACTTTTTCGGAAAGTACATCGATATTTGGTATGAAATGCAAGACCGCGTTTTGCAGTAAGCGTATGTGTACGGGTTCTCCGATCGTGTAGGCTGTTCCTATGTGGCGGGCAAAGTTCAGGAGCATTTCTTGACCTAAGGGCTGGGAGCCGTAGAAGCTGCTGCTAATGGCGATGTGGAATTTCGTTTCTTCTGGGGAGCCGACCTGTGAACGAATTTAATGTTTGACTCAAAAAAAAACAAATCTTGTTCAGTAAGAAGTATGTTAGAAACTATTCAAACCTAGTGGAAGGGAACACTGACAAGTAACAGAATAAGGATGCAAATACTAAAATGTGACGTCACCGCCATTACGTTACGTGCGTACAAAAGATGTTGCCACCACACCCCCGCTCTTCCGCATACCAATATTTGATATGCTAATTGCTGCATCATTTGTTAACCAATGTTGGTACATTTTTCAGAAAAAGATTTATCTTTAGTGATTTTTGATTTGTACAAAAATAAACACAAAATATTTCTTAATTGGGAGTATTACAATCTATTGAAATTTATTGACTACCTAAGCATCGAAAACGATTGAGAAGAGAATGCACTTTCATTTTTCTTCCAGAGAGAACTTCCAGCTACTATGCCTAAAAGACATATAAGAATTTACTAAGGGACTTTACACTTGCTATTTATTGGCATCAATTTAATCTTTGGTAAGGTGAAAGGTACAGGCCCGAGCGTGGCTATATTCTCACTAGATGGCGCTGGACTCAATATTTTTAGTTTATTTTGTTTTTAGGGCATGGAAACATTATTAAGTCAAGGAACACAAATACATTTTTCAATTTTGATACAAATCGAAGGCCTTCGTTTTTTTTATTGATATAAACTAGTGCTTGACTGCGATCCCACCTGATGATAAGCAGTGATGCAATCGTTGACAGTTAATTAGCGTTATTCGTCTAATATTGCGACATGTTTACTAACCAGGTCAGTCATCTTCAGCTGATGGAAGGTGGAGGTCCGCATACTGTCTCCTGCCCTGAACTCAGCTATGCTGGGGAACCGATTCTCCAATTCTGACAGAGCCGCATACATCTCCAGACGAGAATGATACCGGGTGTTTATAATGTTGTCCAGTACGCTGTTGATTAAATGTAGTGTCAGAAAATATGTTTTGTGAAGTTATTGGCTTAGTTACAAGAGAGTAGTTTCTCGACAACTGAGAGACAAGTACGATTTACATGATATTTTTTTAACGTTTGTCCTACACTAGGAATTACTCCCGTATCGTGGGTCCATTCAGAAACATGTAAACTTACATACACAAGACATCCAGACCGAATCACTTATCTGTAGGCCATACAAATATTTGTTCCGTGCGGGAATCGAACCCGCGACACGCAGTGCAACAGTCAATCACTCAATCACTGCGCCAACCGTGCTTGTCTTCGATTCTCAAGGGACTTTCTCAAAATGTGATTTAATAATTCAATGTACGGAGATTCACTGACACGAACGCTATTATTTACCCTGCGTTCCGAATTGCGATAAAAGTGATAATATGATATAGCGAATCCGACCAACGCGAACGTCACAATGATTACTCAATAGCCCTTATATTTTGTGATTATAAAATTTGGTCGGATTTGCGATACAATCACTGTTATCGCAATGCAAACCCTCGGGTTAGTTGAACCACGTTTTACAACGCTAGTGTCATACGTATGTTCACGACATGACTTTTAAAACTCTTTGTCTATTTTGGTTATTCTAAAATAGAAACTGTTCTAATGTGACTGGCCCATGAATTTAGATATTTACAATTGTTTCAACGATCAACTATCCCCCTAGCCAAGTTACAACTGTTTCGTTTCTATTCTCTTTTCGTCGATCGCCTCGAGCCGGCCACTCCGATTCCTTTGTTATGACGTCATCTCGACGCTCAGTCATGTGGTCAGAACAAAGGAATACGAGGCGTGGCCGACTCGAGGCGATCAATGAAAAGAGAATCAAAAAGGTTGGCTAGGGGGGGGGCTGGTCTATTTTTCAAATGGAATTTAACTACATATTACATATACACTTCTACTATTTACATGTTTAACAACACTTAACTAATTATAATTATATATACACTAAAACCAAATAATAATAAAGATTTTTAACTAATCAAAAACAATCTGAAATATGGCATCGAAAAACTCGTCCGCGTCGCTGACAACTGGTAATGTCCCCAAAAGAGAAAATCTAATTAAAAGTGGCCATTAAATTAGACTTCAAGTTTTCTAAATCTATCTACAAATATTTACAGATCATGCCTTTACATAACTGTTTTAAAAGTTTCAGTTTACCTGTATGTTTTCTAAAGATCATCTCTCAAGTGAGCATTCGTCAACATTTATTGAGCATTAATGTAGGACGAAAGAACGGCATTCGCTGTTGATTTTGAGTATGGTAGTAATAGACGCCTAAACTGAACTATTAAAGGGTTGGTGCTATACAGGGTGTATAACTCTATTCCTCTTTTTCGCTCGCACGCTTGACATTTTAACACTTCATGGTAAATATAAAACTCCACTGCGCAAACGTGTGCCACACACGCCGATCTGGGTGCGTCGGTCTCCATACATTTTACATGGAAACTAGACTTGTAGAGCTGTAGCTCTACTAGTGTACTAGATCCAAGCCACGTGACGTCGTTCTACATACAAATCAGGCGTGTTCCACGTGTGCGTCGGTCTTATGTAGTCCTAGCTTAAGGCCCCTGATGTGTGTTAAATTAGCTTTTGAGTTAAATTATAATGACTTGCACTCATGGCTTACATATGTGACGTTCTTCTTTTCTATCAACAATCGAAAGTGCATAGTCCGAGTTAGTTTTACGTTAATGCAACCGACACGTTTATGACTTGCAGTGCTCCTATTGGCCAACTCCAAGCTCTTGACCAATCAGGTAAACGTTTCGATCATTTTAATTTAAAAACAACTCGCACTCAGTGCACATTACAATAAAGTGTGACAGAAGCGTAATTCGTCCACGCTGTCACGTAAATTAATAAAAAAATAGTAAAACATTAGGTACAATCCAATTTAAAGCCCTTGATTAATAGTATGGATTTTAATAATAACCTTAAAACAAAACCAAAAATACGATATTTACATTATTTTTCGAGGAGGACAAGCGATTGTCGATAAAAAAGAAAGAACATCGCATTTAATCCAGATTGATTTTAAGCATTGAATGATATTTTGATAATAGGTCTTTACCTATGAAATTGCCGTTTTTTACGGGTTTTAAACGGGTTGTTTTGAAGTATTATATCTTTGGATTGACTTGGAATTATAAGTTCAAAAAAACTTTATGTTAGGTACGTTATTATTTTTATGAAATTAGATATTTATTGGTTTCTTTGTGTTTTGTATTTTCTGTAATATCGCAGTATTATAACCATGAAAGCTAATAAATATTTTTTTTGCATTTCAAACGGCAAGCAATATCAATGACATACCTATACGTACGACTTTCATCTGACCACAGAATTCTGTGTTCTTAGTTTTATTAAACCAAGCTTTCGTTTTGGAAATTTTGTCTTGTAGCCGCCCTTAAAAGAAAAGTTATTCGCGAGATAAAATTTCCCACGTGAAGGTGATTGAAACAAAAATAGACATCCCATTCATTAGCAGTTTTCAAGTCCGTATACATGATCAATATTGCATACCGCTTGAGAAACGTTGTATCCACGGTAGAACTTATATTACAAATTAATGTGAGTTTTCTTTATGTGAGAGATTTGCGAGATTTCATACAAAAATTGTTATAAGTACTTTTTTTTTAGGTGGGAAAATCATCTTATGATAAATCTCGCTCTTGGGCGGAGCGTGAAATAGTGTCAGACTTTACTGACTCTAAAGGTTATAAGTACTGTGATATTACAGAAAATACAAAAGACGAAGAAACCGATAAATACCTAATTTAAAAAAATAACGTACTTTTAATATAAAGTTTAACACTTTAAAGCAAACCGTTTTAAGAAACGGCAATTTCATAGGTAAAGACCTATTATTTCGCATCAAATCCACCATTTTGCCTTTAACGTGTGATATCAATAAGTTATTAGTAACAACACACAGTTAGTGCAATAAACAACACAATTGCGTGCAAATAAATTTATTAATAAAAGGTTATAAGCAATATTAATACATTGTGACATAAAAATAAACTAATATTAAAAACTACCGTCAAGAATCAAGATTTAGGAAATCAAGAGTAAAAATAGACAAAGAAAATATTGTCTAAAACTATATTGATTGCTGACATCGCAACTTAATCTCAAAAATACTAAAATACTGTTTTAAATCAGTAGTAAATTGCTCAGAAAAAAAACTTTAGAAGCAAAAGTATTTTTAAAATATTAACTTTTTAACCATCTGCGTCGGAAATATCCGAGAAATACATTCGCGTTTATACCGCCAGAGTCGCACATCCACGACCAAATACTCCATCTCGTCAGCTCTTCTGCCACCTATGGAGATTGAAGACCTAAACGAGATGAGAGTACCTAGTCGCAAACGCACGACTATGGCGATAAGGACACGAAAACACTCCTCGGCCCAATCGGAAACAAACGAATTAAAGAGTTAATGGTAAAAAAAAGGTTTTTAGAACTGTCATGGTGGCTTTTTACTGAAATAATAATTAGTACCTGTTTACTTTGTTTCTTAAATTATTTATTACTACTTTAGAAAGCATACAGCATTTGTCATTTCGTGCTGTAATGTATGACAGGTACCTTAACAAAAAATTAATTGAGAAATAGAGAGCAAAATAGTTCTAAAATTATCAAAATAAAGCTTAAAAACGAAGAATAAAAATTAAGAAAACTACTTCATATTCTTCAAATGATTTTTACAAAAAAAAAATTAACTGTCTAAAAAAGTAACTGTGAAATAATTTTATAAATGAATACGTAAAATGCGTAATTAAAAAGGTCGATCGCGTTAACGTTAACATAATTTGCGTTATTCATTTTATTTAAATATCGCAGTACGAGCTGAGATAGACGCCTTTTTACTCACACACAGATTTTTATTATATTTTTTTAAATATATTTTGTATGTAATCCTAGTTTGAATAAGTTATGTGAGGCATAAACAAATAGATGTCTTCCTCTTTTTCCGTTTATTTCAGATTCGATAGATGCAAAGAGATTCTTCATTTTCGTCACCAGATGGCGCTTATTCAGTTTTAGTAAAAATTAACGTTTACTTTAACGCGATCGAGTACGTTAAAAAAATTGCCCTGAGGTCACAGATTTCTGTTTAAATTATTATTTGAAGTTGAGTATAATGTCTAAGGGCAGAATTCACCAACAAAACTAATCGCGTTCTAACGTTTGGCTCGCATAATCGCGTTTAGCCACTTTCACTAGTGTCACTTGTCTGTATTTTTCTTTTGTTGTATTTTTACAAGTGCCACTAGTGACAGCGGCTAAACGCGATTATGCGAGCCAAACGTTAAAACGCGATAAGTTTTATTGGCGAATTCCGCCCTAACTGTATTTTAGACTATAAACCTACCAAACATAGGCATTAAACTAGAGTTTGACATGATCTTAACTTCATATACTCAAACCAGAAACCGACCCAAAGTAAGTATTAAAAATGTAACTGAGATTTTCTTAAAATTCTGTACATGCTTATAGAAAAAATATAAACTAAGGATAAAAAAGTATACTGTAAACAAGCAATGTACAAGTGCATTGCAATCACAACACGGTGCTTAGAAAATAAAGGAGGGTGGTTTAGAAAGGAATGTCAATCAAAAATATAATGTAAGGTATTTGTGACGCGGTCATACGGTGCAAGCAGCCAGCAGGCCAGTTCGCATGCCAGCTCACTCTGTGTAACTTCGGCATACTTTTCAGCTGTCATAGGCCGTTATTAATTACGCCCGTCACTTCACAAACTCAGTTTGAAAATCAGCGCCAGGCACTAGTTTTCTGGCATTCATGTTGAACTGTACCTATTTTCATGCAACCAGTGCAACCGTGAGGCACACTATTTTTTTTTCTACCTTGAAAATTGTTGTTTGTGTTAGATAAAATTATTTTTTTCTTTTTACTGTCTATGGAGATGAGGGACGCTCAGTGACACAGTGGTTTGCACTGAAAGTATTGACAATGTCGTCTCTACCAGTGGCCGCCAAGTTGTTTTTCAACTGTGGTTTTTTACCTCAGAGCATTGAGGTGCCTCAATGCTCTGAGGTAAAAAACCACAGTTAAAAATATTTCAGGCTTAACTAAATCTTAAAGGCTTATCAATATGTGAAGTATTACTTATTTCAAATTAATATTGAAATTAACAACACAAAATAAAGTTAATTAAGTTAATTTCTGTGCAACAAAACTTATTGTACATTTTTATTCCTCTTTTATTTTTTCGATGACACTCCTTATTAAACCGTCCCTTCGAAACATCCACAAGAACGTGCTTAAAAAACAAATACAAGTCAAAAACATGGCGTACAAGCGTGGTCAGAAGCGTGTGACAAAGCAAACGGGTGCATATTACCACGGCATAAGGGTGGTATTCGTGCAACTCACCGGAAGTCGTAGGCTGAGGACCAGTGTTGGGGATCGTCCGCCATTAGAGTGAAGTTGACGCTGACGGAGCCTTCCGCGGGGACCGTCACTTGTTCGGTGATGCTTTCGTAACTGGAAAAGATAAAATATTAAACACAAATAAAAAAAAATACAACACCACATTTAACAAATACAGCATCCTAATTCCGAAACACATTAAAGTAGAGTGAAAGAACAATGCCTTTCTATTTTATCATAGTTGCATATTAGTATACATATAATATTATTTAATATGTATTTTTGTGATATTTATATTACTATGTGTATGTATATAATTATGATAGCAGGTACTCGGGCCGTGGTACAGGCAATGGTCCGGAGCGAGGAGTGGCAGGCGGTCGCACGCCCAAACCGCCGCCGGGATTCCGATCCTGATTTCCGGCCAACGCGCGGGCTTGCGGACGGCGAGTAATGGGTGGCTCGCCGTCCGACCGTACGGTAACCGCCCGGACGAGCCTAAGTCATCGACGGCGCGTACTGTTCCACGCGCGCCTCAGGGAGATGTCAGCAAATCGTAGGGGCCCAGCAGGGTCGAAGCCTACTGGGGCCACGGGTAGTGTGAAAGTGAAACCCAGGCTCCTGGGACTAAGGCAAAGAAGGAACTGGAGTGGGTTATTAGTCAGTAAAAGTCTGGCAAATCTCGCTCTGCCCATGAGCGAGATTCGTCATAAGATGATTTTCCCACCTAAAAAAAAAAAAACCTATATACTTATTTTTTGTTTCCTTCTTCTTATTTTTTTTTATGCGTGTACACAAATAGTTAAACAAATAAATGATGATTTGCTTACCCCTGTTTAACAGCAGTGATATTGTAAGTACCGGGCTCCAACAGCCTCCAGAAGTCGCCGTCCTTGGCCGTCTTCACTGTATGAGTGACACCATTCACTTTGATGGTGGCGTTCGCAAGAGGATGGCCGATGTGACTGTGGACGAAGCCATTTACTCCTGTGTGGACCTGTGAGTTGAGAGAGGAGATAAGTTGGTTTTATATGGAGATGGAACACGTGAAGGGTATTTGAGACGCTTGTAGCGACATCTACTTCATCACATGGAAACTATTCTGCATCTCGGTAACAAGCTCTCCGCCTGATTAGAACTTATTCAGCAGTCCTAAATCAAACTAAACCTGTTTTCTGTATATTCTTCGTTACACCTATATTTTTAATTTTTGTTCTTTTTTCCTAACTGTTGTTTAAAATTAATAAACTTAAGTTAATACAAACATTGTTGCCATTTGCTCATGAGCTCATACTAGAATATACAGTTCTAGGGCAAGAGGCGCTGCGTGTCAAAATACATAAATAATTCGGCAGCATATGTTAATTTAGGCACAATTTTATTGTAATGTAACAATATCATAATTAAGAGCACAGACAAATTGTGTAATATGTAATTTTGGTGTAATAAATTATTATTATTAAACTATCGACCAGTTGCCCGGACCAGACACAAAACCCGTCTAGTTAGAGCAGGAATCTCAAAACTATGGCCCGTAGGCCAAATCCGGCCGGCCAATGTCATCAATCCCGCGACAGTCTTAAGACTAATATCATCAATCTCGGCATTATTCTCAAGAGTTAATATTAGTGTTACCTGTTCAATAAACTTCAAGAGTGCCTCTCTGTTGTCCTCCCAATAGGTGGGCAGGTCGGAGGCCGGAGGGAACTTGAAGCAGCCCAGCTCTAGAGTGATCTCCATGTCGTTGGTGTGCAGGTAGTTCCAGTCTTGCATGCCGCCGGCTAGCACGTACCTAGAAGATTGTATTATGATAATAACATACAATAAACAGCTGTCATTATTTTAAAAGTTTATGTACAGTACTGGTACATTGATAAATGATAAATGAATAAAAATGATGAATTTTGAATTATATTCTCAAGCCAAGATCACATACTTGACGAATTAAATTTTAGATTTATGAGTTACGTTACAAATTCTCATTAAAAACTTAGCTTATATGAGGTGAAGTTGCGAAAATCTCTAAGATATCGCAACACACTGTTACACTAATGGCTAGTTAGACGAAAGTTTGTATGTATGTTTGTTAATACTTCATTCTCAAACAGCGCAAACGCTCGAACGGCTGTACCGATTTGGATGAAATTTGGTACATAGGTGGACCATGCCCTAGAATAGCATTTAGGACTCTTTATCTCGAGAGTATGTTCTCCTATTTCTAGCCGTGTGCCAAATTCATCCTAATTCATTCAGCCGTCAAGCGTAAAGAATAACAACATATAAACACACTTACAAACTTTAACCTTTATAAGCGGTTTCACCCACGTGCTATCACACTGCCGTGTTATCACGCTAGTGACATTATAAAAAATAATAAGTACCATTTAGCACCATTAGTGATGCCCTCTGGGAATCTCTCACTAGGCAGGTTTTTGCATGGCTGTCCCAAGTGCATTTTGTGGTGAGCCTGAAACAAAACAAATATAATTAAGTAAAATGTTGTTTTCTTTTGCATTACTCGCGTGCAATAACGCGTCAGCTCGAGCCCGAGCTACATTCACGAATGTTCTAAAGTCTCTGTACGTATTTAGTACTGTGATCAGGGCGTGCTAATGCGTTGCCACGTGTTGTAGTTGAAAAACAAGACGCGACGCGACGCTTCGACTCTGCGCTAGAGTGAGTTGAGCCTTAGGATGCAAACTATACTGTGTTAGATAACGTCTATCATTCGTATCTTATTAAAAATTAACTGACCCAGCGAACTTCGTATCGCCTAACAGTCAAGAATGTACGAGTAGTATATCTTTCGATATAGGCAACCGATTGCGATGAAACAAAGCTTAAGTCATATATTAAGTTACACACAATTTTAATGTATAAAAGTTATCTATATCGATATCGTAAATTTTGCGTGATGCGCGCACAACTAAAAACTTCTACAGATTAATTATATGTATAGATAATATTCAAAAATAATACTTACATCAGAATAAACATGAGCAAGGTGCACGAACACAGGGTTGTCAGGCGTGAGATACTCGATCCCGCTCCTCATCTTAGGGTTGCCATCGTAAGGGTAGTTCGCCACGAGGGCGCCACCGTGCAAGTTAGCTGATAGCACAAACGGTTCTGATAGTGACCAGTTCATCACAGCCTGGGTTTCAGGTTCGGCGACCTTATTATCCTGAATGATAAATAAATTATATTAATATTTTTTGTCAGTTTTTTTTTTAAATGTCAACTTTTTGACGGTGTAAATTAAGTTGATTTTTAATCTTATCTAGCTAGCCCATATTCAGCCATATTGACCCTACTATTTAGCCTAGTTTTTTTATTAAAATTGTTATAATGCTCCAGGGCCATTGGTCACCTAGCTATGCCACTGGTGACCATGCAGGATGTCGTTGACGTATTGCTAGTCTGTATCACTCGAGTCGCTATGTGAAGACACATCCATTGAGTCGTTTTACATTGAAGTGTTATGTAGGCTGCTAGCTGCTATTAAGAAAGAAAAGTCCGACATGGTCTTTTTGCTCAAAGGCCATGGCACCCGCACGGTCGCCTTAGAAAACGGCGTCTTGGCGAGAAAGACTATGTATTTGTTTAAAATATTTTATATAATATCTTGTTTGCTTTGCCAATTTTGATATTGTTTTCTCAATAACTGTTCTTTTTTGTATATTTATTGATAAACTGGTATAATTTTTTTCATGTTAATTCCCTATTGCTATGGTAGACTGTGTGATACTGAAGTTATCAGATTTGTATACATAAAATACTTACCTCTATCTCGCCAAATTGATCAGGGAAGTTTCTATTGAGATCGACGTCATGAGCGTTAGCTCTTCCCTTTACACTACTGAAATCACCTGTAAACAATAAATATTGTTAGAACATCACATAACGCGGCATCCTGCGTGGGCGATCTAATGCGATTGCGGTTCCGAAGCGCGAAGTCGCCATTTGTATAAAACAAGTCAGCGCCCAACAAGAGTTAGTGCAAAAATATCAAAGCAACTGAACACGACCGCTTCGCTTCGGTCATTACCGCACCGCACCCACGTGCGCTTGGTTGGACTATCAATTGTTTGTTCCATTCGCGCCGCATCGCTTCGCGATCGCGATTGTGTCGAAACGCCTACGAAGACACCGCGTAACGTTCGCCGACAACACTACAAGCACGCCGGGCGACCACGGGCACGGGCACTTAATAGTTCCGAAACCTCGAAAACCCATTACCTGGCGAAAGGTCTCCCCTATATTGTCCATCCTTTGTATTCTTTCCCTTGTCTAAACAATCTCTCAGAATACAATAAAACTAATCATGCTTGAGTTTTGCAAGCCTGATGTTATATTTCAATGATAACTGTTTTTTTTTTCCTATTACTCTTACACACGGTGTCTACATAGCTTTTTTTCTAACTCTCCTTTCGCAGGTATGTTGGATGAGATTTCTAAAGAAATAAGCATCACCTTTGTACTTATTTTTCCGTTTCCTTCTTTTTGTTTTTATTTAATTAATTATTAAATAAATGAAGATAGTTTAAACACTTACCAATCTCGGACTTCTCGTACCCATCTGGGTTCATACTCGGCATCAGATGTATCCTGGTGCTGTTTAGCATGGCCTGTATCCGCTGGTTGCCGCTCACGTACTCCTGGCACAGGTACTTGGCTAGGAGCAGGAGGAGCTCCCGCCCTATCACCTCGTTGCCGTGCATGTTCGCTACGTATTTGAATTCGGGTTTACCTGTTACAGAAAATTGTGTTAGATAAAATTCACGTCATTTTGGTTGTGTTCAGATGCAGAAGTGAACTCGCCAGTTACATAATTACCCGCTCTTATAAATTGCACAATTGTGCTGTTACACAAAACTTTTAATGTGCCAACTCTATTAATGAATCCTGATGGGGCCACCAAGATGCAGGTTTTTTTTAACCGACTTCAAAAAGGAGGAGGTTCTATGTTCGGCTGAATGTATGTTTATTAAAATTGTTATAAACTATAGTGATAGACTGCGATCACACCTGATGGTGAATGCAATCGTTGATAGTGAGGCGCACTTGTTTAGTAAGAGCCTATTTTACTTTGCTGTGCCTAGATTGATTTCTTCTTATTTGTATATATTTCTCTATTTTCCTATAAACAAATCAAGTCTAAATTCTATGTTGTAGGAGGAATCTGTTGTAACACTTTACGTAACCGGAGAATTTAACCCAGGATCTTATGCTGGGTAATCGCGCTTGCGACAATGTAAAAATTGTTAACAGTCGTGTACATGTCGTGGCCAGATCTTAGAGTTGATCATTTCATGATATGCCAACTAAAACTGGCGATATCTGGTCAACGAAGATTGAAATATCATCAAACTTTAACGTTTAAAACGATCTGGTCAGTTTTACTTGGCCATATCATGAAGTGATCAATTTCTAAGATCTGGCCACGGCCTACAGATATTTCTTCCGTGCGGGAATCGAACCGACAACACGTAGCGCAACAGCCAATCGGTAATATTGACTGCTGTCAAAGGACCATTGGCTTGTAAAACATTATGTGAAAAATATAAACAAAACAAAGGCTCACTCACCAGGCTTATGCACTCCAGGCTCGCTAGTCACCTCTAACACATACAGTTCCCTGCCCTGCACAGACTTGCCAATGCTGCTCAGCTTGGTCAAACTGGGGTACTGCTCGTTCAGCTCCTTGAGGAAGCTCTCCATCTTGGCGTAGTCGTGATGCGCGAAGTCTACAGGGGAAAGACCGTCGATGTCGTGACGCTCGCGGCGAAAATGCACTGGAGATTTGCCCGGTTTGTATTTAGAATTTGCACGACGCCATTTATGGTAAAAAAAAATCAGGTGTGTGTTGCCATTTTTGGTTGGTTGTTGTTTTTTTTTTCTCTGTGTGTAAATTATTTTTAATTCGATTTTTGTATAGATTATAAAGTGTAATAGCTATTTCAAATTATTGTCTTTGATGTCGTGTGTTTATGGAAGTAGAACTTCGTCAGTGGTTTGATGACATTAGAAGTATGTATACTCACTGTGCAACTATAAAGTAATTGTGAAATGTGTATGTTTGTGTACTTACATTTTGATGCAGATTAAATAAAAACTGTAATACTTATGCACTTTGTAAAATGTTTTTTTTTTTAACAATAAAGAAATTTCGACGTTTAGAAAAAAAATTGCAGTAAACAAAACAAATTGATTAGAACAATTTAATCATGCAAGAGTTTCTGTTTAACACAGTTTTAATATATTTGGATAAGATTTTAACATATTTGAAAAGCATGACATTGCGTTTAGACTACTAGGAGATCAGGATTGTGAAGAGGTTATTCTACGTACGGACTACAAGCATTTTTTTAACATACTCGGGCAAATCAACAGTGCATAACAGAAAAGTATAAAAACATCCACCACTATAGAAAACCATTGGAAATCACCAATCAAATCACCACCAAATAAAATAGTTGAAAATAAACCAGCACCAATAAAAACAGTTGAAAAGAAAATCAATGAAAAATTTAGAAAATTAAATAAAGTCACCAAAGAAAAGGGGGAAAATTTAGAATAAGAATGTAGAATGATTCATTAACGAACTAAATGTAATATTTAATGCAAAGCAATCAAAGTAACTGTAAAAGTTATTCAATTTTTATTTATTCTTGATAGGTTCGCGCTTGACCGCTGTCTCACCTGATGGAAAGCGACGATGCGGTCGACGATGGAGCGTTCATACCTAGAAGTTACCTATTTACTCTTGACTTAAAGATTACCGGGTTGTAGCCATCAGGAAAAATAGATTCCGGCAAGGAATTCCACTCTTTAGCTCTACGCACAATGAATGTGTTCCCAAAACGTTTAGTGCGTATATGTGGGATGTCCACCATGTACCGATGGCACATCGCAATTGAACTAAATATTAAAAGATTTCAGAACTTTTTGTCAACTCCGTTTAGGAATTTATATTAAATTAAAAATCTAAATTTTAATAAACGTCTAGAAGATATACAGTCTCAAACATCGATGACCCAAACGTGTACTATGGATCCACTACAAAATAACTGGACTCCCCAGTGGTGGATACAGTAAAATATTATTTTTTTTCAAAATGTTTAATTGAAAGAATTAATTATTGAACTCAAATAAAATCGAGGGAAATGGTCCTACAGCTTTGTTGCCATAATATTGTTGTGTTTTTTTTTGGCACTTGGAATTTGGCTCTGCCAAACTTCGACCTAAACTGTATGGAGGGTGGGTGACGTCTTTTTAGTCGTCGTTTTTAATTTAAAAGTAATTAAATAGCTTTTTTTACCTGGGCTTCTGAGCTCAGCTAAGCAGAGAGCTCCTTCTAATGTTATCTATATACATAGTATTTTTTTTTTAGTTTTTTGTTTTTTAAGCCGTTGGTCCTGGTTATCATTCGTAGATCTTTGACAGCCTGACGCCAGAAAGTCTGACAATAGTCTATCCAAGGCGTCATGTTGCCCAGTAACTGTGTTGTGGACGCCTGATAGGCAGTCGCTTCATGTAAAACACGGGTATTCAGCCGCATCTGGTTTGACTGGAGCCGATCCCTATCTAGTTGGAAAGAGACTAAGGAGATGACGAGTATTTTTCAATGAAAAAAAAAAGTGAGTTAATCTTATAACCACATTCGTCGTATATATCCGACAAACATTCTCGCGTTCATTCCCCAGGGTCGCACATTCACGACCAAATACTCCATCTTATCGTCATCTCTTCTGTCACCTATGGGGATCGAAAAGCTAAACGAGATAGAGTACCCCGTCGCAAATACACGACTCTGGCGAATAGGACACGAAAACACTCGTTGGACCTTGTTGGTTAATTATTTTTTAATTAAAAACTTAAAGATTTTTGTTTTAATTAGTAAAATGCCGACGAAAAATTCTACTACCACAGTGGTCCAGAATTATGTAGGTACTAGATTAAAGGTACACATCTTTACGGCGATGTCTGAGACACGGTGTATTCTTATACTTAAAAAACGTTCCGATTGAAGTCACAAGACAATCGCAAAACTTAAGGATACTACAGATATTCATTATCAGGTATTTTGAAAAATACGTGAATTTGACACACCGCAATTTATTTTGTAAAAATGTTTACATTCTACAAAAATAAAACTTCATAATTTATACATACGATACAACTAAAAAGTTCGCTAAATGAATCAAACTACTTGGACGGTGTTAATTAAAACAAAGCGTTAGATTACTGTGTACCTGTGACGTTTATTGTTCATATACATCGCCTTGTAGCCATCTACGAGTATGTACAAACAACTTATTACACATCGCCTGGTAAATCGCTGCAAACTATTGTCAACTTTAAACTTATATGTTTTAGGTTTATATCAGAACGAAAGAGTTACGTCTTCAATTAGATTCAATAGTTTAAGTTGCATTGTAAAAATAATTATGCGACGATTGATCGGATTTGTCCTTATTTATGAAAGCAAGTTTAATAACGTAGCCAATATGGGTTTGTCAAACCTTTTTTCAAGTATATTATAAAAGCATAATCAGTCTTTTAATGTTCCCACTGCTGGGACTCAGGCATCCTCTCTCTAGGAGAGGGAATGGGCCGCGACCTACAACTCGCAAGTCGGGGCCGTTACCACTCGGCCACCACTGCTCTCCAAGTAGTTTATACCATTATTCAAACATATTTCGTCGACAAAAATAGACACTGATAAGGTTGTGCGTTTTATTTCATCACCACTGCTACAAAACGGAAACGAAAACATTATAAAAAAAACAGCATGTCCTAGAACCAAAACTTCGAAGACATGTGGCATCCAGTAACCAGCACTGGACCCGCGTGGTGGATTGCGACCCATTTACTCTCCTAGAGAAGAGGTCCGCATCCCGGCAGTGAAAACATTATAAGGCTTATGCCATTGATTTAGTAGCAACTAGAGTTTTGCAACAATTTACCAAACACGAAATAAATACGAATGTATAAATAATATGACATTCTCACTTATACTTATCAAAATATACACAACCAATCCCTAATTCATATTTTAAAATCACAATTCATTTTGAGAATTTTTTCTAATAATTTAAATAATTTAATTACAATCACTGAGATCCGATTTTTAAGAAATATAATTTGTTCAAATAATTTATTTAATTGGCACAGTAATACTCACTAGCAGGCTAAATTTTGTTACTTTCTATAACATACGCCTAAATATAACATGATTGTAAAGCTAAGAAAATATCTTTTATAAGAAAAAATATAATAAATAAAAACCAATTTCGTTTTTAAAAAACCTATGTGAGACCATAATTTTGAGGATCAAAACAATACTTTTTGTCTATACCTACTCTTCTAATAATATTAATAATAATTTTCATTTCTTTTTTCAGCTATAACTGAAAATCTTGAGCATCATAATTTATTAAAACTTATCACTAACATAATAAAGTCCATATTTCCTTGCAAATCTACATAAAGTTTTTTTTTTATACTAATATTTGACACTGGCTGGTCAATAGACCTTTTTAATCTTATGCTAAATTGAAAATTATTTCAAATTGGGCCTTTTGTGCTTATGGTCCTATGTTAAGTTACTGAGTAAACTAGTTTCTACTGTATTGCTTTGCCTTTAGGGTTAGTTTTACGATACAAAAGCTTAATCTTAGGGCTACGTGTTAATGGAATGGATTTAGGAAGCCCGATATTAATGAATTGGATGGTTTACATTTACACAATAGCTGTTTACATGAATTGATGTTTCAACGAAATATCTAAACAATATCTAAATACATGAAGTTAGTAATTAAAACAATTACCCGAACTCGTATCATTTTCAAATTCATTTTCAGTGATTTGGTACAAGGAAAAGTCTGATAACAGGCCTATAAATAAGAATAAAAAATAAGATAAATAACTATTTGAGTAAAAAATATAGCTAACTCTTGATTTATTTATTTAGTTGAAACCTCTTTAGTTAGCCACAAAACCAGCATATTATGTTATATATGACATACCCACTATAGTACTTATAGACTATCCATAAATTGTCACATGATTAGGGGAAAGGATGGGGTCAACAAAGTGTGTAACAAGGGGTTCAAAGAGTCATAAGTTTCGTGACATCACATTACAAAATCCATATCTAAGTACCAAAACAATAAATTTTAACCATTAACGAAAGCTTTAAAATATTTCCAACCCTTCTGTATCACCATAAGGTTTAAATTGTTTCGTTAGCGAATTCAAAAACTGGTTTCAGAACTACTTTATTAATTTAATTATTTATGTGACGTCACACTAAGGAGGACAAGGGACAAGGAAGAGGGGGAGGGAGTAAATCATGAATTTCGTGTAACGTAAGTTATGGATGGCTCTTTACTCTAAACCACAGAGTAGTAACAACGAAGTGATTTTGTATGTATGAATGAACACAAGTTCTGGGCACGACATGACCGATGGCAGTGACAGCCACTCAGAAGCAAGCCCTATGACGCGACATCTGCGATTGCCCAATAGCAGACATTCATTTCTGCCTAGCATTTTAGGTGAAAGTTACGGGCCCGAGGTTGGCCATGTTTTGTCTCTAATTATAGCGCTATACTTTAAGCACAACAGTTAGAAACGTGAACAGTCAAAATTAGGTGGATTTTGAAGCAACCATTTGACTAAGTTCAATATAGTGGAATGTCTGAATTTAGCTAATACTATATTCTTGACTTAATAATGCTTCCATACACTGAAAACAAAATCAACTAAAATTTTTGAGTTCAGCGCCATCTAGCGAGAACATGACCACGCTCGGGCTTGTAGCTTTCACCCTTTTAACTACCTGCGTCGTATATATCCGACAAATCCACATCCACAAACAAATACCCGTCAGCTCTTCTGTCACCTACGGGGATTAAAGAGCTAAACGAGAGTACAGATAGTCGCAAATACATGACCCTGGCGAATAGGACGTAAACACATTCGTCGGATCAATCCGACGCGGCCGGTTAGAAGGTTCGATTCGATTACTAATCGTATACTTACTACTTAATGTTCTACAGGGTGACTTTTCATCCATTGGCAATATTTTCTGGGAGTGATTGTACTCATGAACCGAGACAACTTTCCATGAGTCCAATAAAAAGAGCAAAAAAAAAACAGCAGTACACTCCTCTTTTCGAGTTACGATTACGTAAAGATGAGTGAACTTTGTGAGTTGTTTGAACAATTATTTTTCCCTCATATTTCTGATTTCATAGTTAAGTTATTTGGGAACTTAGATTATATACCCCTAGATGTAGCCATGATATTGTAGTGAAGTGTGGAAGTGAGAGCCGAGATACGAAATAAGTAAGAAAATTGAAACAAAACATAACATGCTCTGTCTCATACGACGTGCCGGCTTTTTGCTTGGCGAACTTTGAAAAGTGCGCCTCACCATCAATGATTGCATCACTGCTTACCATCAGGTGGAATCGCAGTCAAACACTGGTTGAAACCAAATAAAAAAAAAACAGCCAAACAAAGGCTTGTCACTGTCACTGAGTAGTCGACTCCAGACAGTTTTGATGTTTTTAGAATAATTTCGACAATTAAAGTAATAGTTTAAGTGTATGTATGAGAAATAGACTCCAATAATTAAGTGTTTAGTGTATTTCAGTGGTCATGTTTAAGGAAAAAATTACATAATACCCACATTGAAGTTTTATAGTGTTGTTCCTTGTGCGGCCACGAGGAGGCTACATCTAGAGGTTTTTAATCTAAATTTGGGAAGTTCTCTTTTTCTATCGATAACCATTCAGTATAATGCAGTGTGACGGAGATGTATTTCGTACACTTTGTTACGCAAATTTAAAATAATAAAATATATTGTTAATACAATTTAGAGCCTTTTGATAATATGTATAAAAGATGAACGAAAACTTAAACATTTCAAGCGTAAATAAAATATTTGGGACGTTTTTTTACCGCTTGTTCCCCTGAAAAATAATGTGAATAACGTATTTACGCTTATTATTTCTAATTTTATTATTTTAAGTTTATTAGTAAAAAATCATAGCATTATAAAAAGGCTGGAGCAGTGGTAACGACCCCAACTTACGAGTTGTAGGTCATGGGTTCAAACCTAGCCAGGCACATTACTTTGTGTAATTTATTTCATCACCACTGCTCTCAAAACGGTGAGAGAAAACTTCGTGAGGAAACCCGCATGTCCTAGACCCAAAAATTCCAAGACATGTGACATCCACCAACACGCACTGGGCCCGCGAGGTGGATTACGGCCCATTCCCTCTCCTAGACAGGCCCGAGTCCCAGCGGTGGGAACATTATAAGGCTGAATATGAATATGCCAAGTTTATTAGTAAAATTCATACTATTATAAAAGGGCTGTAGTTCAGTTCAACATTTCACTTTTTATTTCATTTGCGTGACAAAATGGACGAAATACTGCTTCCGTCACACATTTTTGTAGTGATCGATTTTCTTTAAAAAAAAGATAGACCCATTTATATTCATGAGTACTTTCAACCTCTGAAAAACATCCAGCGAAATAAATCACCCTGTTTTTTAATGTCATCACTTATTTACTAACTAACCTATAATTTTCTGGTCGATAAAATTGAATATAGCAACATATTGTACTCTTTATATTGGTTCCATTGGTTAACCCCAAGGGATAACAGCGATCTATAATAAATGGCTCTGAACTTTAAAGTCTATTTTTCTATGAATTAATTTGTTCATTAAGAACCTTTACAAGAAGAGATAGAGATATCAGAATATAAGCTTAGTAACATACAGCCAATGTAAAGACTAAGATAATATTTGTACGTTAAGACGAACACGCGTAAAGTTGCTTTCGGCAATCTTCGTAAGCCGAGCCAAGCCGAAGACAGCATCGATCAATTAACGAATGTTAGTAAGCAGCGATTGAAAAACGACTTTACTACTAATTTTCTTAAGTTTAATATTGCTTGACATTTAACATTTGAAAATATTCCAGAACGTGGTACTTACAAATGTAATTAGACTTTATGAAATTGACAGTAAAGTATAGATTAGTTACAGATGGAGTTAATTAAAAGGGTGTGGCTAATATCTATGTGAAGCAACGTTGTTAATCTACATTACAAAGATTCGTTTGAAATGAGATGACTTTACAGAAAGGTTATTTAAACACTGTGATGATTATGAAAGTGGTATGCTACGTGATATAGGGTGGTTGACTATATTTTTAACCCACCGAGCGAACGCCGGCGTTCGCTCGGTCATTGTCTTTTTATTGTGTCTCTAATTACGCTACTCAAAAGAACTCTCGATTCACAAACGTTTCCGATTTATACATTTATCAGACAGAGATGAACCGGCACTTCTGTCGACAGATTCTATTCAAACAATGATATTACAATGCTAAATAGTCAACTATCTCCTGTAGTCGTGATGAAACCAAATTATTAGTAATAACTATGGCAATATGTGAACACCGGTAGCTTTTAATTTGATGGTCACCAACAATTTGCTAATTTCACACGAAATGGGTACTGTATATTTTAACGAGACAATTCTATCAAATATTTCTAAAAAAAAGTAACATGTAACTAAATTATAGAGATTTTGTAGGAAATAGTTCCTAGTGTGAAAATAGTTCACCTATGAAGGTGGCAGCACAAAAGGTGTCAATGTCAAGTAATTATTACGTTAAAAAAATTGATCTGCACGCACGCTTAATTATAAAGAGATACAATTTAAAAATGACGTATTTGAAAATTGAATCATAACTCATTCAGCTTAAGATTCAATTTTCAAACACATCTTTTTTGAGTTACTTCTCTTCATGATACTCTTTAACCGCTTCCGTCGGATTGGTTCTACGAGTGTTTTCGTGTCCTATTCGCCGGGGTCGTGTGTTTGCGACTGGGTACTTCATCTCGTCTTGCTCTTCAATCCCCATAGACAGAAGAGCTGACGAGATGGAGTATTTAGTCGTGAATGTGCGACCCTGGGGACATAAACGCGAGGGCGTTTGCCTAATTGCCTGATATAACCGACGTAGAAGGCAGGATTGTTACAGTTGTGGTGAGCATCAGATTACAAGCTACTTCTACCCCCTCAAGCCTCAACAAGTAGGGCAAGCAACAGGTTGACGGCCAGCACCGACACGTGCGTGAATGCGGTCACAGCGGAGTTGTCGTGGTACCGCAGCTGCGACTTACCAGCTGTCAACGAGCGCGGGTGGCGGTGAACTGTCATGTTGACAGTTATCGGTGACGTTTGGTTCGCTGGGACTGTTATTGGTGTGTAGGGTGGGATTGAGTAGCTGGAAACAGATAAGTTTAGTTTCAGTAAAATACGATCCAAACCCTTTCGCGCGTTTACGAGTATTATTATTACGTGTTTTTTACTAAAATCGCCAGAAAGTAATTACGCTACACGGCGGTAGGATAACGGATATCATACTTTTTTTTGGCTTCCCGGTATAAGGTGAAAGCGGTATCCTGTCTGCCCCCCTAGCCAAGTTATAATCGTATCGTTCACGCCAAACGCTTCGAGTAGGCCACGCCTCCAATTCCTTTGTTCGGACCACGTGACTGAGCGTTGAGATGATGTCAGAACAAAGGAATCGGAGGCGTGGCCTACTCGAAGCGTTCAGCGCGAACGATAAGATTGTAACTTGGCTAGGGGGGCAGTTCACAAAAAATTTATTTACAAATTTTCACTTGACAACCAACGATTGGCAAAAACGTGTTTCGTCGTTTCATCATTAGACAACAACAAGTTAACCAAATAATTAACTTTACAAACAAATCACCAGATAAACTTTTGCTTAATAACGTGTCATTTGACAACGATTCATTTTTATTCACTTTATCTCATAAAACAACTTTTGAAATATTTAACGTTTTGTATATTTTTAGTAGGCTATACGTACATACGTTCGACACAGAACAAATGATTGTGCTCATCACACAAACATTAGTCCTGGGTGGGAATCGAACCCACGAGCTCTCGCAAAGCAGTCAGGGCCACTAGCCACTAGTCCAACAGGCCAGTCAGGTCATATAGATAGATTAGGCCAACTAATGGCCCATTCAAAAATTCGTCTTGTCGTCTAGTCAGCCAAGTTCATCTGAATGTAATAAATAATAATAGGTACGAGTAAAAAACTTGATACTTACTACCTGAAACATGATTAATAAACTTATTATCTTACATATCTAAATGACGATCTGTCTCTATGCGACTACAGTAACCACGACGCTGTTGGGGCTTTTTTTTTTGAGGCGGGAAATCATCTAATGTCTTCTAACGCTCTAGGGCGGAACGTGAGGGTGTGTAGACTTTTAGAGACCAAAACCACACCTACGTTCCTTCTTCTACGTCATTTCTCTTACAGAAGTTAACCCATTGTTACGGTATAGTTTTGCTGACATTTCTTTGAGGCGAGCGTGGAACACTACGCACCGTCGACGACTCGGGCTCGGTCCGGACGGCGAGCTACACATTGGTCGCCGGCCGCAATCCCACGCCTACGGTGGCTGGAAGTCGGGGTTAGGCGTAAGGATGTCAGTTCCCTCCCCCGTGTGGCCTCGTTCTTAATAGGATAGCCAGATTCATGACGAACAATATAGGCACGGAAGCGGAATAGTAACCAAAGACACGGGTGAAACCGCGAGTGAAAGCTAGTCTCTTAAAAACTTTTTACTTCTTAAACTTTGACGTATCTCGAATGTTTGGGAATGTCAATCTTACCCTGAAGCTACAGCAGTGATGTTGTACTGGCCAGGTAGCAACATGCGCCAGAAGTAGCCGTGATCTGTAGTGCGCACGACGTGCTCGTTGCCCTCTATTTTGATTTGAGCGTTCTGGAAATGTATGAGTTTATTACAAGTAAATATTGTAAGACTATGTGAGGCAGCGCTGTAAATGCTACCCTAGACACCCCTATTTTTTTATTATTACACAAAAAATGGGCTTTATCTGTACCCGTTACTGATCATATTCATGTAGTCAAAAATAAAACGAAATCCCAAAATTGTCCAGGAAAATCTGTCATAATTGGTAAATTCATAAATGAATCAATTATTCATAACAATTGCTACTAGAAAATACTACGCGCAGTGTTTTTCCATTGTTTTTCATTCATAATCAATAGCCTGTACCATATTTCCATGAATTGAGTGACATTTTGGGATTTAAACAAACGCTAATAACTTTGTTGTTTATGAATATTATTTATTGAGACGTTACTTAAATAATAACAAGACCTTTTCTAATAAGCCCTTTAAGTATTTGTACTAATTAAAAACTAGTGTTGTATATACACACACACAATGTATTTCTGCTGCTTGATGATGTGGATGACATTTTCAAATAAGTTCCAAGATTATGTTGAGTGTTAGCTGAAGAATATTTTACACATTTATATAAGATTTTCTTGATCGATATAAAAAAATCTAGGTATGTGCCACACCTGTCGTTTAAAAATAAGTTTTCTTTCGTTTCTTTATTTTATACCAAAATAAATAACAAAAAACTGGGCAAGTGCGAGTTGGGCTCGCGCACTGAGGGTTCCGTACAAACCTATTATTTATTACCTATGTAAATAATTTAATTCTCGAATGGAGTTTCCGAAGATTTTTTCCGAATCGCATAAAAGTATGGTTTTTTTTTTGTGACGTAACAATTTTTCTGTTTTTAGATTTTTTCCTATACTAAATTTCAGTATTCTGGGTTAACGGCAAGTACCCTATGAATTTTGATACATGAGAGTGTCGAAATACACATTTTTGCGACGATATTAAGGTCTTATCTTTTTTATTTTCATTAACTTAGAAGTTTTATTTTTTTTTCAGAGTTTCAAGGGACCGCAAACTTGAGTATATGCTTTTAATTTCAACTCGATACCTCCACGCGTCCCCGAGATAAAGGGTCTTGACGGACAAAAAAGTGATCATTAAGAGTTCTGTTTTTTCCTTTTGAGGTACGAAACCCTAAAAATTATCTATTTTGAAAATAGTTGTTATCGATTCAGAAGCCGATTTTGAACATACTACTTCCAGGAGGAGCGTCTATTATATTACATGTAGTATAACGATTTCTATTTTCGAGTTTTAGTTTTTGCTAGTTTCTCAATCAACTATGACACAATAAGCCACTTGTAGGCATTATTCGACATCATCATTATCTTCCTGCCCTTGTCCCGTATTATCTGGGGTCAGCGCAACACGTTTTTTAGGGTTCCGTGCCTCAAAAGGAAAAAACGGAACCCTTATAGGATCACTTTGTAGTCAGTCTGTTTGTCAAGACTTTTTATTTCGGGAACACGTGGAGGAATCGAGTTGGAATTAAAACTATATACTCGGGACTGCGGTAAATTAGTAGTTACGTCACAAAAAAAAATCATGTTTGTGTTTTATATATATACACTAGCTTTTGCCCGCGGCTTCGCTCCCGTTAACTGACTACTTTACCCTGCCCTGCCCTACTCTACCCTACTCTATCCTACCCTACTCTACCCTACAAGTTTCAATTTGACAGCAAAATCCCCATTAACAAAATGATTCGCCATTTATTGAATTCATTTGTTACAAAAAATGTGATAAATGAAGAACCGGTCGACCGATTTTGTGCAAACTTCACATAAACCATCTACTAAATAGTCCGAACAAAGCCAAACATTTGATTTGGATAGGTGAGCCCGTTTTATATATTTATATATAAAAATCAATGCCACTTTTTATAGAAATAAAACATTTTGTATTTGTATTTTTGTATATAGACGGGGTCAAAAAAGGCGCGTACTTGACAAAGTTACAGGCAGTCACGCAGAACCAAATTCTAAAGAAAGTAAAAACTAAATGCTCAAGATGCTGTGCCGCATTTTATAAACTGTGCCATAGATATTAATGTAGAGATGGAACTAGCTCGAAACTATTGTACATTCTTAATATTCTTTCTTATTATTCTTTAATTTTGTACATGCCGAAAAAAAGTAACTAAAATTCTTATTTACCTTAACGGGTTCCCCAGCCTCATCCACTACGACCCCAGTGACGCCGATATGCGACTGTTCAATAAAAGCTAGAAGCGCATCCTTGTTCAGATGCCAGTACTTCGGCAGTTCCTCTGCGAAAGGATACTTGCAGCAGGACAGTTCGAAGGTGACTTCGAAACAGTTTGAATTGACGTAGTTGAAGTCTTGCATGCCACCTGAAAACGAAAGAGCAAGATTTAATATAGGTATTATTATTATTAGACTTTTTAACATCAACCTAGCTTTAGCCCAAGTTCAGACGGTTATTCACTACTTAGTCAGCTATATAAGGGTGTGGCGACAAGGACAGACGACGGCGCAGCGCAGTAGTGAGAATAGTTTTAGTCTTTAGTCTTTAGCCTTTTTTTTGTGTTGGCCGAGAGCACGGGAGAATGAATAAATAATTTCTGAAAGGGTTGGAAGGAGCATGGTTATTTTTTTCAGTCACGTATCCGTAAGTAGTGTGGTGGGCCACAATGAGCGATATACATCTTCAGGCGTGCGTGCTGCTGGCTGTGGGGTTTGAAGCGGTACCTTTAGGGTGAAAGCGCTAGGGTAGCCCGCGAAATCCAAATTTTCTTTTTTTTTGCAGGTAAGAAGAGTAAAGTTTTTCCTTATTAATTATTCCATTCAGAACACTCCTCTTTAGGTTTAGGCTAATTAATTCGAAAACCTCAACATTCGACGACGACGATTTTCAATCTTACAACCAATATGAATCGATATTTCAATCTTACGACCAATATGAGTCGATATTTCAATCTTACGACCAATATGAGTCGATATTTCAATCTTACGACCAATATGAGTCGATATTTCAATCTTACGACCAATATGAGTCGATATTTCAATCTTACGACCAATATGAGTCGATATTTCACTCTTACGACCAATATGAGTCGATATTTCACTCTTACGACCAATATGAGTCGATATTTCAATCTTACGACCAATATGAGTCGATATTTCAATCTTACGACCAATATGAGTCGATATTTCACTCTTACGACCAATATGAGTCGATATTTCAATCTTACGACCAATATGAGTCGATATTTCACTCTTACGACCAATATGAGTCGATATTTCAATCGATGCAATACTGACGTCAACTATCCCTTATTATGATATTAGGAGTTTAGTTTGATGAAATGACAAATACTCGCAACGTAACACATACAATGGTAGTAAACTTTAATTTTTAAATTCGTTTGCAGTTGAACGAGGTCATTTGTATACCACAATGACCGGTAAGTAGTATGTACCACATTTGTTCAGAGAAAATTAGAGCTCAGTTTGGAAGTAATTTTGCTGTAAATAAATGGCTATCGTACTATGTACTCTATTATTTATTCATTCGAGCTTGTGTTGCCAAAGGGCAAAGCCCTCCAATTTCCAATTCCTCCCCGTTTTAGGAAAATGTAAACTAGTCCTGTCTGTGTTTACCGTTCATACTGATTTCTTAAAGAACTTTAAAATTATGAACCTTGTATAGAAAACCAGTTCGCTCCATTTGTGAGTCCTCCGTCAAAATTCTCTGGTGGACAGATGTCCCCCTCTCGCATATCTTCGTTGCAAGACGCTTACTGACCAATATATCACTCTTTAAACAAAATACAATAAAAATACTCTTAAAACTACAAACCTTGTACAGAATACCAGTTCGCTCCATTAGTGAGTCCTCTATCAAAGTTCTCTGGTGGACAGGTGTCCCCCGCTCGCATCTCTTCGTTACGAGACGCGTAAACGTTGGCCAAGTGCTTGAACAGTGAATCGTCAGGGGACCGACTCTCTTCGCAACATTCCTTGCCCGTACTGAAATACATTATAAATATTTTTTTAAATTCGACTCAACAAGAGTATCAGGTGACAAACGCAAATTTTCGCGTTTGTCTATTATCTTTACTATACTGTACATAAGTATCAATCAAAACTAATGTCGTAAAGAGGTTAAAATTTGTAAGTTTGTATGTAGGGTAATCGTAATCTCTGAAACTACTGAGCCTATTTTGAAAGTCCTTTCACCGGTAGAATACTACTTTCTCCTCGACTGCCTCATTGGTCTCGTGGTTGCAAGCGCGACTGCTGAGCGTTGGGGTCCTGGGTTCAATTCCCGTGTCGGGCAAAAAGTTCTATTGGCTTTGCCATTGGGAATTACTCTGTAGCTGGCCGGAGTTTGGAAGTTGGTGGTGTGATACACCGTGCCTCGGGAAGCACGTAAAGCCGTTGGTCCTACGCCTGATCTTTATCCGGTCATGTCGGAATGCCGTCGTTAAAAGGGGTGACCGGGGGGGTTGCAAACTAGCGTTCTAACTAAGGTGACCTTGGTTTATGTGTTTGGTTTGTGTTGCGGCTACATGGATGTTGACCACGCGCCAACACGTTCGATGGTTGGAAAAACGCGCCTCCCAACCAAGGGCGTTGAAGGTCTTGGATTACAAATGCTTTCTACACGGATTAAAACTAGCAAGGACACCTTGGTTGGGACGTTGGTTTGCAACAGTTTGGTCACCCCTTTAAGGAACAGAGAGTACGCCTGTGTTTGCGCACACGGTTGTACACTATAATATCTCTTGCGTACTTAGCTAATCTCTGTCGAGATGGCCAACCACAGTGATCGAAATTCGGTCAGAAGTATCATTATTATGACTGAGTGACACAGGAATATATTTTCTCCCTTCACGCGGGCGAAGCCGCTGGTAGAAACCGGTATCTAATAAAAGAAACTATCATATCTAACTAATTAAGGCCTACTGTTCACGGACGCGTAGCTTCGTAGTCGACGAAGCGGCAGCGTCGTGCCGTCGTGTCGTTGCCATCAACAGTTTCATAGTTTTGTATGTAAGCTTCACGCAGTCGTACACAAAGCGTATAATAACGAATACGAATACTTAACATCTCGACTCTAAAGCGGGAACTACATTAGACCGAGGCCCACGTGGGCCATGCCTGATTTGTACGTAGCAGCGCGTCTCGTGGCAACGCGTGGCGTGGATCTAATGTAGCTCTACAAGTCTAGTTGCCATATAAAATGTAAGGAGACTGACGCGCCCTGATATAGTTAGACTTTAAACCACAAACCTGGAATCATCATAAGGATAGCTAGCAACCACAGCGCCTCCATGCAGATTCCCAGACAGTACAAACTGCTTGCTGGTGACCCATCGCATGAGCGCCACGGTCTCCGGCTGCCGTCCACCGTACAAATACGCGTCATCATTTGACCTGTTCTTGTCGAACTGGTCAGGAAAGTCCCTGTTTAGGTCCACGCCTTTAGCGTTGTTTCTGCCCAGGTATTCTTTTAGGGACTCGCAGCTGCCTTCCTGAAAAGGTTAAAGGTTTTACTTAGTAACTAAATGTTTAATTATTGGCGTATCTAAGGTTATTTTTCAGGGGGCGAGGGATTGGGCTGGCCCTTGATATGCTTGATTGTCTACGGTATTCTAACATCCTGGGGTGGACGACAGACCAAACTAGGTTGGGCACGGTCCACTCACCTGCCCCCTTATACTGTACGCCTATATGTATGTTTAAGTGGATCCACAAATGTAATAGTTTATAGGTGTTGCCTTTTCGCTTGGCAATAGCGGTCATTGACTTATCTTTATTTATTGACAGTTGTGATTATAGCAGCACCAGCCGTATAATGTTCTGTGGTTCTGGGACTCGGACCTCCTCTCTATGAGAGGAAATAGGCCCTAATCCACCATGCGGGCCCAGTGCGGGTTGTAATCATAAAAAAGGAAATAAAGATGATGAAGCCATTCCTGTCAAGTCCTGTATTGCCATTTATACTCTCAACACTGTTCGGGTACTTAAAGTATCTTTTCATCACTAGTAGTCAGTCGCACACACACACGACAAAAAAAAAACAGTACGTAAATCGGAAGTCCATAGCTATAGACCATGCACACATAGGCCTTGTCCAAGTCCAAACATTGTTAAAACGGTCAGACTTTGGCGCCCTTTAGCTGATCATCAGTAGGTCGGTCAGTGGCGACCAAACAGGCACAGTCACAACCTTGTCATATTATTTTTTATATCTACTCTCCTACTTTCCACAATAGATAAGGTACTCTTATTTTGTTGAACTCAGGTGGGTTTTGGTCAGTAAAATTCTGACACTCTCTCAGAGAATTTACGATGATTTCCCACTCAAAACAGATACTCAAACAGTTTTTGCTCTCACTCGACACCTTTCTTTCACACTGATGTATGAAATAGGTATCTTAAAATCATAATAAGACAGTCGCGGAAACAATGTTTACTTTGTACAAAGCCGTTATTTGTATGTGAACAAAATAGGATTGAAGAACTATAAAGTATTTATGCCGACAAATTGTGATAGATTTAATCATTATTTATGTATTATACAACGAAATATTGACTTACCGACAAGTATTAACTTAATGGGTTCACGCCCCTGTTAGGGCAAATGTTATGAGTCTAAGATGTTTATAAATATTTTAAATTTAATCTTAGGTTATGAAAAAAGCGGCCCAAGAGTTGGCATGTACCTATGTAATATTTCAGTGCGCAGTCAATTGGCAGTTCCGATGCAGTTATTTAGTAATTTCGTAGATGACATGCAGTTCAAATGCATCTCGTCTGTTTTGTGTCTAAGAACTTTTGAGCTATACGGATGGTTTATAAGCCAAATAAGTAGGTAATCCGGAATTTATATCAAAGGAGGTGAAGAATGCTATGAAATTTGACATCCAGAGTATCTATATATGCATACAGTCGCGTCAAAACATTTTGAACGACAAATTGCTCTCCAATCACCAATCAATCGCTGTAGGTTTGTTCGAAAGATTATGACGATTAGACGCCATTATCCAGGTTTCTATTAGAATGGGAAGTGGTACCAAAACCAACTTTAATCGGCGCGTTAATTTCCACGTGCAATTCAAGGAGTCTTCAGCAAAATTGACGGGGCTCTCCAAGGCCGATGACTGCCAGTGTCAGGGTTGCGGGATAGTTCGAAAAAGTCCCTGCGGCCCTAGAACGCAAAGGGCAACTAAAAGAACCTCTCGCTCCATCCAGAGCGGGAGACGTTATTAGTTGATAGGTATCCCAAACAAAAAAAAAAAAATACAAATAAATTCATCTACCTAGTAGTTACTACGACAATTTTCTCCTTAACCGTTCATTGTAACGGGAGGCCCATGTTTAGCTGTGGACGATACTTAACACCGGGCCGTGTCGCATATGAATACATATCGCAACTATCAATACTGTGGGCTGTGGAAATGTTTGAAAGAGCTACTGTGTGGGGTATACACATTAAATGTAGACCCTGTTGAGGTGTGGCGTCGTGGGCACACTCGATCCGTTCCCGAGAACAAGTAGACGTCATTCTGAAGTTGCGCCTGCTAACTGATAATTTGGTTGTTTCATTTATAGACCCAAATCCCTAAAAAGTGATTTTAGTGAACACCAACAACTACAACACCACACTGTGGCCCGTGCTACCACGAGCTCTTAACCCGATCTAATTTACGACCTAAACTGAACTGTTTTAGGGATGGAGCTATTAGGGTGTATAGCTCTATCCCTCTTGCACGTCTGACATTTTAACACGACACGGTAAGTCCCCTGGAAAGCAAAGGGCAACTGAAGGATCACAGGTGGGTTCTAAGTCAGTAAAAAGTCTGACACTCGCTCCACCTAGCGAGAGGCGTTATTTGATGATTTCCTACCTCAAAGAATAAACTATTAATACTGAATGCATCATAATTATGATGCTTTCTTGATTGGTAAGGCACGATTAATTAAACTTCCACTACATAAACTCAACGCTATGACATGCAATTGTAGACCTTATCTATGAATAAGTTTAAGATCTGTTTTAGATAGGTCATTCATTAAGAAATAATTGACATTCAAATACAGACCTTATTTTGCATCAAATTAAGGTCTGTTTTAGATTTTGTAAAAGTGCATCTTGAATGTAGGTGGAAAGTTTCAGTGTTGATGTAGTAGTATTGTATTATCTGAAGTGAAGTGAATGACCTATTGGACATGCATTTGCAATAAGTATCCTTGTCAACAAGGTGATAAGAGACTAACTATCACCTCTTATCAACTACTTCTTAAGACGGATGTGAAAAGCAAAACATGTACCTACTTATGTAGAAAGTAGCCAGTAGGTAATCTTATATATGTATATTAGTAGATATGATTACCTACTAGCTGGATTTTATTACATTATATATAGTCAAGGGAGTGGAAAGCACTAAATCGGTTGGAGACCCAGGTCCCTGCAAACACAACATGGCTAAATAGGCTTTTATACATAGACATGTCGCATAGTCAACGTGAGTGGGGGTTTTCTTTTTTTTTTTGACCAATGACTTTTTCGGCTCTGAGTGGAGCGAGAGGGCGTGTAAGACTTTTACTGACTAAAACAACACCTATGTCCTTCAGTTGCCCTTTGCGTTCTAAGACTACGGGTTTCCTTTTCAGAAACTCCGCGCGGTCCTAGGGGGTATCGGTCCTACTTTGGACCTACGGTTTGCTGACATCTCTGAGGAGCGCGTGGATCAGAACATGGGCTACACGTTAAAGAGCCCCGAGTGCCCTTTAGAGGACCTAATGAGTGCGACCGATGCTGCAGTTAACGTAGCCACCTACTGCGTCCAAACAGTTTAATGAGTTTACCATCAATTCCAAAAGACGAAGAAGAGGCCGGTTATCCTTCGCGAAAGATCTGGGCGTCGGGATTAGCAGGGCGTGCTGTCTAATAAGGACTAGCCCCCCTAGCCAAGTAACAACCGTTTCGTTTCGATTCTCTTTTCGTCGATCGCCTCGAGTAAGCCATGCCTCCGATTCCTTTATTCTGACGTCATCTCAATGCTCGGTCACATGGCCAAAACGAAGGAATAGAAGGCGTGGCCGACTGGAGGCGATCAACGCTCAATCAAGAGAATCTAAACGAAACGGTTGTAACTTGGCTAGGCGGGCCAGGGCCCTACTACGAACTCTTAACGCGACCCATTTCATGACCTGAACTGAAATGTTAAAGGGATGGAGCTATGTAGGGTGTATAGTTCCACCCCACTTTCTCCCTCGCACACTTGACATTTTAACACGTCATGGAAAGGTTCCAGGCACGAGTCGACGATGCGTTGTCTTGATGATGATGTCGAGATGTCAGCATAATTATGTGACGGGACCTGCTGGGGTCGATGCCTGTTAGGACTGCAGCTGCAGGATTGTTCGAAGGAGTTACCGCGGCCCTGAACGCAAAGGGCATCTGAAGGAATATAAATGAGTTTTAGTCAATAAAAATTTGACAATCACTCTCGCTCCACCCAGAGCGATAGAAGCTATTTTATGAGTAACCACCTCAAAAAAGGAGGTTGTCATTTAAACGTTGTAGACAGTGCGTTGTGGCTTAAATTAAGCGAGAACTACACTAGACCGACGCACACGTGGGCCACGCCTGATTCGTACGTAGCGGCGCGTTGCGTTGCGACGCGTGGCGTGGATCTAATGTAGCTCTGCAAGTCTAATTGCCATATAAAATGTATGGAGACCGACGCGCCCTGATCGACGTACGTGGCCCACGTGTGCGCAATGTAGTTCTACCTTTATATCCACATGTATCATCCATTATGTACACTAAGTTTAAATAAAGAAAAGAGTAAGAGAACAGCGTTACACGACTAATTAATGGCTGGTCAAATGATAAAACTTGCTCTATACCACACAAACTCAAAAACTAAAACTCAAAATTATATTATTTCATACCTACATGGGCATTTATAAAACGTCAGAATCTAGGACACGGTTCCAATTGGTCAGTTCCTATGAAAAAGAACCGGCAAAAAAACTCCTTGGTTACTCTTTTAAAAATGGAAAGAAGAATTTTCTTTTTCCTTTCGAGAGACGGATTATTAATCCATCTCTCGAACATGTACATATAAGAACCGATAAGGTTCAATTCAAACATTTTCACGAAACTCCCGTTAGTTACTAGGTACTGCAATTCACGTATGTTATGGAACTGTAATCCGCACCTCGCTCACGATAAATGCCGCTTACAAAATCATGTCCAATTGGTTACAGTTAAAAAATGATGTTTTTCTTCAAAATTACCTACATGCAGAAAATGTTTTGATATTGTTGTATTAGCTTATGTAAAGCCGTCGACTATTCAACCTCTGGACAACTAAAGTTAGACGGGATTTATCCGAAATACGAGGAAGCAGTGGATCCCTTTGATTGGCCTTGCCGATTCATTGATAGGACTAGACAAGGAAAGATGACAGTCAAGTGTAGATTTTTTCCAGACACCCAATTCGGGACCTGAGCCTCGGCAAAAGCTCATGCGACCACTCAAGCAACTAGGCCCTATATGGTTTCACCATCACTTCACGTCCACTGTTGGAAATAGACCTACACTAAGTGTTACCACAATGACTGAACCTGTGTGTCTCGCATCCTTCAGATTCCCTTAACCTTCATCAGGTCATCGGTCCACTTTATGGGAGTCGTTCCAACGCTGCGTATTCCGTTATGGTCGACGTTCAGGCCATGAATGACCGTCTATTCTGCCCACCACCACTTAAGTTTGGTGACCCTTCGAGCTGTGTAGATAACCTTAGTTCTCCTGCGGATATCTTTTTCCTGATTGAATCACGCAAGAAAACTCCGAGTAGAGTTTATGTAATCATCTACATCTTCGAGTGTAGAGTCTCCGACCTTGATAGGAGTAGGTAAAGTACATTCCTTTGAATATGGTCTGCAAATATCTCATTACCCACTGCTAATGACCACACACATGCTCTGCCATTGTAGCATGTAGATCATGATAAACAATAAAAATCTATTTTAAACAAAAGGTTACATACAATAACAATCCTCTAATGAAAAGCATATGTTCCATGCTTGTTTGACGTGTTGTGTTTGTCAAGCTAATTATGCCTATTTACATATATCTGATTGTATGGTGTTGAATTTGTGCACTATTTTACCTGATAGATAGGTACTATAATTTTATGATTATAGGTATTAGCTTTACGCATAAACTAGGGCTGGCTTCAAGCTTTGGAGACCGAGGCGTCGGGAAGGCAACTGCCTCGTCGCCTAAAACGCCTATAACCCGCCTGCATCATACTGGTAATGCTGGCGGAACTCCGGGATAACGGCCGCTCAGAGTGGGGACTCTGTCCGCCCAACGAGTGATCCAAGGAAAGTGAACATGCTGCCGTCCATAGCGAGGTTCAAGAGAGACCACTTGACGGTCTATCCAGAAATGAGGCCTAACAGGCGTGTACAGAGGGAGTTTCGGATTGGTCTTTAAAGAGGTCACGGGACCCCTTCCGTGTGCTTAGTAATCATCGGGGTGGTTTAAGTGAGTTAAACATTTCATACTCCCCATTCTTAGTCTTCATCACACTCTCCAGGCGCTATTTTATGTGTTCCCCCTGCTAGTTTGAGGAGGCTCAGGAAAAGGCTTCCTAGAAGAATTTGGGGGAGGACTTCGCCAGTAGAACATTACAAACTAAATAAAATTTAAATTTTCTAGGTACATGTCCTACAAAGTGGACCGATGACCTGGTAAAGGTTGCGGGAATCCAATGAATGCAAGACGCACAAGACCGTTCATTGTGGCGACACTTGGGGGAGGCCTATGTCCAACAGTGGACGTCTTTCGGCTGAAATGATGATGATGATTTTTTTTTTTTTTTAGGTGGGAAAATCATCTTATGACAAATCTCGCTCTTGGACGGAGCGAGAGATAGTGTCAGACTTTTACTGACTAAAAACCCACTCCTGTTCCTTCTTTGCCTTCGTCCCAGGGCCCCGGGTTTCGCTTTCACACTACCCATGGCCCCAGTAGGCTTCGACCCTCCTGGGCCCCTACGATTTGCTGACATCTCCCTGAGGCGCGCGTGGAACAATACGCGCCGTCGACGACTTAGGCTCGGTCCGGATGGTTACCGGACGATCGGACGGCGAGCCACCCATTGCTCGCCGTCCGCAAGCCCGCGCCTACGGTGGCCGGAAATCGGGATCGGAATCCCGGCGGCGATTGAGGCGTGAGGACCCTTGCCTCACGCGATCGGCCGCCTCCTTTGCTAGCATTACTGTTTCGCAGAAGGAAGCGACCGCCTGCCAGTCCTCCTCGCTACGGACCATGGCCTGTACCAAGGCCCGACGCGAGAGATCGCCGCCGCCGATCGCCCCCACGAGGACACGGCGTTGCTCTGCCCAAGCGGGGCACACCTCCACCGTGTGCTCCACCGTGTCCTCCGGGCGCTCCACACAGTGGCGACACCCGGGCGTGTCTTCCGCACGAATCCGGTGCAGGAACTTTCCGAACTTACCATGTTCGGTGAGAACCTGCGTCATGCGGAAGGTGAGGACGCCGTGAGGTCTTTCCAACCACGAATGGTGATGATGATGAGGTACATGTATTGGTTTATAATGCTATTTTCCCTTTTACTGAAAATTGTGTTTTACAATAAAGTGCAGCCCCGACATACGAGTTGTAGGTTGCGGGTTCAAACCCAGCCAGGATCATTACTTTGTGTAATTTATTTCATCACCACTGCTCTCAAAACGGTGAAGGAAAACATCGTGAGGAAACCGGCATGTCCTAGTACTAAAAATTCGAAGACATGTGACATCCACCAACTATGTAACCATTACGGTCCATTCTCTCTCCTAGAGAGGAGGCCTGAATCCCAACAGTGGGAACATTATAAGGCCGACTATACTATGCTATGCTATGTGTTTTTCAGCAGTGGGAACATTATAAGCTGACTATAAATTATGCAAATCTACATTAATTAAGCGAAGAGGTATAATCTTAAAAAAATATCAGCTTAATATTAAATTACTAAGTAACTAATCTCATGAGTAAAGTAAATAACAGTACAATTAATATAACAAAAGACCTTGAACTCAATTCCAACTAAAGATAAACTCTGGTAAGGGTAAAGAATCATGAAAAATTATTGAGTTCTTTATTGAATGGAAGCAATACCCTTCGTCACTAATTATTATCTTAGAAAATACTGATCTGACTACGAAGATTTCGTTATTTTTTATCCCATAAACAAATGTATGGTTTCTTGTTTTGGTGAAAAATCATCTGATCCTCCATTAAATTACTTCTCTCGCTCTGGGTGGAGTGAGAGGGAGGGGGGGGGGGTCAGACTTTTACTAAAGGGCCTATTACACTACGCGATATTCAGCACACGATATTCAGACTGTCTTATTTTTTGTTCCGAGTAAGACCGGTCTAACCCTTATTACACTACGCGACATCGACTAAGTCTGACTGAATATCGAGTAGTGTAATAGGCCCTTTTCTAACCCATCATCGTGTTCTTCCTGTTGCTCTTTGCGTTCTAGGGCTACGGTAACTATTTCGAACAATCCCGCAACCCACGAGGACACAGTAACCTCTCGAATCCCGATACATAAATATTATGGTTCCTGCAGACCTCTAGGGCACGCAGTTAAAACGCGGAAAAAAGTTAGTGAATGATATTAAAGGTTTACAATTTTATTTACTTTTTGTTTAGCACAAAAACTTACAGAAAAACCTGTCTTGTGATTGAAGGAAATGTTTAAATTGTTACATAGCCTTGAGTAGGTCACTTTTGATTTATTACCTAGCTCGTCAAGCTCGTAATACAGCACAATACCATTTGTCACAATTAGAAGTTTTTTTTCGCGGAACCCTGAATCTATATTCAAATAAAAGCGAAATGCTACTCACTGAGAAATAAACAGAAACTATAACACGTACAAACTTTAAATTTGGCAGGTAGGATCCTTATAGGGTGTAGACATCCGCTAAGAATGGATTTTACAAAACTCCACCTCTAAGGGGGTAAAACGGGGGTTGGAAGTTTGTATGGAGAAACTTATTTTCACGCGGCAGAAGCTAGTCTTTTTATAAAATAAAAGTAGCAAAAATTACTCTTTATAGTGTTATAACTCTAACATCAGCTATCTGCCAGTGAAAGTCCAGTAAAAATCGTTCCAACCATTTCGGGAATTAGCCGTAACAAAAAGACAGACAGATTGACTGAAAATTGTATTTTTGTTATAGGTATCGAATATACTTTCTTATGCATTTAGTTAAAAAATATTATTTTGATGTTACAAACAGACACTTCAATTTTATTGAAGAGTCTGTTGAGACCCTCAAACGGCGCAAATACTGTAACCTTATTGGTAATTACAGTTTTGAGTCGTTTGGCGTCGAAATGCTTGGATCATAAGGTCCGAGTGCGCGTCTCCTTTTCAAGGAAATTTCACGTTTGACTCGTTCATTGACTCGTTCTTCGCCCAAAGAATTAGCATTGCCATTCACCGTGGCAATGCTGCCAGCCTTCTGGGCACATTTCCGGATGACAGCGATGTGGTGAAGTGCTTCCTGAGTGTAATAGGAATAGTTAGGTTTTAGTATAAATAGTTTAGTTAATATTTAAGTTTTATATAAGAGAGTGTTTACAATTTGCAAAATAAATATTTCCATTGTTTATAATTTAAAAAAAAAAAATTATGTAACAAAATTCCCGTTGTAAAAAAAAATATTTATATGAATTTTTATATGTAGGTATATTTGTCATGTATGTGTAGATATCTAAGATAGAAGATGTATCAACAGTAATGTTATACTTTCGTCTTAGAAAGTACCTATTACACCACTCGATATTTTACATACGGTCTTAGTCTATGTTTATCTATTTATCTCATCGTTCTGTTTCACTTTACACGACATTGGTACAAGGTCATAATTTGCGCTTTTTCTCGTGTTCGTGTGACACTATATAGACTAAGACTGTCTGAATATCGAGTGGTGTAATAGGCCCTTTAGATCAGAAAACTTGTTATAATAAAGTTGTTTTTAATGGGCGGGTAATCATCAAATAAGTCGATACTTACAATAATGGTGTTAAGCATCGACAACGGCCAAACAGGCCTCCCGTTACAATAAACCGTTAAAGAGAGAATTGTCGAAGTAACAACGTTGTAAGTAGACTGATTGAATGGTGACTTTTTTCTATGCTTGGGTGATGCGAGGGGGAGTGCCAGGCTTTTATTTACTAACCACCCCCTCCCCTTTTACTTCAATTGCTCTATACCGCTGTGCTTCTTTACGACAATCCGTTGGCCGGTAGAATGTTGTCTTCAACAACACCATTGAAGTTATACGTGTCCATGTATAGGAGGTCAACTTTTGAAAGTGAAAAAGAACCTGAATTATTAGTGACAGGAGACGCCCCGGTCGTCGGAACTCGCAGGGCGACCCCGAGTCCGACGAGAAATGGGTAGCTCGCTGTCCGGCCGTGCGGACCGAGACCGAGGCATCGACAGCGCGTAGTGTTCCACAAGCGCCTCAAACAGGTGTTAGTAAAACTGTAGGGTACCAGCCGGGCCGATGCCACGCTAGTGTCACAGGGAATTTCTGAAAAGGAAACCCTGGGGTTCTACAACGCAAAGAGCAACTGAAGAACACAGGTGTGGTTTAGTCAATAAAAGGCTGGCACGCCCTCTCGCACCACCCTAAAGCGAGAGAAGTCTGGATGATTTCCCACTTGAAAAAAAAACACTCTCACTAAGAGTCCGATTTGCGAATTTAGGAGGATAAAGTCATTTAATTGCACTTAATGTTGAAATTAGAACAATACAGAATATTATAAATTGATTTGATTCCAGTTAATACCTACCAATGTTCACATTTTCCTTTTGTGTAACATATTTAGAATTGTTTCATTGAATAAGTACCTATTGATTCAGTATTAAGTTATAATAACTTCTAAGAGGACAATAAATAATAATAAAAAAAAATATTGTTTAGTACTTTCAACACTTTCAATGCAAATTGAATATTTAATGCAGCAACAAGTATAAGAGCAACATTGGTTTCAAGCATTGATAATAATTGATTGATGTACTGAATCTGCATTTACTTAAATTTTTTTTTAATGGTTTATTCAAAGCAAAGTTACAAATACAAAACTCTGCAGACTCATTGATTTATTTTCCATTTCAATTCACTTTTCTATTGTACTGTGCCGATTGGTCTGCAACACTGTTAGACCTTTCATATCTATTTATACTTAAAATAAAAATCAAAAGTTATTTTTTAAAAGTAACATGGAGATTCTTATTTCTTTAGGAATCTACCAATAGGAACTATACATTGGCTTCTGTAATTTATAAATGCCCATGTGTGCCTGTGATTTTTTTTGTGCTTTTGCTCAGTTATATTTTAAGATAAGGTACCTTTAAATGTCCGTAGTCTAGTATAAGTTATTACTCACTATTAAAAATAAAAGGAAGAAGATAAAACTATTGAAATGAATGAGAATTTAATCTTGTATTATTCTATTAATATCGATCGTGCACGCGTCCCACCCGGACCAAGCGCTGGAGGCGGGAACCCTGGGTCCGATTCAGGAGTTTCTGTGGAAGCTGCTGATGGAGACCCCGGATCCACTGCCCCGCGTGAATGTCGGGAACATGGTCGGAGGGGCGCTGCACGTCAGCTGCGAGGGACCCGACGCGGTTAAGTGGCTCCGCGCCGTCGACGGCCGGGAGGTCAGTGGCACCAAGCTGCGGGTGCTGGAGGCAAAGGACCTTCCGAAGCCGATCAAGATGGCGTGGAAGTCGAAGACCTTCAAGGGCGCCGACCTCGCCAATACCTTGAGGCTGCTCCAGCGCTTCAACCCGGCACTGCACACAGATGGGTGGAAAGTGCTGAAGGTTGACGTGGAGCCAACCACGACACGCCGGATTGTCCTTATGGACAAGGTATCCGCGGACGCCATCAGGGAGGCTGGCTACACACTCCACTCAGGACTGGGGCCGAGCCAGTTCAAACTGCTGGAGGACGCGGATAGAAGGAGGGAGGACCAGGCCAAGGAACAGGCCAAGGAACCCCCAGCGACCTCGGCTGCACCGGACGCCCCTAGTGGGGAGGTGAAGGAGGCCTGCGTCGAGGAAGTGGTCCTAAGCTCGGAGGAAGATGCCTTCCTCGCTGAAGAGCGGGCCAGCGACGGCGCAGGAAATTACGAGGACTACCATCCAGCGATGGAACTGGACCACGCGTTGACGACGCGCGGGGGACCTAGCGGGACTGGCAGTCCTCAAACTGGACCCCAACTGCCCGGACTCAGATGAGGACAGGGAGGCGGGGGTGGACAGGCAGTAGCAGGAAATAAGATGGCTGCTATAAGGTTTGTACAAATCAATCTACAACACAATAAGGCTGCGACTGCCCTTCTGGCGCGCGAGCTAAACATGTTAAAATATGACATAGCTCTAATACAAGAACCTTACATTTACAAAGGGGAGATTAGAGGCCTGGGCAGGACTGGAGGTATTGTACACTACCAACGTCATGACCTAAATGCAAGGGCTTGCATCTATGTCAGGAATGGCCTAGATGCGATTCCCCTGCACAATTTCTGTTACAGGGACCTGACAACCATCAAGGTCCCTCTAAGAGAGGAGGAGGGAGGCGGAGCGCTGATACTAGCCTCCGCATACATGCCGTATGAAGCCGAGGACCCCATCTCAGCGAACCTGAGGGAACTCGTGGAACACTGCAGCCGGGAGGGCCTGGACCTGATCATAGGCTGCGACGCCAACGCACACCACGTCACTTGGGGGAGCACCGGCAATAACAGGAGAGGTGAAAGACTGCTGGACTTCCTGGTAAGCTCACCTTTACAAATTATAAATAATGGCAATAGGCCCACGTTCGTCAATGCTAGACGAGCGGAGGTGATTGACCTAACAGTAGCTACTAATAGGGCTAGTAACCGCATAAGCGAATGGCACGTACCAAACGAGATCTCACTCTCAGACCATAGGTATATTTGCTTCAAGTACAGTACCCGATGGAAAAAGGAACTGGTAACAAGGAGGAACCCAAGACACACCAATTGGAACTCCTACACGAAAGACTTGAAAGTGGAACTTGGGGACCCCAAGGGAAAGCTGAATTCAGCAATTGATGTAGAATTTGAGGCGGGGCGAATATCCGAAGCCGTTCTGAGCGCTTGGACAAATAATTGCCCCGAAAAGGTAGTACAAACAAGAAAGGAACCATGGTGGAACTCTGACCTAGCTAGGCTACGGAGGGAAACTAGGGCCGCCTTCAATCGTGCTAAGGCTCTCAAAAATTTTGAGATGTATGCTATAAAGCTAACGGAATATAACAAGGCTGTACGCAGGGCCAAAAGGAAGGCATGGAGGGACCACTGCGACAGCATTGGCAGCATTCCAGATAGCATGAGGCTGTCGAAGGCTATGGCCACTGCAAAGGTGAATCCACTGACATCCATCAAGGATGGGAGTGGCAAACCGACAGAGTCGGGAGGTGACACCCTTGAGATAATGTTCAGAACGCACTTTCCCGGCTCATTCGCAGCTACCGACACGGCGGACTCGTTAAGCTTAGACGACATTAAGTCAAAAACAACGAAAGCCGACTGGGACGCCGCGAAAAAGGTAGTAGGGCAGAATGGCATAAAGTGGGCCCTGGAAAGCTTCAAGCCATACAAGGCCCCGGGACCAGACGGAGTGTACCCAGCCCTTTTACAAAGAGCGGGGAACATACTGGAACCGCATCTGGGTAGACTATATAGAGCATGCATCGCCTTTAGCTACATACCAAAGGCGTGGAGACAGGCGAAAGTAATCTTTCTTCCCAAGCCAGGAAGAGCGGACTATGAGGACGCTAAGTCATACAGACCTATAAGCCTGACATCATTCTTCCTAAAAACTCTGGAAAAGCTTGTAGATAGGCATGTCAGGGAGGGAGCGCTGAAAAAACAACCGCTTCACAGGATGCAAAACGCATACCAGCCTGGTAAGTCAACAGAAACGGCGCTACACCAGGTCGTAAGCCGTGCCGAAAAGGCGCTAGAATGCAAAGAGATATGCCTAGCAGCCTTTCTCGATGTAGAAGGCGCGTTCGATCGCACTACTTTTAGAACGATACGAACAGCTGCAGAGAAACATGGCATAGACCCTACCATTTGTGACTGGATGGACAATATGCTGAAGGGCAGAGTTATAGAATCAACACTGCTAGGTGAGACCAAAAGGGCGCATGTCACAAGAGGATGCCCTCAGGGAGGCGTACTCTCGCCAACGCTCTGGTGTTTGGTGATAGACGAGCTGCTAATAGAATTGAACAAAGGACCAACGTACACGGTTGGATATGCAGATGATCTCGTGATACTTGTAAATGGAAAATTTCCCAACATTGTGTCGGGGATCATACAGGAGAGATTAAACATGGTTGAAAGGTGGTGTAAACTCAACCACCTATCCATCAACCCAAGCAAAACGGTGATTATCCCGTTTACCAGAAGGAGGGACCTAACAACAATGGGTGCCATAAAGCTCTACGACACCGTACTAGAGCTGTCCACAGAAGTAAAATATCTAGGAGTAATTCTAGACAGCAAACTCACGTGGAAAAGCCATGCCGAAGCGACAGCAAACAAGGCTCTAAGAGTATTTGGCATGTGTCGCTCTGCTTATGGGAAGACATGGGGCCTTAGACCCCAGGTTATCAAATGGATATACACCATGATGGTGAAACCGCTGATCACATACGGGAGCATCGTATGGTGGACCAGAACCAAGCTGGCAACTTGCAGACAGGCCCTAAGCAAAGTACAGCGGACTGCCTGCATGGCCATTACAGGAGCATTTAGAACCACGCCAACTGCGGCGATGGAAACGATGCTCAATCTCACCCCTTTACACATTGAAGTGGAACTAGAGGCGAGGAGGGCCATTCATAGGCTTAGAAGTATGGGGCACTGGACGAACTCCGGATGCAAAACAAACCATACAAACACAAGACCAAACAGGGAACTTGACTGGATGATGGACATGGGATGTGACAAAATACATACCGTTCAAAATCTCAAAAAGGAGTTTAAGATATACATTCCGAGTAGGGAGGAATGGAAAGGTGGGATGAAACCCCACAAAGGGAAAAACCAGGTATGGTACACGGATGGTTCTAAAATGAACACCGGTACAGGAGCGGGGGTACATAGCGACAACTGCAATCTCAGCCTAAGTTTGGGCAAACTGGCGACGGTATTCCAAGCAGAAACCTATGCTATAATCGCATGTGCGCAGGAAATACTAGACAGAGGCACCGAAGGGGACACTGTCTACATTTTAAGCGACAGCCAAGCAACACTTAAGGCACTCACGTGCAATAGAGTGGACTCTGGGCTCGTACTAAACTGTATTAAAATACTTAATCGGCTAGGTAGGCGCAACAAGGTCAGACTGATCTGGGTGCCAGGCCACACAGGAGTAGAAGGCAATGAAAGAGCCGACACTCTAGCAAGAAAAGGATCCGAGACACCCCTACAAGGACCGGAACCTTTCATAGGACTCTCACCAAGGGTCATCAACCAAGCATTGAAAAGGGCTGCGTTAGAAATACACAGCACACACTGGCGCAACACAACAGGCCAGAAGCATGCAAAGCTATTTCTTAATGACATAGATAAGGCATGGACCCAAAAACTATGGAGGTACAGCAGAACACAGCTCCGAATAATCACAGGAGCCTTCACGGGGCATTATGCCACCAACAAACAGCTCTACAACATGGGACTAGCAAGCGACCCGACTTGCAGGATCTGTGGAGAGGCAGAGGAGAATATGCTACACTTACTGTGCGACTGTGCAGCACTAGGCTCCAAAAGACTAGAGTATCTGGGCCAACCATTTCCTAGGCCAGAGGACTATAGGCTCAGCCCCATCAAGGCCATACTGGGACTCATGACGAAGGTGCACGGGAGGCTGGGGTTTGAGTAGAAGGGAGGGGGACTAGCACAAAAGATCCAGTAGGGTCGAAGTGCTCTGGTTTTCAAAGCCAGCCCCACAACAAGATAAGATAAGATAAGATTCTATTAATATGTAAATTAAATGTATATTAAATTCAATGCCATTTTGCATATCTGCCAGTATGTCACAGTTCCACTTTTTAGTACTTAAAGTGATTCACAAAGATTCCACCAACTTGTATGATTAATTCCTATTATTCTGAATATAATCTATATATATATATATATATATATAAAAAGAAACTAACTGCCTGACATATTAACACACAGCTGAAATTGTTGGTTCTAGGATTGTGAAATTTTACACAAGGTTTCTTTTCATAATATAGGTAAGCTAAGAAGGGGTTTTCTAAAATTCACCCCCTAAGAGGATGAAACGGGTGTCCAAAGTTATATGGAGAAACCACCTAACACACAAGCGAAGCTGCTGGCAGAAGCTAGTCCATATATAAAGAGAGAAACTGATTGACTGACATATCAACATACAGCCAAAACTACTGGGACTAGGAGCATGAAATTTTGCATTAGGTATTTTTTATGACATAGATGAGCACTAAGAGGGTTCAAAGTTTGTATGAAAAACCTACTAGCATGAGGGCTGAACCACTGGCAGGAGCTGAAAACTTATATTGTTCTATAGAATAATATCAATGACGAACAGACAATTACAAGGATGTTGGGGTAAATTAATTATTTACGGAGCCAGTCAGTAATTATTATTAACAATGTTACAAACAGTCACAAAGACCTTGAGATTTAAGAGAATTTCTCTTATTGTTTTGAGTTGAATGAATGATAAATGGTAAATGATATTTATTTTGTAAATAGGTTTAAAAAACACTGTTACACGTCAATTTTTTTTTTCGTCATTTTTAAACTAGATGAGGCCGGTGTTTCCTAGCTGACTACCCTGAGAAGAAACACCAAAACAAACTCAGGGGTCAAAGTCTCTTTTAAAGTCCATACAGTAAATATGTAATGGTCAAATCACATGAGAACCATGCAGATTTGTCTGAAATGGTCTTTTGAAGAAAGAACCATACAAATTTGAGTGGACCTGTCCAGTCAGTGCAAGCATTTGTCAGTATTCGTAAAGCTCAACTCAGGACTACTAAGGAGCTCAACGACTTGACGAACAATACCAAAGAAAGGATATTTGGGTAGGCCACAGAAAATACTCAATTGCCAGACATATTTTAAAATTACTGAAAAGGAAAAAAAAAAAATTGACAAAAATTAATAGAGCAAAAAAAAAAAAAGGCCAATTGCAAAATAAAAATAATCTACAATATCAAATTGTAATAAATAATAATAATAAAAAGCACACTTGAAAATAAAACAAAAGAAAAAAATTATAATAATTAGACAACAGTATTGTAGTGCGTACCGGAGCAGGTCAATCCCAAGCCTTTTGGTCCTCAACATAGTCCTTTACACTGTAAAAAGCCTTTTGGCAAAGTTTTCGCTTTACAAATAATTTGAATTTATTAAGGCTTAATTGTTGAATATGACGGGAGTTTTAGAATATTGAAGAAATAAAAATATGTTTAATTAAATTTAATTAAAATTCATTTATTTCGGAAACCAGTCCATATTAATTACATTTGAAATCACATCATATTAGTCCTATACATATTTTCTATGCTTTTTATTAGTTCATTAAATCCCAAGTGAACGCTCAATAGGTTAATAAACAGACAACTTAGTTACACTGCACACTTATGTAAACAGACAGTTGCCAGCATACACACAAACCTGTTCAAATCAAATGCTCTGTGAGGAGAAATTGGTTTCTTATAAGAATAAAATTTGAATGTGGATATACAACGTGTAACAAAAAGGGTATATACATACCAAGTGCACGGCTTCTTGATAAGATAACAAACGATACGGGAAGGGTTTTCTAACATTATGTTTACATGGTAGGAAATTATGAATTATTTCAATACACATGATACCAGAAACCGAACATTTCAAACTGAAATCAATACATCACTAGCAAAAAGTCAGCTGATCGGTGTCAGTGAACTGTTCATGAATAAAAACAAACCTCTTACTCCTGGTACTTTTTCAAACAGTGGATAAAGGGTTCCGGATGTTTATTTTTCTTAACAAATTTTTTCAAAGGAAAATAGTTTTGAGAAGAAAAATGTTTTTTTTTTTTTAGTTGAGGAGACTAAGTAGATAAGGGTATTCGTGTGGTTATGGAATAATTAGGTATCTATCTGGTATCTACGTGAAACAATAAGAAATACCTACTTTTTTATTGTTTTACGTAAATAGGATAGCAAACAAATGAGTGAACGTAACAATTGTCGACAAAGTAATCTACCATAGAATTGAGTAGGTACCTACAACACAGTAAATAATACTTACCTAATTTAGTAACTACATTCCTACAAATGTTCTTACGTACCTAATTCTTTTTATGTCGGTTGCCATACATAGTAGGCACTTAGTTTGCGAGAAATTAATTACTTGATTAACGTGCGAAAGACGCCACGAAAAAGGATTTCATATCATAATATTTGAACCCAAAATATCATTTCTAAGCAACTTATGTCTCTCCTAGTACAAATAAACTACCAGTGGGTTCCGTTCTTGAATTTAATTTAATTAGAGGACTTTAATAAGTTGGTACTTTTTTGCAGAGTTGAGATGATTTAAATCATGGATTTTAATAAGTAATTTAAATCTCAATTAAAATCAAATGATATAAAAAAAAATCGTTGATTTAAATCGACTTTTTTGTTATAACACAATTTAGTTTAACTTAAAACGCATACATTGATAGTGATACACTCTTTAAAATAATGTTTGTGAACAACAAGCCATGCCAAAAACTAGAGCGAGTGCGCGCGCCGCTTTTAGAGGAGACTCTAAGTAGGTAAGGGTATTCGTATGGATATGGAATAATTAGGTACTCGTACCTACCTATCTGGTATCTACGTGAAACAATAAGAAATACCTACTCAATTATTGTTTTACGTAGATAGGATAGCAACAAACAAATGAGTGAACGTAACAATTATCGACAAAGTAATCTACCATAGAATCGAGTAGGTACCTACAACACAGTAAATAATACCTAATTTAGTAACTACATTCCTACAAATTTACTTACGTACCTAATTCTTTTTATGTCGGTTGTCATACATAGGTAGGTACTTTTTTTTTTCGCTGGGAAAGTCATCTTATGACATCCCCCGCTTTTGGGTGGGCCGGGAGATAGTGTTAGTCTTTAACTGACTAAAAACCCACTCCCGTTCCTTCGTTGTCTTTCGTACCAGGGCTGAGTCTTCCTTTCATAATCAGACCCTTGGCCCCAGTAGGCTTCTACCCTGCTGGGCCCCAACAGTTGCTGACATCTCCTTGAGGCGTCGTCGTCGACGACTTGGGCTCGGTCCGGACGATTATCGGACGGTCGGACGGCGAGCCACCCATTGCTCGCCGTCCGCAAGCCCGTGCCTACGGTGGACGGAAATCGGGATCGGAATCCCGGCGGTGGTTGGGGCGTGAGGACCGTTGCGTCACGCGATCGGCCGCCGCTAGCATTACTGCTTCGCAGAAAGAGGCGACCGCCTGCCACTCCTCCTCGCTCCACGGCCTGTACCAAAGCCCGGCGTGAGAGATCGCCGCCGCCGATCACCCCCACGAGGACACGGCGTTGCCCTGCCCAAGCGGGGCACACCTCTACCATGTGCTCCACCGTGTCCTCCGTGCGGTCCAAACAGTGGCGACACCCGGGCGTCGCTTCCGCACGAATCCGGTGCAGGAACTTCCCCCGCCATAGGTAGGTACTTAGTTTGCGAGAAATTAATTACTTGATGGACGTGCGAAAGACGCCACGAAAAAGGATTTCATATCATAATATTTGAACCCAAAATATAATTTCTAAGCAACTTATGCGTCTCCTAGTACAAATAAACTCCCAGTGGGTTCCGTTCTTGAATTTAATTTAATTAGAGGACTTTAATAAGTTGTTACTTTTTTGCAGAGTTCAAATGATTTGAATCAATTGATTTTAATAAGTACTTTAAATCTCGATTAAAATCAAATGAATTAAAAAAAATCGTTGATTTAAATCAAAACCTTTTTTTCTTATAACGTCGAAATTAATACAATTTAGTTCAACTTAAATGCATACATTGATAGTGATACACTCTTTAAAGATAATGTTTGTGAATAACAAGCCATGCCAAAAACTAGAGCGAGTGCACGCGCCGGGCAGCTCATTAAATTTTTCAAAATATTAGACACGCAAGCGTGCGACCCACGCCGCTTTTAGATGAGACTCTAAGTAGGTAAGGGTATTCGTATGGATATGGAATAATTAGGTATCTATCTGGTATCTACGTGACAATAAGAAATACCTACTTTTTTATTGTTTTACGTAGATAGGATAGCAACAAACAAATGATTGAACGTAACAATTGTCGACAAAGTAATCTCCATAGAATCGAGTAGGTACCTACAACACAGTATGAACTAATACCTTTGTCATAGATAATACCAACAAGTACAAAGTAAATGAAACCTGTCAAAATACTGTCAAATGTTACGAAATAATATCATTTTTTTTTTTTTTCTAATCAACGCTTGCGCACATCGTCACACGTCTGCGTAATTACTTCTAAGACATACTATTATACCTTTTCTACAAAAATATTATAAGCTTATAACTCAGCAGCCGGTATGGTACAGTTTAGCCAGTTTAGTCTTAATTTATCTTTTCAAAATAAATGAAAAACATGCAAAAGTACTAGGAGTCCATAAGAAACGAGAATTGTTATTGCTGAATTTAACAGCGGCTTGCGCAATCACAGATCCCTAATTTCCTTTCAGTATGATATTGAATACGATAAATTATTGTATCCCTGTCGCACGCGCCACCTGCGTGTATTATGTGAGAGAGATGGCAATGTTTCCATCGTTCGTTCGGCTACTCCCTTTGGCGGCATGCGGCATCTTTGAGCGCGCCGAAAGGCTAGCCTAAAGTGAAATTAGGTAAATAAATAAAGTAAAATTTTGCATTAGTGGACGACCAATAATCGTACATTGCAGTCGCATATCCGGTTCGGTGCTTGTGATTAATTGTGGTTGTGACAATCGTATGATGGTGTAAAGTAATAGTGAATATTATGAGATGATGTTGTGTGTCGGAAGAGAGGACGGTAATGTGCGAGCTGCTCGCAAACTTTATCGTCGCCGATTTATCGAGGGTAGGCCAGAAGCTGAGTGTCGACAGCTTCCTTCGGTGGCGTGTTTCCATCGGATGGTACTTCGTCTGCACCAAACCGGTTCCTTCAACGCTCCTGGTTTAGGGGGTCGCCCGAACACTACCGATCCAGAATTTGAGGAAGCCGTACTGGAGCATTTTGAAAATAACCCGCGTACTAGCACGTGGCGAGCTGCATTAGCGCTGGATGCCTCAAACCATATGCAAGTATGGTAAGTGTTGCACAATGACGGTCAGCACCCATACCATTTCCGTCGCACCCAGGAGCTGATACCTGCAGATTTTTTGCCTCGCGTGACCTTCTGCGAGTGGTACTGCAATCAGGTAGAAGCTTCGCCAGATTTTGTTTAGTTGTCATCAATCACATCGAACCACATCTTTAAAAATGTAAGTTGAATTATTATTTTTCATTTTAATATTTACTTTGCTCGGACTATGGAAAAATATTTCCATTATTGATTGTTATTATTTATTTATCATTTTTTATTTTAGTTAATTTTTAGTCCGCCTTTGTACAGTGTTTCTTACTAGTGCATAAAGTTTTAATAAATAAATAAAATAAATAAATATTTTTTGAGACAAAATTTTAGGTAGACAGGTACTAGGCGAACAGAGCGTCTCATGCAAGCGCGCGCCGCGGGCAATCTCTATCCCTAGCTATTGTGTAAAAGGGGAAACCCCGTTTAAACAATGGCGATTGGCCGAGGCTGGGCCCACGTGTAAACGCAACATCAAAATTAGGTAGACAGGTACTAGGCGATCAGATTTACAGAAGAAATGTTTCGTAATATTAGCAAGTGACGTGGAATGTTATTGACCCTCGTAGTGTCGTGACACGTTTGTTATGATTTGAATTCAAGAATCATACGATACCAAGAATTTGGTATCAATTCTTTGAGTAATTCATTTTGAGCTGAAACTTTGTATAGAGATTCTATACCACCTATAATCTTCACCGCTTCTTGATGTATATACCCTTTTTGTTACACGTTGTATAATTTAGAGTAAAAATTAAAGATTATGTTGCTTACCTCACTGCTCTCATATCCATCAGGATTCAATGAAGGCATCAAGTGTATATCAGTCGTGTTCAACAGCTTCGTGACTCGGTCATTTTTCCCATAGTTGGCCAATAAATATTGGGCCAAGTATATCATCAACTGGCGGCCAACAGACTCATCACCGTGCATATTGGCCACATACTTGACCGACGGCCGCTCATAATGCGGCGTATTGACATCCTCGCTTATTTGTAGCACCAACAGTTGCCGTCCTTGCACTGACTTCCCGATAGAGTACGATTTGATTAGGTCCGGGTACGTCGATTCCAATTCACTGATTAACTTCACTAAATCATCATATTTTGGATATTTAGGGGACACAAGGAAATGTTCATCGTTCTCCTCGATAGATCGGGGCACACAGCTATCAATAAATAGCGCAAATAACACAAATAAACACGTGTGGACTAGCAACATGTTTGCCCCTCTATATAGAGCCAGTCATGTGCGCGAGGGTATTTACCGTTGACAGACGATGTAGGAACGTAAACACTACTTTATCGCCGTAAACATGGTAAGCGGGACGACGTTTAATGTAAATTAATTACAAAAATGATAAGAAAGGCAACAATAGGTATTTGTACGCTTTGACAGCTGACGCATTTCATTGTTCGATGACGGCCAAGCGGAGAAATGCTGTGTTGCCTGACATGTTGGTCATTTTACCATAATTTTATTTTAATTATTTCAATAAAACTCCTGTTACCGTCTGTTGCTATCAATGTGAAAGTCCTATATTCAATCATCGCACTTACTTGTCCTTAAAGTTATGGTGTTATGGTATCCCAATTCAGTCCAATCAATTAAAATAAGAAGTGATCTTGATTCTTTCTTAGAATACAATGCAAAATAAAAATAGTTTATTTCTCACCATTCGCATTCACTAATCTGCACTGGGCTCGTGTGGCGGATTACGGCCCATTTCCTCTCCTAGAAAGAGGAGGCCTGAGTCCCAGCTGTAGGAACATTAAAAGGCTGATTATGCTTTATATCCTTATGCTTATTTCTTACCATTAAAAAATATATTTTAGAAGGTACATACATTATAAAAAATATAAAATTTCTGTGGTGGTTATAAAGGGACAGAGTATTGACCAACCCCCTGAACTAGGCGGGAACTTGTATCTCAGGGGATATGGATTCAGCTATTACATTTTGCTTCATATTAGGACATTTGTGTGTCACTGTTATAGAAACAGGGTACCATAAAAAGTGAATGGGTTTGTTGGTGAGCTTAAAGATAAAGTTAAAATGGTGAGTTTTTTGGTAGGTAATACAACGTAAGACAAATTATCCTTAAATCTTTTGCGATTATCAAAATTACAAAACCGAAACCAAACTAAATTCTAGTTAGAATACCTCGGTTTAAGGTTATTTATTTTATGCTGGTATCATTTTGGGCACTGTGTTCTTTGACGTGTCATTTTAGAAAGCGTTTCGTTTAACGCAATAAAATTCACATCAACTAAATTAATTCCACTGCCCATTTTTTTTTAATATAGCTGTCAGCTGTTGTCCGCAATTACGTCCACGTCAAACTCGTAAAAGTCCATAGATTAGAACTTTATGGGTAGCCTATTCCTGCTATAGCAGCTATCTGCCAAAGTCCTGTCAAATACGGTGCAGCCGTTTCGGAGATCAGCCAGAACAAACAGAAAGATCGACAGAAAGGTAAAAAAATATATCAATTGATTTATTTTATGAGTAGGTACCGCATAAAGTGCTTTAATATCCATCTAGTAAAAAGTTGTTATCTTGACATTACAAACAGACACTTCAATTTTCCACAGGAGACGCCCCGAGCGTCGTGAGACCGAGGCCTGGGCTTGCGGATGACGAACAATGGGTACCTCGCCGTCCGGCCGTCCGATAGGGACCAAGGGACCGAGCTTGAGTCATCGACGGCACGTAGTGTTCCACGCGCGCTTCAAAGAGATATCAACTACTATATATGAAAAGGTACTCTGTGGATATCAACAAAACCGTAGCAATATTGTAAGGCCAAATCCCGCAAGGGCCACAGGAAATATGTCAAATGGATACCGCGGTCCGATATGAAAGATTTGTAATTTACTTAATTTTGAAGGAACTTATAAAAAATCTTCCTATTTGAGATTTTGGATAGAAATAATAAACAAAAAAAAAAATTAGTAAGCTAAGTACAAAATTGCAAGGGGCCAAGTCACTAGTGGTGGAATAAATAAAACAGAATGAAAAATAATGCAGTTTATTTTCTCTTTCGTTTCTGCCGCTATTATCTAAAATCATACAACAAGTATTGTGCGAATAATACAGTAGTAGGTACAGGATAACACAGGAACTTATTCTAACCAATTCACTTACAAATAAATTTTGCCTAATGAAAATATAATATGTAAAATAATGATATTATTTAAAATCTCAAGGTACTGAATATTATGCGTTTGTTGTGTAAAAATTATGTATCTCTTTTTTGATATGGGGATTATAAGCCCATAAATAATTAAGCCCACAAATAGTTGGGCATTGAACAAAAATATTATTAAGATACAAATCACGGCGAATTTAAAATTGGAAACTTGGTCAGGATTCATCATTATTTACTACGAAATCCTAAAATGCTAAATGGAATCAAGCTCATTTTATTATAGTAATAGACGTTTTTTACCCTTAACATAATAAATAAATACGACATAAAAACGAACATGAACACAATTAGACTCTTGGCTTGTAAATCTTTTGGATATGACCATTTTACGCAATCTTCTGTATTAGTAAACTATACATTGATAGCATAAACTTTTCAACAGGTATATTGTAGGATTAGTAAATGACAGATATTGTAAAGCTATGAGGATGAAAATATAATGGACACTTCAAGGTAGAGCTACATTGGGCCCACGTTGGCCACGAACGCTGATCTGGGCGCGTCGCTCTCCATACATTTTATATGGCAACTAGACTTGTAGAGCTACATTAGATCCACGCCACGCGACGCCACACAACGCGCCGCTACGTGCAACTCAGGCGTCGCCCACGTGTGCGTCGGTCTATTGTAGTTCCTACTTTACTGTGTTCGTGCTTTATTTACTTATCCAGTAATGCACATCAAACGGTCATCACCCTGCCCATTGTGTAAATGGCCTTTTTTTGAGGTGGGATGTTAACAATATATCCTCCCGCTCTGGGTGGAGCGAGAGGGATTGACAGACTTTTACTGACTAAAACTTATCAGTGTTCCTTTAGTTGCCCTTTGCGTTCCAGGGCTGAACAATCCTGCAGAAATAGCTTAATGAAGCTACAAATCAAGAGTCGATACATCAAAAAGTAACACAGATACACCTAAATACATAACAAACATAAATAACACAATTTAATGGCAATTACAAAACATTTAGCAGCGATCAGTTACTCTTAAATTCATTTATTTAATCTAAAAATAACAACAACATACAGGAAATATACAAAAAATATTACATCTGTTTACGAAAAAGTTTTATTTAAATGTAGAAACATCGATAAATGCGTAGAAACTAGTAAGTATGTACATTTTGTTTAAAATAAGGCACGTGATGTGTTTGTTTCACGTTCATACTTTAGACGACCACTGACCACTAGTAATGTGAGTGGCTTCGCTCGCGTGAAAGTAGAATTGTCTCAAGCAAACATACTGCTGAGGTAAAAGATATCCTATGTCTTATTCCAGGACAAAGTTTACCCATGTGACAAATTTGATCCAAATCTGTTCATCTGTTTGAGCGTGAAGTAGTAACAAACATACAATCTATAAAATAAGTGATTAGGCCACGAAACACGGTGTTTATCGATAACGATATTTTACTGAACAATTTTAGGATCTTGCGAGACACGTCCTCACGCGTATGTCACCGTCACCGGTACCGTACACGGGACCTAACGACTGCGTCAATAGATAGTGTAGAACCATAGATGAAATCTGGGCCAAATAAATAAAAACAATATATGCCTGAAAAGAAAGCATTACGACCAATGAACTGTCGGATTTTGAAGTGTTAATCCAATTTTTTACCGTAATGTAGGTAATTATTAAGACCGTGTGAACGGCCGCGTAATATAAAACATACGCAGGATAATACTATTTTAAAATTAATGCGTCATTTGTGCTGACATTATGCGTCTTTACGGAAATATAATTCCTTGTTAGTGTTAGGAACAAATTGTAGGTAAAATGAGTCTTTTGACTGTGTGGGATTTATAAAGGAGGGTCTACGAGCCGAGCTCAAATTCGTGTAGTGTGGACCCACCCTCTCTAGCCGAGTATGAGCGATATTACCCGAATTTGAGTTCGGCTGCTGCTCCGACCCTCTAATGTAGACCCACCTTTAGATTTTGTGCTTTATGTGCTCTGAAATTACTTATACACACATATAATCACATCAATATTTATAGCAAATTGTTTTGCAACAAGAAATACGTAGTCCTAGCAGCTATTATACTAGAGAAACTTATGCGAAGCTACGCATTAATGTCTTTAAATTTAATTCGTAGAATAATACTCTTTCAGGCTCCCTTATAAACTCATTTAAACATTCTGAACCCCTCAGACAAGTCACCATGTGGAGTTTAGCTGTATTCTTTCCTTAGATTATCTCATAAAAGCTAGCATAATACAAATTTTATTCTCCAAATAATTTATTTGGTTCTTCTGGAAAGGTGTCGAAATATTTTGATTTCTTTTCAAAATATTTGGGAACCGGTAATTATACCACTGACACAAAACAGTTACACCGTTTGGTATACCAAAAAAACATGTTTGCAATATTATTCGTGTTTAACAGTGTAAATATTTAAAATAAAACCAAACCAAGTGCCTTTAAATAATATAATGCATGATTATTCATGCACTATAACATTTACAAACGCTGTTCTTCAGATTTTTTTTATTTTTTTATTTCTTGTATTGACATTCTATCGCATTTTTGTGATAAAGGCATGACCTTTATCAAAAAAACCTGAAATTTCAATAGGTACAATCCTACCAAATTATTTGGAGAGCAAAAACCTTCATATAAACAAGCAATTACATTCTTATAACTATCTCATCATTTCTTCTTTTTCTTATTCTATTTACATCCAAGAAAAACTTAGCTCGTTTCTAGCTTAGTATCGTTTCTATGGCAATGCTACAGGACGGCACAGAACAATACTGCAATAACAATACTATAAAGTCACATCACAACACATAATATTTGAATGTTGAAACCACCACTCTATGTCCTACAGCACAAAGTTAAAATTCCATTACCACGAATATATTTTTTAGGAAATGGACACTTAGTAAACAACTAAAGCTAAAGTCGAGTTGGTGGCAATTGATTCAAACTACCTCGAACTGTAGATTCAAGCATTTCTGAACGCGCTTCTATCTTTGCAACATAGACCTTATTGATGAACCCAAACTAAAAATTAAATAACTGATGACATCCGTCAACCCGCACTGGGCCCGTGTAGTGGATGATGGCCTATTCTCTCTCATATAGAGGCCTGTGAGCCAGCAATGCAAAAGTTATAGGCTGATAAATATCTTAATATCAGCCGTTGGTAGTCGTGTCATGTCAGCTGTCAGTTTTTTAAATTTTGTGAACGCACCCACTTCACTGGAATAATTTCGAGTGTAAAATAATGTTTTTTTTTTCTTTTTCACATAAATAAATAATCATGGCATAGGGGCACATTCGCACGCTCGAGGTGGAGTGCAATGGACTACCATGTATTGACAATCACAATCCACAAATTCATACTACTATATAAAGTTATTTAGTTAACTCGTAAATAAGCAAAGAGAGAAAAAAAATACAAAAATATGTGAATACTTATATACAAGAAGAATGTTTTAAAATCTTTAAAATTAACACCCAAAAGGCACTATCTATTATTATGAAAAGGCAGTACTTTTAATGTTATTAAGGTCTAATATATTTTGAAAATACTTTTAAATATAAAATTAGATAAAACTTCTCATTGTAATTATTTGTTCGATAATAACTGAAATGGTTTGATTCTACTTAAAAGACTTAATTTAATCATCTTATTGTTAAATTTTGAAATATATTTAAGTATACCAGAGCATAAACAAACCCCACAAAACTATTTGTAAATGAATGGCCTTTTGGCTTTATGTAGTCTATGGTATAGAGTTCAGTATATTATGCTAAATACAACAATTCCTTATTTAATAATTTACAAATAGAAAGCTCAAAAAATAGCAATATTACTACAGATATAGGCCACAATGATCAGTTCACACAGATATACTAACTTTTATAAAATCTGCCCAGTACAAGAAAAATATTCTATCCATTTAGAATATGTCCTTTCTTTGTTATGGAGTAAATAGGCATTGTGCTATTGTTTTGAAATAACGCGAAGAGAGCAAAATTACAATGCCTGCCCTATTCGTTTTCTTATTTTATACGTATTTTTTTTTCTTCAGTAGGTCATTTTCTTAAAAGCCAGGTGTCCAAAATGGACACACAATCGATGGGTCATACCAGAGATGCCTGGTTTACAATTTTATTTCGTTTTCATTAGTTCTAAATCAATAATAATTACTCAAATGACAAATAGCATACTTATAAGGATGATGAATAAATCATCCACAAATGCCTTACTTGTATCTTCTGCAAAACCATACCTTAAGTCCTTACAATAAAAGCCACTTCACATAAAACACAAGAAGCCTGTGATCTTTAGGTACCACAGTAAATTCAGTTCAGACTTTGTAACGTCACTACGTCTTATGGATAGGCTGGAACCTCTCCTTCCAGAAGATGTTGGCGAGGATGCCGCCAAGCATCAGAGAGCAGTAGAGTAGGACCGCCGCCCACCATAGACGCTTCTCCCATTTCCTCTTTTCTAGATTTCGGAGTACGCCGATGCCAACTAGGAGGCCTAGAAACAGATAATAAAATGATACGAGTTGAAAATTCGTGTTACTTCGCCCCTTAGGGACACAATTTCCCGAGAAGTGTGGTTGTAAATTGATAAGGCAAAAAATATGTATCCAATATTTTGTAATAATCTTACTAATGGACCAAATATAATTAATTAACATTTTACCCAGAAAATATATTATCCTTATAAAGGCAGCGATACACATGCCTGTATAGCTACAGGCACATTAGAGTGCAAGTAACTTGAATGCCATAGTGACATACACCAATCAGAACTTGTTGTGGTATGGACACTGACATGCCTACTATTTGCATACTTTTGTATCAGTTAGAGGCAAGTTTTTTTTTGGTGGGAGTTCATCCAATGACTTGTCCCGCTCTAGGGCGGACCGGGAGGGCGTGTCAGACTTTTACTGACTAAAACCCACTCCTATGTTCCTTCTTTGCCTTGAGTTCGAGTTGCCGGGTTTCTCTTTCGGAAGCTAACCCATGGCCCCAGTAGACTTTGGCCCTGCTGGGCCCCCTTCTTTAATGCTGACTTCTCTTTAAGGCGCGCGTGGGACACTACGCGTCTACGACGACTCGGGCTCGGTCCGGACGGTTACCGGACGGCGAGCTACCCATTGCTCGTCGTCCACAAGCCCGCCCACACCTACGGTGGCTGGAAATTGGAGTCGAGATCCCGGCGGTTGGGGCGTTAGGAAGTCCACTCCTTCACGCGTACGGCCGCCTCCTTGCTATAGAAAAGTGTATCGTCGCCTTTATGTCCGTACTTTATGCATATGAGCTCATAGCAGTAGTGAATACATACCGGCAATAGCGCCAGCTAAATGTGCCACATAACCGATGTTCTGATCGAGATTGCGCCAGTATCGGTCGTACACCGCGGTCCCAATGTCCACCGAAGCCAGCAGTAAGAATACTAGCAGTTGGATGATCGCGAACTCCATCTCTGACCAGTTCTGGAATGTAACAGTGGAAAGGGTAAGTTATCATCGTGTCAAATTTAAACTGACAACCTCCAAAATTTTAGGAAACGGGCATCTATATATTAGAAGACAAAGCAAAATCCTGACACACACTGATTCGTCAACGCCCACCCCAAATCCTTGGACCTAGAACGCAGAAATTTTGTACAGGGGTGCCTTTTGTCATGTACTAGCTTTTACTCGCGACTTCGTCCGCGTAGAAGTCGAATTTTTTTCTATTAGGGTTTTTTGGTTGTTTTTTATTTTATTTTAATTAATTAATAATAAATAGTTCTTGTCCGCGACTTCGTTCGCGTAGAAATTGGAAATATTTGTAAAGATCAAGTGGAGGTTGTTTAAGATACATCACGCTGATATTACTATTTATTTCCCTACTGGACCAGTCAAAACTGTGGCACTAATTACATTATTGCGAAGAAATTTAACTCGGGAAGATATAAATAAAATAAGGGGCAGCACACACCGAGGTAAGACGCGACGCGAAGCTGCGGATACTTTACCAAAAACTATACAAAAAAAAAAAAACAGTTTAACATAAAACTTTCTCCGTTTTAACCTAGACAACTATAAATAAGTACCAGAATAGAGAAATTTTGTGTAGTAAATAGTGCTAATTTGAAAAGTGTTCGCTTCGTCATTATCAGCTGTCTCTAAGTCACTGTACCTACATACATTTAGATAAATAAAGTTCAAATAAACTATGATGGCTCATCAAACAAAAAAAGGATTTGTTAAAGGGCATTTACATTCATGGTCATTATAATTATGGATATAGCATAGCATAGTCGGCCTTATAATGTTCCCACTGCTGGGACTCGGGGTTCCCGGGAGTGGGCCGTAATCCACCACGCGGGCCCAGTGCGGGTTGGTGGATGTCACATGTCTTCGAATTTTTGGTTCTAGGTCATGCTGGTTTCCTCACGATGTTTTCCTTCACCGTTTTGAGAGCGGTGGTGATGAAATAAATCACACAATGTAATGCGCCTGGTTGGGTTTGAACCCGCGATCTACAACTCGTAAGTCGGGCCGTTACCACTAGGTTATCACTGCTTTGATCTTACTAATTATGGATGTTTGTTTATATTTAAAACCTTAATAATACAAAAACTTATTAAATAAATGTAAACAGTTAAAACAGCTTAAGTTTAAGGTACCTATAACTGATAGCTATAACCTGGGGGTCTTTAAGTCAAGCGTGTGCGTGAATAGATTACTCCTAGGCAAGCGTGTACCATCGACGACTGATGCTAGAACTACACTGCGCATACGTGTGCCACACGCCGATCTGGGCGCGTCGTTCTCCATACATTTTACGTGGAAACTAGACTTGTAGAGCTACACTTCATCCACGCCACGCGACGTTGTTCTACGTACAAATCAGGCGTGTTACACGTGTGGGTCGGTCTAATGTAGTTCTAGCTTTCACAAACGTGTCAATCGCGTTAATGTAAAACAAATTCGCACTAAACACTCTGATCATCGTCTATAATTATTATTTTCAAAACTTACCATGATAATAGTAGCCACATGAGCAGCGATTAACGCGTACACTCCTCCCGAAGCGCCCGCTAGGTACACCTTAGGGTCAGTGAGACTGGTTGCTAAGGAACCTGCCGCCACCCCCGCTAGGTAGACCAGGGTTACTCGCCACCATCGGTGGACCATCTCTAGGGGAACTCCAAGGAACAGTTGCACGAGGAGATTGACTAGAAGGTGGACGACACTGAAATAGAAATTGATAAAATGTTGAGATAGTTTCCGTGAATTAAAAGATGCGCTTTTAGCGATAAGAATCCTACATCACTTTTCCTTCAATTAAGGTCTTTTTTACATAACATGGGTACCCGCACCATCGTATAGCATTGTAGTGTAATATAATATAATCTACAACTATCACACAACGCCGTTTAGTCCCAAGCTAAGCAGAGCTTGTGTTATGAGTACTAGACAATTGATAAATACTTATATATTTCTAAATACATACATATTATACATAAATTACATCCAGACACAGAACTAATGATCGTGCTCATCACACAAAGATTTGTCCTGGGTGAAAATCGAACCCATGACCTCCGGCATAGCAGTCAGAGTCACTAACCACTAAGAAGAAGAAGAAGTGTATCTTTTTTGTAGCTTATATGTTGTATGCACAGTATTCATAATAAAGTATCACACAAATGTTATAAAGGCAAAACTTTGTATGTGTGTATGTTCCTTACTCCTTTCCTATCGAACCGCTGAACGGATTTGGATACAATTTGGTACCAGAAAATACTATTAGATACGATGACCGTGAACATTTTTCTACCTCTTTTCCTCTATATATGCGTAATATAATCCTCTACGTAAATCCGGGAGCGTTTTGGCGAGAAAAATGACGTACGGCCATTAAAGGGATGGCTAGGCGACCTATGATTTGACATTTTTAACGTCATGATTTACAAAATTTGTCACCGAGAATTGAGAAAATGCTAATATCTATATAAAAAAAAATGTACTATTACCAAAAAAAATATTATTGTACAATATTTGCAATCATTATAAATTCTCTATAGACAGGTATCAATTTCGTGTTTGTAATTGCTTAGGTAAAAAAGTTGAAACACAAATATTTATTGTTTGTCGCTCAACTTTAAAAAAAAAAAGTTTTTTTTTAATTGTTTGTATAACAATAGAAGAAAAAAAATATTTGTACAAAATTAAAGACTCAAATGAATCAAAGTATTACATATATATTTTTTTGAATTTTATGATGTACTTTTAAGGTATTTTATACAAGTTGAAAAACGAATATTTTCAAAGGACTAACATGTATGCTATCACCATGAAAATATACTTATAAATAACAGAGCTTCCTTGATTGCAGTATTGTAGTCAAATAAAGAAACCCTGCTGTTTATTATTCACAATGCATTTTGCATTCACAAAACCCACAATTGTCAAGGATTGTGCAAATAAAACTTGCACAAAATTGTTGCAGTTTATACACAAAGAGTGCAATGAAGCATTTTCGAGTCCGGAAATTTGATTAATTTACACTCTAGATTTCCAGTAGTTCTCTTACAAGACAATAACTGTAAAAAGCATTCTGCTTATTTCTCGTGGACTCGTGGTTATTAATATGTCAAACCGTTTTTGGAACGAGAATCTCAAAAAAAAAAATATATTTGGCAAAGGCATATTTTCTGCTGAATTTGGTTGACTACAGCCGGTCACTTGTGAAGTTGTGAACATCAGGATGACAAGTGTACGTCAAAAAACAGTGATTCTATACACATAAAAGTAATGTTCTAGCAATGTGAGGAATATGCATAAAATTTAAAGCAATGTGCTTTTATAAAACTAGAGTTATTTAAAAAACTTTAGAGCCACCAGTCTGATATCAGAATGACGGGTATGAAAACACTAGCGTAGCAATGTTCCGGCAATGTGCTCGAAGGTACCAAAAGCAGAATCAGATGCGACAATGCGACTATGCGGCATAAGGTTTAAAAGTAATTTTGAAAATAAAAACTCTCGATTTAAACGCCTACTTATTTTATACTAGCATTCACGACCAAATGTATGGAGAAACATTTATGCCAAGGCGTTTCCTGGAGAACATCAGGATGATAAGAGTACGTCAAAAAACAGTGATTCTATACACATGAAAGCAATATTCTAGCAATGTGAGGAATGTGCGTAAAATTCATAGCAATGTGCTTTTATGAAATTAGAGTTATTTAAAAAAACCTTATTGATTCGCCAGTCTGATATCAGAATGACCGGTGTATTTTTAATCTAAGCAACTAAAGGAACATAGGTAGGTTTTAGTCAGTGAAAGTCTTAAGCTCCCTCTTTCGTGCCAAACCCTATCGAAAGCCTTCAAGATATTATGGGAGACGGCAACTGGCAAGCGCTTATCCAAGCCTCTCGATGGCCTTACTCTAGATGTGAACGGTATACGCTAGACGATCCCAATAGACCGATTTTGGCGGAAGCCATGTTACCGTTCACTGAAGATGTCGTTAGCTAGGTATGCCAGAAACTTCTTGTTAAGTACCCGTTCCATACTCTTACAGAGGATGGATGGCATTCTTTAATGTGCAGTACACATCTGTTAATGTAAGCTTATGAGTTCTATAACGAGGCTCTATCATAAAGGGGACGAAATACTGCCCCCCTAGCCAAGTTGCGATCGTTTCGTTTGCGTCGAACGCTTCGAGTAGGCAACGCCTCGACTAGGCCACGCCTCCGATTCCTTTGTTCTGACCACGTGACTGAGCGTTGAGATGACGTCAGAACAAAGGAATCGGAGGCGTGGCCTACTCGAGGCGTTCGACGCAAACGAAAGGATCGTAACTTGGCTAGGGGGGCTGAACAGAATCACTCGGGTGAATAGATTATTCTCTACGTCTGTGTCTGGCATACATTCACGAATGCTATCATCATTAAGACTAACTCGTGTGCTTAATTCATGGCGGATATCTTGGCTCCGGTTGCACATAATTGACAGGATGATGCTGCCCAGCCAGTGCCCATTACACTCGACATTATACACCAATTGCATTCTGAAAGATGTAGCGATGTATGAGCTACATGAATTGAGATCCATTTATTACTAGGCCTCCGTTGTCCGTCCGTCTGCCAGCGGGCTATATATCATAATCCGTAAGAGATATAGAGTTGTAATTTTCATAGAATGTGTATTTCTATAGCCACGACAACAACAAATAATAAAAATAAAATAAAGTAAAAAAATAAAGGGCTGTAATAAAATTATTTATTTTTACCTGTTAAAGTAATGAAAATCGGACAAAAGTATTTAATTGCTTTCAGTTTTTTGGATATATTATTTGTATAAATATTCGTAGTTTGATTGTACCAATGGCGGGCACTAACAATGAATAATTATATTGTATATATTTATGTATATCTTCGACATCTCATAAAGAGTGCTTACAATCCTAGAGGACTAGCGGGATAAAAAGCAACCTATATCTTAAACCGGGTTCTTCGTATTGGTTCATCCAAATCCGTACAGTAATACATACTATTACATCTCTACATATCATAAAACAAAGTTGCTTTCCGCGTCTATCTGTCTGTTTATACGCTGCACTTCTTCGAAACCACACAACAGACATTGATGCGGTTTTCACTGAAGAAAACAATAAATGGGAAAGGTTTGTGTGTATACTTTACACCCGTATGAAGCCAGGGTAGGTCACTAGTCGCGCTAATATTATAGGCGAAGTGAGAGTGTGTAATTTTGGTATATGTACACGCTCGAACGACTAAACGGTTTTCAATGAAACTTAGTACCTGGGTAGACCATGTCTGAATAGCACATATGATACTTTTATCCTGGGCTGGAAGCATGTTCCCTTGGAGTATTTTATATATCACGCAGGCGAAACTGTTGGTTAGGTTACTAGTTTAAAATATAAAGGAAAATATTTCTTTCAACTCACCCAACATGCACCAACATATAAGTAATAAACCTCCACGCCTCTTGACGCTTGTGTGGGTTATAGATGAACAGCTTGGCGATAGTTCCATCGGCCTTCGTGTGGCCTTCAGCGGCGTCGTAGCAGAACAGCACGATCTCCACCAAGGAGATGAGGATCATGCAGACAGCTGGTGGCCAGCAACTGTACTCTTCTTCGTAGGTTCCGTCTATTGAGCACCGGAAGTATGATTTGCTATGGACGGCTGGATAACGCAACAAACATGGGGCGAGAGACGGGGGAAATGTTACATAGGATAGGATTTTATTTGGGTAATATTTTTTTTTTCATTTACATCCGAAAAGTAAAATTAATATTTTGTCATTGATAGGAATCCGGACAGTAATTGTGATATATTCTCATTGATAGAATTTTGAAAAAAAAGTGATATTTTTATCGACAGGAAGCCCAAAAGAAATTTTGATGACGTCACAAAGTATCATGACGGAAAAAAAATATAATTCAAATTAATCATTGTTTTGACCGATATCGGATAGTGATTCATTCATATATAATTGATCAATGAACGAATTCACAAAACCAATTTGGTTTCAGGATAAAAATAGTTTTTAACAATGACGTGGCGACAAAAATCAGAAATGGACCACGAAACGGTCAAGTGCCACCCATTATATGTTGCGACAGCAACGGGATGTATTAACCAATTACGGAGAAGTGTTACAATAAAGGATAAATTGTTTTTAATTAATCGGTCAATTGTATTACCATTTTATTGTTAGATTATTTAAAACATTGACCACCATTTTTTTAACAAGGGTTTTGTTTTGTGACAGGACAGACAAACAATAACATAAAGGAAAGGAAAAACATAAAAAAAATCTTGTGTTAGTAAATTGCATTCAAACTTATTACTAAAGTTATTTACTAAGCATAAAAGCTACTAGAATGCTATGACACAGTTTAAAAAAATAAAAAATATAGTAAAATCTCATCATCATGTTTACAGTAAGATGCCAATCTTACTGTAAACAAACATTTGGCAAACGTCACATCACATTATATGACGTAAAAAAACTTTCTCTGCTTCATAACAATCATAGTATCTTTTCAGTACAAAGCAATTCCTCGATGGCAAATCAATAGAGAGCATTTATGCAATAAGCCTAGCCACACCATAATCCCTTCACCTTGATAAACACAATAATGCAATGGTGATGGTGCATGCTATACAAATTATAGAACATAATATGATCTAGACGCCGATTAAGACCAAGGGCGTCAGAATGAATGGAATCCTTGTTTGTATAGGCATTGATGCGAAAAATATACAAGCCGATACTGAACTGATTATGACTCATGAGGGTGATAATTGAAAGATTATACTGATACACAGATTTAGAACAGTTTATTTGTTTGTGCGTTAGTATATGAGGAAAATGGACCGTTTTAAATGACGAAAACATTTAAGAAAATGCATTTTCTAACTTTGCATGCTTTTAACATTCTAATAAAAAAATAAATGTGCAATAAAGTATACGGTTTTAGTATTGCTGTTGTTGTTATATCAGTCAGTAACATACCAAAGTACTCAACAATCTGTTTCATGTACTTCAACGTTTTATCCCACGAATATTTACACACACTGAACCCATAGTTCTTCTGTTCACTCAAAAGTTTATAACTACACCTATCCGTCTTTTTACACATTCTGTGCCACATTTTTGGGTGCCCCACAAGACCGAACCTTACTTCGACTGATAGTCCAAACGTCTACATAATTACAACTGCATTTAAAAAATAATTAAACAACATTTTTTTGTTTATTTCTAACAAGGTCTCAATACACGGAAACACACATTGTACACTTCACCTTGAAATCCCCGACTTCCCCTTCATTTTGTTTACTTATTTTTGTTTTACCTGACAAAGTTTTCCCATTTGACCTGTCGTTACATTTAAGAATAGAACTCGTGAGGTCGCAATACAGGCGTGCACCTGAATGCGACGTGTATGACATACTATGGAAAAACCTTCGGAGCTGAGTGCGGTCCACGCTATGCACGGGTGATCTGTGACGTTACATTCGAATGGACCACTAGCTTTGGATTGTAACAAGTGGACACTGGCTGGAAATGTATGATTTGAGACATTTCCATAATGACTGGTTGCTCTGAATGGATCCAATTTAGGAACACAAATTGAGTTGAATTCGTTAGAATGTTGGTATAAAGGTGGATATCTCTTCTTGTATAATCATGTTTTTACAGTAACACAATTGGGATTATTAGAATAACTGTAGTGTAAGCAATTATTATAATGAATTAGTCATTATTAATCGCAACTATTGACAGGACGAAATAGAAGAAGAAAACCATGTGTTGATCACAAGTAAAAAGACCACGAAAATTAGTAAACAATTAACACTAATTTCAATATAATTACCGTTTATGGTAACCTAAAAACAAAGATAAAAATGGGCGCGTGATTATTTTTTAAACTGTGATCTTTGACCGTTAGGAAAATGACATAAAAAATCCCTATGACTTGAAAACCCTTCAGTCTAACAAGCTAAATTGTTATTTTTTTTATGTCCTACGAGATATGATAATCTTTTCAATTGCGTGTGTCACACAATTTTCCTGTTAACAACTAAGTGAATGGTACTATACTGCCCTCCAAGGCAAAAAGGGAACATCTGCTTTTTTAGGCTACATTGAGTTATTTGTATATTTTAAATCCGGAAAACCATGCTTATCTAGTAATATTTATATATTTTATTCATCTAGATCCCATGCTCTAGTGAATAGCCTAATTATGCCGAATAAATATGTTGAATGATCAGTGCTTGGTATCAGTTTGTTTTACGTTAACTTGATCGAAACATATATGACGTTTCATACTTCAATTGGCCCTTTGAAGGTATGTGGAGCAGAGAGTAAAGTCCCACAAACCTCCGTTGAAAAGGGAGGATCCTCCGACCAGACGGGTGTTATGTCTGGTGGGCAACTGCCCTATAGATGATTTCGGGCTGTTCTATATGTTCTAATCGCGCGGAGAAGTTGTAATTGCGCGATGCAGGATTAGTTCTTATGTGACGCCATAGATGTCGCTACAGCCCGCTCACCAATCAGAGAGCCAAACGCCAACTCTCACTAGGCACCCAGATCATTCTAATTTTTGTCTCGATTTTGTATTTCGTTTAGGTACACCCTTTTTCATTATGGCAGCAGTACCTACAGCTCTCTAGCATTGTCATCTATTTAGCTGAAGTTTTTTAGTATAATATACCTGTTGGTGGGAACGTCTACTGGTTGCGAAATGCAATTTTCATATCCATTTATTACAATTGTGTTTATGTAATTAATTGTTTCCAGACAGTACGTATTGATTCACAGTTATTTTATTTATTTAGAGACATTATTATAGTTATTTCTATTCTTGTATCATTCTTTTCTTGTGAAGATTTCCTAGTAAAATGTCCCAGTTTTAAGTAAATGAATCAGTATAATTATCTTACTGGTAGTTTACCTAGAGTTGTTGTTTTCTTTCAAGTTTTCTATTTTGCGCAAAAATCTGGTAAATAGGTTCCAATTATTGTTACGGTTAATGAATTACGGATTTTATAATATTTTCCTGCTGTTATCTATTCTTTATAAAGAGGTAAGTAAGTTTGTATGTAGGGGGAAATCTCTGAAACTACTGAGCCAATTCTGAAAATTGATTAACTAACATGTAGCTGCACTATCTCCCGAGTGCCATAGGCAATATATTTTCTACTTCCACGTGGGCGAACTCGCTGGCAGAAGATAGTAATATAAAAATGAAGAAGTCAGTCTGACAGAAAAGTTAAGACTATTTTTTTTTTTACATTTCAGTACAGTACGAACAGTATGGACGAAAATCATCGTCAGAATAATTTATAATTCAGTTAAAATATTTTATTACATAAACCTAGTGTTTATCTATAACACAGGGTTTGTGTTATCAATAAACTGCCTACTTTATGTCTAAGTACCCGACTATAACACTTAAGTCAATAATCTAACTGATAACAACGATAAACAATAGTACTTGACATGATATTTAAATTAATTATTAGCAATTATTAATAGTTAAAGTGTTACAATTGTCGATGCTATACTCTAACTACAATACCAAAATATTTTCGGGTTGGAAAATCATCTAATGACATCCCCCGCTCTTGGGCGGAGCGAGAGATAGTGTCAGACTTTTACTGACTAAAAACCCACTCCTGTTCCTTCTTTGCCATTTTCCTAGGGCCCCGGGGATCACTTTCGCATCACCCATGGCCCCAGTAGGCTTCGACCCTGCTGGGCCCCTACGGTTGCTGACATCTCCTTGAGGCGCTCGTGGAACACTACGCGCCGTCGACGACTTGGGCTCGGTCCGGACGGTTACCAGACGATCGGACGTCGAGCCACCCATTGCTCACCGTCTGCAAGCCCGCGCCTACGGTGGCATTTATTTGAGTGGTAAATCATCAAAAAAAATCTCCCGCTGTGTGAGGAGCTAAAAGTCTGACCTTCCCTGCCAGACTTTTAATGACTAATCTACACCCGTGTTTGTAAACTGCAATATAGACGAGTGACATTATATTATTATGTTTTTTATCAATCATGGGAGCGAAGAGATGCGAAATAGCTAATATTTTCGTAATTAAGGTAACTTCTATTACTAATCAAGGCAAAAAATCAACAAGTAACCTAATAAATTCGAACACAAATTGCAGTTATACAACATTTTGCTCAACGATTTCTTCAGGCGGTGCTTACGTAGCACACATTTTATAATCGTATAAAATTTTTGAATTAAATGACAAATAATAATCGCACTAATAAGTTGAATTTTTGTGTATCAGTGTGATTGTTACTCCTTCACACCCAAATGTGTGTGGGAAGTATGTACTAATTTTACGCGGAGAGAGACGCGTGCGGGAGTTAGTTTACTGATAAATTGAATTAGCCACACTTGATTTTATCTGTATCCGTCATAGGCTATTATGAAAGTAGTAAGAAAAAACATGACTATAGAAGGCATGGTTAGTCATGAAATATGATAAGATATCCACTGGTTTACTTTTAGAATAAATTAAAATATAATTGTGTTGGGAAATCCCCAAGAAAACAACACTTTGGTACATCATTAGTCACAGGTTATTGACAAACCGTGTATATCGCTTTCCTCAAGACGAGATCGAGGTCAGGAATGAGCAAACCTTAGTAAAATTTATATGAGTAAAATATGCTAAAGCCTGCTTCAGTAGAGAGGACATGGGTCGTAATCCACCACGCAGGCCCAGTGCGGGTTGGTGAATATCACATGTCTTCGAATTTTTTGGTTCTAGAACATGCTGGTTTCCTCACGATGTTTTCCTTCACCGTTTTGAGAGCAGTGGTGATGAAATAAATTACACAAAGTAATGTGCCCGGCTGGATTTGAGCCCGCGACCTACAACTCGTAAGTCGGGGCCGTTACCACTCGGCCACCACTGTTCCAATTTATAATATTAGTGTGATTGATAAAGAAAAAGTCAGAAAGAACGCTAAGCGAAAACAAAGTAGGTACATCTATCAATCAATATAAATAAAAACGCGGCCAGATGATACCACAGAGATGCGGTATTTATTAATAAAAAAAAACTAAAGTTAGGAACTTATGACATTGTTACTGCAGAGTCACAATAACATTGGACATGAAATGTCATGGCTGAAGTAATTGTGTTTCGGCTAATAAGTTATGTATTTTTCAGAACAATTGATGTTCAGCAGAATATATAACTTTTGTGTTAAATAATGCCCGCTCAAAATGTTTTGTTTGATGGCTGTTATCCTCCAAACAGACAGAGAAACACCTCCGGCAAGACAGGTGTTATATCTGGTGGGCAACTGCCCGATAGATGATTTCGGGCTGTTCTATGAATGTTCTAAATGCGCGGAGAACTTTAATTGCGCGATGCAGGATTAGTTCTTATGTGACGCCATAGATGTCGCTACATCTGTCTTTGTTACGAATCTTGAGTTATAGAAACTAAATTCTGCTCAATTCAGTTAAGGTAAGGGCTCAAACACAAAACTGCAATGTGACGTCACATCGTAAAAATCTACGAGCTCGCACGACGTATCGCAAGAACTTGCGAATTGATGATTCACATCGCACCTTTTATGGTCACCTGCCCTCCTAGCCAAGTTACAACCGTTTCGTTTCGATTTTCTTTTCGTCGATCGCCTCGGAATCGGAGGCGTGACCTACTGTCACGCCTCCGATTCAAAGGAATCAAGATAAAATAAAGATTCAGAATAAAGATTCTGACGTCATCTCAACGCTCAGTCGCGTGAGCAGAACAAAGGAATAGGAGGCGTGGCCGACTCGAGGCGATTAACGAAATGAGAATCGACACAAAACGGTTGTAACTTGGCTAGGGGGGCTGATCCGATGCGTTGCCGCACGTAATAGCATCGCAGGTTTCTGCGATGCAAGGTCGTATCGCGAAAACTGAAGGATGTACTTAATTAATTTATTACCTAATGAATTTTTAATTAATAAATTCATTAAGTACATTCTTCAGTTCAGTTCAGAGAACTGAAGTTCTCAATATTGTATTTGTTTAAGATCCATAGATCTTGTCAATTACTTTTTCCCAATTAAAATTTCGGATTCATAAAATAGTGTAATTTTAAACTATGAGAATAATAGTTGCCTAGGTAACTGATTAATTTCACATCAATCATCATACATTTTGCAATGAAGGGCGATATATATTCTTGATATGATTGATTGATAAAACAATTAATGATAAAACTATGTAAACGTTTCCGTTAGACACTAATCCAGAACATTGCGTATTGTATGCGTTGTAAGTACCTACTATATTTCATAGCTAAATACAATAATAAATAATTAAAATACCCAACATAAGTCAAATTAAAATAATAAATAATTAAATACCCAACATACCTACTTACGCAAGACTATTCACTTTAACAATAACAAAACTGTTATTTTACAACAACAAAAAAAAAGATCCTCATTTACCCACGCTTTGATAGAGTTTGCACAGATCTTGATTCGAGTTGAATATTGACGGTGTGAGTTGCTACGGTACGATTGCGAACGGGCGATTGGTATATCGTGCCAGCATTTACTTGAAATATTTGGTCACGTATTAGCCGCCGATGTCTCTCCTTTCCTACGGGGGATAATTTGATATAATCAATTAAATCAATAAACCACTTTATCTAGCCTCTGTGGACTATCCCAAGGCATTCGATAGCATGGATCATCACTCAGTAATCAAAGCTTTCTCTCTCAAAACGTTGTGCACACATACATTGACCTCACTGACACCATTTATCAAAGTAGTTCTGCAAACATCAAGTTACAGATTTCTGGTCCAAATTTCAAAGTAGAAAAAGGAGTTAAACAAGGCGATTCACTCTCACCCAAGCTGTTCACAAACGCACTGCAGGAGGTTTTTAAGAACTTGCCTGATTCATGGCAGTCACCAGGCATAAATGTTGGTCACCAGCTAACGAACCTCCGCTTTGCTGACGACATTGTGCTATTCTCCACATCACCTTCAGAACTTGAAGAAATGCTAAAAGATCTGAGTACGGCAAATCTTGAGGTTGGACTTACAATGAACAGCACGAAACGTAGGTTCTAGGTAGTCGGCCAAGTGTTTGTGTGTGAATATGTCGATGAGTTTGCATACTTAGGACAGATTGTATCCTTTAAAAAAATAGACAAAATAAGGAAGTCGATCGAATGAAGAGATCGAGATCAAATGAAGGGGTAGCCTTCCGATGACACTTAAAAGAAAACTCATTAACATGTGTATCCTGCTCGTCCTAACCTATGGTGCTCAAAGTTGTTCACTTACTGAACAACAAAAGTCCAAACTCAAGATTTGTCATAGGGCAATGAAGCGCAGCATAATGGTGCATTTACACATAGGCCCAGCCTCGGTCAATCGCCATTGTTTAAACGGGGTTTCCCCGCTTACACAATGGCTAGGGAAAGCGATTGGCCGAGGCTGAGCCCACGTGTAAACGGGGCATGATGGGTGTTAAGCGAATAAATCGCGTTAGAAACACCACGCTCCATAACTCAACTAGCAAATGTCGGGGGAAAAGCCAGGCTGGAAGTAGGAGTGGGCTAGCCACGTCACACGAATACATCCGGACAGGCTGGCGAGGATTGTCACTCACTGGACGCCTGAAGGAGGTCGACGCCGTCGAGGTCGACCGCGGCGAAGGTGGTGTGACGATCTGATCATATTCAGAGCAAACTTGGCCAGAGATCGCCCTAGACAGAGAAGTTTGGAAGGAGAAAGGGGAGGCCTTGGCAGTGGGACACACAATAGACAAAAAAAAAAAAACAACTTATAACGTTGGTACCACTGGGACTTAGAGGCCAGTGATCTATAATTCCAGTTTATTGTGGGTCTTGGAACAAGACTTCGATTTTCAAAAGATTTTGGTCTGCGACCGATAAAAACTATTCCACCGTAATATAGTTTATACTAGTACGGGGAACAGGATGAATCAGTTCTGTGTAAGCTAACAACCTTTTTAGCTTATTAGGTGGTGAAACTGTTATACTTCCATGAAGATTTTAAATTATTGTTGTTAAGCTGTTACCTATTTAAGTACACAAATAAAGGTTTTTTCTTTTATCTCTTAGCCCAGTGGCTTATCTTGATTCCTATAATTTAAATTGTTTGTTTTATTTTACTTTATTTCTTTCTCATTCTTGCTCGTAAAATAGAAGCGACAAAAAATAAAATATGTAAAATATAAGTGTATCTGAAATTAACATTATTTTCCTGACTGTCAGTCAGTCAATTAAAATTATTAACAATTCAAAAGTGCCTGTAAATGGTTTATTTGAAATAAATACTTTTGATTGTGTACGATTCTTTGATATTTTTGTATCTGCCAGTTTTTATTCGATGTTTTCCCCCACCGATTTAGAGCAGGGACACAATACCCGCACGGAGACGCGGTAGATACAATCGATTTTATTTTTGGCGCCAGACTTATCGATCTAATTCAATTGACGGCACTTAGGTAAGTACAGGCGCCAATAATGTGGAACGCCGTGTCAATTAATGTGACTTGCGAGCAGGATTGACAACCGTACCTACTCTAATATAGAGTATTATACTATTTTGAATCTGGATTTTGAATATTACCGAACGAACTCCTGTCATTTCAGTATTTTACTAAAATTATTTTTATTAGCTTGTTTGTAAATTGTTAAGTGACGGTAGAAGAAAATCATAGCTTCTTTAAAACTGTTCGGTAGTCGTATAAATATTTTAGACGACAACATATGTTTGTTTCGCAAAAAAAAAAAAAAAGTATTTTTCTTTTCTAAGAATGTTCTATTAATTTTCCCTTTCTAAAATTAGATAGAGAGATAAGATAGATATATCTCTACTTCTAAAAAAAGTGGCAAGTGTGGCAACCCTACTAACGAGTGTTACGATAAAATCCACATTGACGTTTCCCGATGGGACTGAAAACCTGATTTTGTCCTGAGTATGGTTTACTACACGATTTTCTACATAGGCAAGTCCTGCCTATGTCGCAAGTTTGATAAAGACAGACAATAGCATTTATTGCCTAAACGAATTTAATATGCAGTGCATAAATATAAAGTTAATAAAACATGACATTATAATGAGTTCATAGTTTCTATTTGACCCCAACTCACCCACACACGGAGTGGACATACTTGGACACTTGAAAAGCGTGTTGTGGGATGTATGAACGTGGACAAAATTGTTTTATTAAATTTTGTACCTTTTTTTAAGCTGCGAAATCATCTAATGACGAGAGCGAGAGGGCGTGTAACTTTTACTGACTTAAATCCTCTTTTATCTGTTCTGTGCTTAAACAACATCAAATTTTGTACCTACCACTGTTCCGTGAAATCTTTTGGTAATTAATTTTATACCATATTATATCATACAAATATCCTTCTTCCTACTAATAGCTTAAACTAGCTTCTGCCAACGGCTTCGTCCGCGCGAATATACATATAAAATTATCCCAAGGGAATATACTCCCGGAAAAAAGTATCCTATACTGTTAATTGTAGCGAAAAATAAAATGTAACTTTTCACCACTATACGTTTATTTTCAAGACAAAAATGTACACGATATGAAAGACGATACAATAAAATAAAAAAAATTAACAACCAAGTAAGGATGACCGCCATTGTACCCAAAGATTTAAGTTGGTGTAAAAAGTTTTGTTACTATTTTGGTTTTTTTTCTATTCTAAGGATGCCAAAATAAATGAAAGCTCCGCTAGTGGTAGCGTTGTTTTTGAATTTAGAGAATAGTAAAATATCCAATTTTTAGGGTTCTGTACCCATAGGGTATTTAACAGGACCCTATTACTAAGACATGGCTGCCCGTCTGTCTGTCACCAGGCTGTAACTCATGAACCGTGATATTTCATACAGTTGAAATTTTCAGATTCTGATGATGTATTTCTATTGCCGCTACGCTATAACAACAAATACTAAAACACAGAAAAAAATAAATATTTAAAAGGGCTCCCAAACAAAAAACGTGTTTTTTTTTACCGTTTTTGCTACGAATGGTACGGAGCCCTTCGTGCGCGAGTCAACAAAATTAAACGTTTAGTGGCGAAAAGTGTCTAATTTTTTTTTACTGTATAATGTTTTCCTGTTTCTCGTACATATTTCCTAGTTTCCTACGCATCTTTCAAGACTCGTTACGCTTTTTTATTTTCTTAAATAAACGTTGCGTACATCAGAAATATTTTTAGGCAGGGTGTGGTGACTAACCAACGAACAAGGTCACGATAAGACTGTGTGGGATAAGATACGGATTGGAGTGCACTATAATCAAGAGATTAGTATCTCGCTCATCAGAATTTCCGATATTTGGCATAGTAAAATAATGATTTTGGTGTAAAACTGCAATTTTTGTGTGAATTTGCCTGCTGCGGTCTTCCCGTCCAACCATAATTTCGGTATCTCCAAGGCTAGAGTGAATAGGCTCTAATAAACTACTGCACCTCACCATCAATGATTGCATCTCTGCTTACCATCAGGTGGGATCGCAGTCAAAAGCAGGATTATAAAAATTAAAAAAAAGAAAAAATTGAACCCCGAAGGATCGCGACCGAAGGGCAGCTGGATTGTTCGAAAGCATTACCTCGCTACTCATCGACACTGAAATGCAAAGGGCAACTGAAGGATCACAGGTGGGTAAAAGACTACACACTCCCTTTAGCTCCAGCCACAGCGGGAGAAGTTATTTGATGTTTTTCCACCACAAAAAAGAGGACCGTGAGCGATTTTTCTTTAAGACTGATAATTTGATTAACCAAAAGTTTCGTTATTTACGACCTGCGTTACTTAATCAACTTTATTTGTACAATGACTTTGCAAACTATCATAGCCTGATAACAACCGAAACCGACTTAACCTCAGTATTTAAACCCGTAGTTTAAATTATTATTATTATTATTGAAAAGCTAATACTAGGAAAAACCCTTAGAATTTATTACACATGAAGTTTATATACACAGGATGTCCTAAAATACGATTGAACCCAACCAAGCTGAAACAACGCGTAACGAATTTGAGATTCCTTATTGTAATTTTTAATTAATGTAATGACACTGATTGATGTATTTATCACTGAAAAGGCGTAACGTAACTAATCGATTCTACGTTTGTAACTAACACAATCACAAGGCAGACGTGCGTGTAAACGCTGGGTAGAGGAGAAGCTCCAGCAGGACTACAGGTACACAAACCTTAGAGGTCGTCCATTCCGTAGGAAACGCTCCGGGATTGGGAATCACATGAAGATTCCCGGCCGAGATGTAAGCACGCCGTCCGATAAGGAAGTGCGACTAAATGAGCTATCAGAAAAATTTATGATGCCGCAAAGGGCAACTGAGGGAACATTTTCCTGTTTTTTTTTTTATTATGGATAGGCTCACGTTTGACCAATATCTCACCTGATGGAAAGTGATGAAGTGGCCGACGATGGAGCACGCTTGCCTAGAAATAACCTATTCACTCTGGACTTAAAGACCCCTAGGTTATAGCTATCAGGAAACACAGACTCCGGCAGGGAATTCCACTCCTTAGCTGTACGCATAATGAATGTGTTCACAAACGCTTTGTACGTATGGGTGGCAATGTCCACCATGTAACCGGTGACGCAACGCCGTACGTTTTTTGGTCCGATGATGATGGACTTGGCGGAATTAAATTAAGCTCCCAGAGCACGAGAAGTTCTTTGGATGATTTCGCACACAAAAAAAAGAGGGGATGGATGACGGGCAATCGAGACCACACACAGGCCTTATTGGTTCTTAGTGATTTTCTTCAAAAAGGCCAGATGGTAACTCACTATCGGCGTTTGTGTAGGACTAGAACCCTTTGTTGTTTGTTTAAACATGCTAATCTCTAGAACGACCAGTCGGATTGGATACAATCTTTAGTAGTGTAGAATAGCCAGATTCATGACGAATAGGCTACGATCCACGGAAGCGGAGCAGTAACCAAAGATGCGGGTCAAACCGCGGGGGACATTACTTGAATTATATTATATATCTCAGATGAGTGTCAATAGAGAAATAGAATCAGAAGGTCTATTCTTGTACTAACGCTTACATTCAAGACGCAATCTTCTGTCGGCGACAACCAGCATCAAAAACTGGTCGAAATGTGGTATTTTTTACAGTTTGGGACTGCGAACGTTCCTTAAAAATATGAGAATTGCCCCTCAGATGTATAAACGAGAACGTCTGAAAGAGTTACCGCAATCCTGGAATGCAAAGGGCAACTGAAGGACTCCGGTAGGTATTAGTCATTAGAAATCTGACATACCCTCTCGCTCCACGTAGAGGGGGTGAGTCATGGAGGTGTGTGATGATTTTTACCCGCCAATTTAAATGGGTAAAAATCATCGCCAGAACCGCTAAACTTCGAACCATCATACATCCTGTGTATGTTATATTGGGGATATAATAGCTATCAACGCGATAAATGTGTAGATATGCCGAGTTGATATCGATATTTATCTACGATGGAGATTCAAATGAATCAAGGGCAGGCACGAAGCCATAGCTGAAAATTTTTGTTCGTTCTGACAATCTTGGACTGGGTTTTACCGTAACTAGATATGGATGATAGTTTAACCAGATATTTACGTTGACCCAGAATCCTGTAATTTGGCATAAAGCAAGGCCTTATAGCACAGTTATAGGAATAAGTCTGAAAACAGTTAATTTTTTGTTAAGTCACAAAAAAAATATTTTGCGATTCGGAAAAATCTTCGAGATTCCATTCGGGAATTGAACTAATAAGTAAGTACATAATTATGTAAGTTTGTGCGGAAAAGTTTGTAGTTTTTTTTTAACAGTTTCACTATTTTTATGTGAAATGCATGTTTAACTCGTTAACTTCGGGTTGCCCTGAGCATGACAAGAATATTTTATACAGTTAATTCGGTATTGGTACCTACTCAAATTATTTTTAACAATGCAGGAAAATTGATAAAAAAATGTCAAATCACATAATTTTGGTGCATTAATGTCAAGGTTTGTATAAAAATAACAATATATTTATGACATTGAATGGTAGGCACGTATTGTGTGATAACGTCAATAACTAAAGAGGTATGTGTAGTACTGTTTTGTTTAATTTACTAGAACAGATTATCCTTGCGTTGGCGTAGGCTAGTTGCATTGCAGAAAACCGCAAAAGTGATAACAAAATATATAAATAAAGTTCGATTTTATTCTTATTCATTAAATTTTTTGGGTATTTACTTTATAAAGCACACATTGTTCCTATTCAATTTAATAAGTCCATAGTAAATTACTGTTCTATAAGATCTGTCTTTATATTGAAATTAAAAATGATTTAGACAATTTCCAAAAATGAAATTATTGCTTTCAACGAATAAAAAAGACAATTAAAAAAACTGGGCAAGTGCGAGTCGGACTCGCGCACTGAGGGTTCCGTACCAACTTGAAAGAAAAATTGCGGTATACGATTTATTGATGTATTAAAAAAACTACTTACTAGATCTCGTTCAAACCAATTTTCGGAGGTAGTTTGCATGGTAATGTACATCATATATTTTTTTTAGTTTTATCATTCTCTTATTTTAGAAGTTACACACATTTTACCACTTTGGAAGTGTCTCTCGCGCAAACTATTCAGTTTAGAAAAAAAAAAATGATATTATAAACCTCAATATCATTTTTGACCTATCGAAGACCTATCCATAGATACCCCACACGTATGGGTTTGATGAAAAAAAAAAATTTGAGTTTCAGTTCTAAGTATGGGGAACCCCCAAAAGTTATTGTGAACCACCCAAATGTCAGTCAACCTCGCCAGCGTACAACAACTGTCCTAATTGATGAAATTGTTTTTAAAGTTTTGTCTACAATCTATACTTCGATAATAATATTCTAAAAAGCAAAGATTTGTATTTATGTTTGTTACTAATAAATAAATTAAAAAATTTCAGGACCGATTAAAAAAAATCACCTGTAGAATGCAATGAATGTAGTATTATGCTACTTTAGTTACTGAGAGGCTTTATATTTTCTAAATTCACGCGGGCGGAGCCACTGGCAGAAGTTAGTACAGCGATAGAACTTTAGCTAATTTTATTAACACGAAAAATGTTTTTTTTTTAATTACGAAAGCAGAGAACTGCAGTTTAGTTAGCTAGTAACATTTACGTAAGTAAAATATATAATGGTACATTGCCTCAATTAATACATCGTGTAATTTTTTTAGGAGCTTCATAAAATTTATAAAGAAAATGTTATGCAAATTAAAGATTATTATTACATTATTAACTATCAGTGCACATTATCATGTTTCTTTAAAGGAAATCGATCAGAAGTAATAAGAGATGTGTTTAATAGGTATGATGTTCTTTTGTATGATAGGTTTACTCTGTCCCTTGAGGTATGATGCGAAACAAGTGATCGATAACATAGACATGTAGACAACAATGAATTTGGAATGAATTTTGCAAGCCAATTTTGACTTTAAACAGCAGACCCCCATCGCTGTTTAAAATAAATTTTAAATAAACATGCTGTGTTCAAAAAACTTCTAAATATTGAAATACCTACGCGATAACTATCAATTTTAATTACTTATTTTAAAATCAATAACCAAAATATAAAAAACAGCATGTATATTTAAACTTTCAAGCCGAATGATAATTAAAACAGAAACAAATAAAAAAAAACATTTAAAAAAAAGTACCGCCGAGATCACTTGACGTAACAGCCCGGAAACCTGTCCACGGTCCTAGCAAACAAAGTTAGTTGTTATTTTGTTATCTTAAAATAATATAATACACTATTTATAGATATTTACATAAATACAAATATTATTTTGTTTATGTCTGTATATTGTATAAGTGACATATTCTATCTATACAACCATTTGGCGCTAGTTACCAATTTGAAACACAGATATCAATAAAAAAAACTGCCTTTTAAAAAAAACGTAAAGTATGAAATGTTTCATTCATTTTAGCCAATCTATGAAAATAGATGGAGTTGACATGGAAACATTGATCAAGGATGTTGTTACGTTAATGGTTCTTCAGTGTTTTAATAAAAATCGAACTTATTATCTGGTTAAAAATCATAGCCAACTAGATCTTGATCTCCCCCATCATCATAACTCACTCATTCGTTTCTTATAATGTAGACAGATTTGTATATTTGGCGGCTAACAATATACACAATAACATTTATAATATGGTTAGATATTATACCATATTTTAAATATTATTCTGTAAAAAATATACAATTTTATAATTATTTACAATGCTGCACAATGCTTGTGACCTTAAAAAACCTTGTTATTATCTACGCAAGCTTGGATGTTCCCATTCCGGACTCAAATTAACTAAAAGCATAACACAGCTGTTTATACTTTAATTAGTGCAAGAGATAAGTCAATTAAAGAAGCACACGTGCCTAGGACAGCAGGTGTATTCAGTGTCGAAACATTCTCTAATCTGTCCAGTAAGAATCCAATAAATATTTGGACTGCGTAGATATATATATATATAGAGTATTCTTTCTTATATGTCACGTTTGGCAAAACTACGGTACGAAAATCACGAGTCAATAACACACCTACGAGTTAAGTAATTATGAATATGATAATCTCTGTAAGAAGCACTTGGTATGAAATAAATTACATTCAAAAACAGCTCTAAATTATATTAATTTTCTCAATATCTCAAAGTACAATATTTGTTCACCAAATGAGTCAAAGCAAGAAAAACACACTTTATAAATGTATACAATGTTATGAAGAATATAACTTCTTTATCGCTTGCACTAATCTTGTGTAAACAGATCTACGAGATTGTACATGCTGTGCAAAACGTAGGTGTAACTGAGAATTAAAAGACAATTATTGCCTTTGCTAATAGTGAAAACCATTAAAATACGCCACTGGACACGTCCACAGCAATTCTCGTGAATTTGCTAAGCAAACAATGTAAAAGTGATAAAACACGTACCATATTGATTGTTTATATTATTATAGTTAATACTACCGTAGAACTACTAAAACCAACAACTAATTGACAACAGAAGTATAACGAATTTGGAATGATTTTGATCAACTCTCGATAAGAGTTTCTATGGTCTTCCATGAGACTTAGGGCGAGTTTCTAAATTGAGTATTTTGAGTTAAGTATGTCTCAAACCGTACTTAGATGCCAAATTTTCACAGGTTTGCAGGCTAAAGTAGAGTTTAAGAAATACTCAACTTCAAATGCTTAAATCAGAAATCGGAGGAATCAAAATATTTATATTTATAACCCAAAAGAAGACCACTTTTTAGTTTAGTTTAAGAAGATTTCCTACCACAAAAAAAAAAATTGATCAGTAGTGAATACACTAGACAATTTGATCTATTCAATGCAATGTCTTACGGCAGTTTTGTCGTTCCAAATATGGCCAACTATATGTGTACCTGTACAGTGATGCACTTCTGTCTACCATTGGGGGAGACTCTATTATTACACCATGCAATAAACTCTGTGGCATGCATAGCAATCCAGTTACACCTACGTTTGTAAATCAAAACTACTTCTCTAGATCCACTACAAGGTGGTCAGTATAATTTGGCAGTTCATAAATATTAGATTGGCCTCCTACTAGCCTAACTTATTTACAAATTACTTTTTGCTGCTATCTGCCAAGATATACGACACACAGTACACTTAATTATTTTAATTAAACATATCACAGTCTGCAAAAGTCACCTTAGTTATAAACGAGTTTTTTCAAAGCTAGTTTTGATTGTTCCAAAGAAAATTGTGACTACAACATTATTTTTAGTATTTAGCGAAACCTGAATATAGTTTGTTCAAAATCAGTAACTGATTCGATTCCAATAATTTTTACACCATGTTATATTTTTCCCCAAAAATATTTATCAAAGGTCACAAGTTGAACCGACTCTAAGAACAACATAGATCACGTCAGGTCATAGTGGGCATTAGGCGCTGGCGCACAGATAGGTGCAGAAGCAAAACAACCCCTCAGTCGCCCGGATGGCCGGTGACCATGTTTTTGTGCGGACAATTAGGTAACATAACAAGCTTATAACTTTGTGATTTTTCATGATACAGTTATGAAATTTTGTACATTGATTCTTTACATGAAAATACTAGTCTACACGTGTTTCGGGTTTCGCATATACTAAAACTAATGTTGTATATACAGATTCTGTTCATCAAATTACCTGTAGTGTCCACAGGTCCTCGATGGGGAATGATGGAGTGTACGTATCTGGCCACAAAGTGCCCAAACACTGCCTTCAAATCTGGATGCTGCATCATCGCAACGAACTCGTTGAAGTCGAGGTATCCCGAGTTGTCGTGGTCAGCGAGACCCATGATCTTATCAACCACATTGTCTGGTAGGTCATGTTCGTACTCTACTGAGTTGATGATGTCCTTGAGTTCCACGTAAGAGATCCGCCCATCTTTGTCTTTGTCGTACTGAAAATAAAGGAGAAGTATTTATAGCATTAGCATATGTAATGTATAAATATGTAGTCGCCCACATATTTATTTGTCATATGGGAAGTGAATTAGTAATTAGATAAGTTCTAACAACCTGGGGCCTCACCATGACATGTCAAGCGAGCGAGCGAGAAAGAGGGATGGAACTATACACCCTACGTAGCTCCATCCCTTTAACAGTTCAGTTTAAGTCGGTAAATGGATCGCGTTAAGAGCTTGTGGTAGGACCTCAGGTCCAGGTTATAGCATTCGGAGTTCAATGGCATGCAGGCCTTTAGTGTTTGTCCAGAGAGCCTGGCAAGTCTTCGACTCTAAATTATTTTAACGCCTTAGACGCTTAGACTGTTCAGTATCCACATGAGGTGTTTGGAAGTTCGGGTGCTCGATAGAGATTACAGCTTGTGTCATCAAGTCACTGCCTATAGACTATTTCGATATGATTATTAATCCTCAAAGCTTTTGTTACGGAAACATGACAATGTGATCAAGATGATTCAATTCACAAAACCACCGCTGTGTTCCTAAATAAAGTCCCAGAAAGCTACCATAGTAACGGTATATATTTTATGTATCTTGTGTTAAGAAACTGCAACATACCCTATCAATAGAATCTAAGGCAGTTTGTTGTACAAATGTCTAATAACAGAACTTTGGTTTTAAAAGCAAACATTCGGTAAGAGAAACAAACGAGGAGTAGGTATGTTAATAGCAATATTGCTACCGAGATATTACAATGTCGACTGATTTACAATGGTTTAATAGGCATTAGATAATGGTATTAATTAAACGTAAAATATTGATATTGTACATGATTACCTAAATATTTCATCTTCCTTGTAATGAATGAAAAAACAAATTCTATTTCCTCAATGTTATCAACACAGAAAGGTAACAGATATGCTGTAGGAAAATTAACAAAATTGACTTAGGTACATTGATTTTTCTGCAAATCTAAATTTAGTATTTTGATTTAAGTTGGAACTTTGTCGATAGAATCATCATTTTTATTATTTTCTTGCCCTTTTCCCAATCTGTCGTCTATTTATTTATTTATTTATTTATTAAAACTTCATGCAACATAAAGGTACAAAGGCGGACTTAATGCCTTAGGCATTCTCTACCAGTCAACCAAGGGTAGTGAAGAGAAAAACATGGCAGGTGCATAAAAAAAAAAGGAAAGAATAATGAGAAAACAAGGGATCAAATGTATATATACATAAAATAAACATACATACATATTTAATATAATATAAACCTACATATATATATTATTTATATAAGGAAAAATGAAAGGATTTTTGAGACTACTCCACTATTTGCGTAGAAAATGAAGCCGCAACTTCCGCTTAAATGCATATTGACTGGTGGCCGTCCTGATGTCAAGAGGAAGCGCATTCCACAGAAGTATGGACTGTATATGAAAGGAAGAATGAACAAAGTCAGAAGTATGAGAAGGACAAAGCAGTAGAAGATTGTTAGAAGAACGCAGATTCTTAGCATGAGAAGAAGATAGATATTGAAAGTGTGATATAAGATAAGAAGGAGGGGTGGGAGAGTTAAGTAAAGAGAAAAGTGTAGTCAGTGCGCGCAAACTTCTTCTCTGGCGAATGGGCATCCATTTGAGCTCGGATCTATAACTAGAAATATGGTCATATTTTCTTAAGTTAAAGACAAACCGGATGCAGTTGTTGAGGAGCCTGTCAAGCTTGTCTAGCAACACCGCATTCAGGTCAAAGTAGCACACGTCACCATAGTCGATTATAGGAAAAATTAAAGTCTGCACAAGCATTATCTTCGTCTTTGCAGGCAAAAAGTTCCTCAGACGATACAGATACCGCAAAGTCCCGGTGACTCTTTGGCAGACACTTGAAACTTGACTTTGCCAGCCAAGCGTCGAGTCAAGATGTAAACCGAGATCTTTAACGCTAGGACTGATGGGTATGACGGCACCATTAAAAACAATTGGAGGAAGAGAGTTAACAACCACTTTACCCATCATGCGCGAGCTACCAATTATAATGGCCTGACACTTTGAGGGGTTTACGGACACCCCAAATCTATCAGACCAATCCTTGATAGCATCCAAATCCCGGTTTACATCCTCTATAGCGTCTGACAAACTCTCTACCCGTGCAGCTGCATATAATTGTAGATCATCGGCATATAGATGATACGAACATCGAAGACAGAGAGTTATAAAATTTATGAAGATGGAGAATAGCAACGGAGAAAGAATACCGCCCTGTGGGACACCAGAATCTAAATCACGCCAACTCGAAAAATTCTCGTCAACGCGAACCGACTGCTGACGTCCCCGAAGATAAGAAGAGAACCATTCCAGTGCCTCAGACGAAACCATAAGATGGGAAAGGATAGATAGAAGAATATCGTGACTGACAGCATTAAAGGCATTTGAGAAATCAATTAAAACCAAAACAGTAACCTTGGTATCCTCCATGGCTTCTCTAATGTCACCAGTCACTTTAAGGAGAGCAGAGGAGGTACTATGGCCAGGCCTGAATCCGGATTGAAACGAGTTAACAAGGTTGTTACGGTACACAAATCCTGAAAACTGTTTATGAACGCAGGCCTCAAGTACTTTGGACAGGAAAGGAAGAATAGAAATTGGGCGAAAATGGTTAGGTAGGGAGGGATTAGAGATTTTAGGAAGTGGACGCACGTAAGCCATACGCCACAGGGATGGGAATTGACCGGAATCAAGGGAAAAATTAATTATGTGGGTAATCGGAGGAAGAAGAAAGTCAAGGATTAAGGTAATCATATAACGACTGATGTCGTCACAGCCCACAGCCTTGGACTTTATGGATAGGATGATCTTTTTGATTTCGTCCAAGGTGGCCGGGGAAAAATGGAACGGTTCAATGATAGGACCTGGTAGGCTAGTAATGAAATCAACCGTCTGAGACAGCATTTGCGAATCCAAATGACAGGTGGTAGTGAAGTGACGGTTGATGTCATCAAGGGTAATTGTCTTAGGAAAATCCACATGACGCGATCTGCCGATACCGAGAGTTCCGAGGAATTTCCAGATATCAGCAGGAGAAGAAGAAGATATGTTTTCGAGAATATGGCGGCGTTTAGCGTTGCGTATCATCTGATTACACCGATTTCTTGCAGTCCTGAAAAGGTCTCTATTTTCGGCACTGCGATCCTTTTTAAATTTTCGAAAGGCACGATCCCTGCGCCTCATCGCCATACGAATTCCTGTCGTCATCCAAGGGGCGGGTGGACGCCTAAGCTTCACCCTCTTGACAGGAGCGTGCCTATCATAGAGTGCAAGGACCATCTCATTAAAAATATGCAGCTTATCGTCAACAGATGTTGCCATTGCAAGGTGTTCCCAATCGAGTAGCGACGCATCCTGGCGAAGTTTCTCAACATCCATGCGAGCAAAACAACGCATGCGCAAGACTTTAGGAGGAAGTTTAGGTGGTTTTAGGGTATATGAAAGGAAAATTAGGTCATGATGGGAAAAACCAGGTGCTGGGAACTGGCCGTGAGAAAAAGCAAGGGAGGGAGTGGAAGTCAGAATTAAGTCAAGCCACGTATCTTCGCCTGAGATATTGAAATGAGTAGGTTGCAGTGGAAGAACATGGAGACTAGCGGACTCGATGATATGCAGGAGTTTACGGGAACGAGGAGTTGGATGGGTAAGGTCTGTGTTAAAATCGCCCATGATGATACAGTGTGCATACTCCGACCCCACAGATTCCAATGCCAGTTCAAGGTCAGAAAAGTAGTCAACGGCCGGCGGACAGTAGACGACGGCGAGCAAGGTCTTGACACCTTTGACGTAGACCTCCAAAAAGAGATACTCAACAGAAGCGGAATAATTTGAAGGAGAAGAGGCAATTATTTTGTACGGAAAATCACTACGAAGATAGATAGCTACACCCCCTCCACCCTTTCCAATTCTATCATTGCGGATAAGAATGAAACCGGGCAGAGGGTAAGTGGTAGAGAGAAGATGAGGTTTGAGCCAACTCTCAGAAACCAGGACGGCGTGTACATTGGCGTCAGAAAAGGTGTCAAACAGATCGCTATAATGACTAGGTACACTCTGAGCATTGATATGACAGACATTAAACGAATGTCCAATCTGTTGACTAAATCTCTGACGCACCAAGTCACCAAGAGTGTCGGTCAAGGATGCATTAGCAGATGAGGTGAAGGATTCATTAGCGGAGTAAAAAGAATTAAAGAAGTTTAAGTCTATATTTCTCTATTAGTCCTAACCTCAGTAGTCACCTCCTTCTTAGCCATATCATCACCTACAGTCCATCTATAGTTTCATTGCTCTCCTCGACTCCTATAGCCATTCATACTAATCAAAATTTTACTCACGACATACGCCTCATATTCAACAGATAATGTGGATTTATTTCCATCATCATGTTCATCTATGAATTAAGTCCTAGATTTCCTAACCTTGTCTTCTCAATGTTTGATGTTACAAGGTCATACGCTTCTCGTTTTAAAATTCTTTTGTTTTCAGCACGCGTTCGAGATTCTGTGTCGAAAGGTATTGCACCGCGGCCTCATTTAAGTACAAAAGTGGTGAGCGATGACAGTTTTGGAAAGTTAGTGATAATTCGTTCGACAGTACCGATTTCTGTATGCTCTCGATACGTTATTTTGAAATTGAATTTTTTATGGTCAGTTACGCTTCCGGTTAACTTAATACCTACCAGGTCATGAATTCTGTTAAATTGTTTTATTCATCAGATTTGTATTGTCTCTAAATATATTGAAGAAGGCTCTATATGTATACATGTAGTATGCCAACATCATCTTTTTGATATATAATAGTTGTGAATCCATTAAATAATACAGATTCAAGAAAGTCGAGATATAAGGTATAATTCTTCATTAAACACCAAACTTAACATAGTAGTACACAGTGATTAGACAATTCATGTACTAAAGCGAGCATAACTAACCATAGATTTTAAAATGGTTTTCTTTTAATGATATATTCTAGTGGTTGACTACGATCCCACCTTTGTACCAGATTTAAATATGAAAAATTGCACATATTTTTATCAGAGATATCGGTCAGCAGAATGAAAGTTAAAATACGGAAAGCTGTTACCGAACCCACAATGATTAAGTTGATAATGTGTGATGTAATTAATTAATAACGTGCTATGAAAATACAAGCAAAGTAAGTATTGATTTTAAGCGAAATATTGCTTCTGCTGTTTAATTATTTTTTTAAAATTTAATATCTAGAGTAATAACCGACCACGAAGGACGTGGCCGGTCGACTTGGTAGGTATCTTTAGAAATGGCAGGAAGTGGCCCGGAGTCGAGATCAACAAAAGGAAGGGCTTTTGTCCAGCGGTGGGACAGTACCGCCTAGGTATAATATAATAACAATACTGTACTTTAACGGCACGTCAGATGCGAACTCAAATAATCACACTAATATTATAAAGGCGAAAGTTTGTGAGTGATGGTGTGTGTGTGTATGTTTGTTACTCCTTCAAGGCTGAACGGATTTGCACGAAATTTAGCGCGTAGCAATACCATGTCCTGGAATAGCACATAGGATACTCTGTATCTTAGGAGTATGGTCCCTTGGGACAAATTACGAGCAGCCGAAGCCGCTGGCAGCAGCTAGTCCAATATATTTATATAAATACCTACTTAAAGCAATCAGCTAGCTTTTAGACTTTAGATAGAAGAAAACGGTTTTTGTGTGGGTAGTTAGGCAACAGCAGCTGCAGTAGCTAAGTAATCTTTTCACTAAACGACAAGGTCAGAGTTCAATAATACTAGATTGCAGTCCACGATCATCTTGTTTTATTAAAACAAAAATATTTACACAGGGGTAATGGATACCTAAATGGAATAAAATAGGAGAAGTGTTGCTTTAAATAGATACTCCAAACAAATTTGAAAAAGGGCATGATCGATAGCTCAATGGGATCACTCGTAAAATAGAATATTCATATTCAAGAATAACTAGAGGAAGCAGCAAGTTCCTAAACTATGTGTTAGTGAGTATTAGTCACAAATCACTCATATTTAGGTTAAAATCATTATCATGGAACACTGAAATATACCAAGGAATACATGACTCATTTAAAAAGGGAATGATTCCAGTGATATGAATTGAAACAATTGGTGACACAGTGCCTACACAAATGGACAATGACTAACACGTCTAGACTAATTTTATGAATATTTTATAATAGCATGTGTTACGGTGACTTTTTATTAAAGAATGTTATCATTCTTATGAAGGAAACGAATGATTAGTGCTAATAGAATCCAGATAAACGAAACAAAGTATTATAGGTACGAAAACATTGTGAAAATACCGGTATGTCCAAGAACCAATAATTCGAAAACATGTGACATCCACCAATCCGCCCAGGGCCTGCGAAGTGGATTACGGTCACTTCCCTCTCCTAAAGAGGCGGCCTAAGTCCCAGCAGTGGGAACATTTTATGGCTGATTATGGTAAGGTATGGTATAGTACAACATGAAGCAAGCTATTCATTTCCAATAAAGAGTAAATTCACATTTTAAAAGCTATCCGTACATTGAGAGGTCAGATTACGCTGGAAATCTGCAAGCATTTATAATAACGTACCATGTATCGCTGTGCAAACCTATATAATCGGAACCTGTATCGTAATCTTTTATTTAATCTTCTTGTTTTATAATATACGATTCGTAATCTTTTATTTAATCTTCTTGTTTTATAATATAGGGGCTTGTGTATATATCACAATAAAAATTATTTAAAGGCCATTTTAGTTGTAAAGTGATAAAAACATATAACCCTATTAACCTGAAGACAAAACATAGTCTCAAGTTATATTGATGGATGGTTGTATGACACTCAGCAATTATTTCTCTAATGTGTGTTCTTGGACCATGATCGTTAAAATAAGTGTCAATTAAAATATCATACAATGCAATCTGTTAAAAACTCCATATTTTTAACGTAATGCTAAAAGTAAATCATAACTAGAAAGCATATATATCCAACTAATTAGAAACCTATAATGGTCCTAAATTAGATCATTGGGGAACTCCACCAATTTTTTTATTCTACAGTAATATTATAAAGAGGTAACGTTTGTTTTATGTTTGTAGGAGGTAATCTCTGAAAGTACTACGGTCCGATTGCAAACAGATTTTCACGGATAGAAAGCTGCTTTATTCCTGAGCGACATAGGCTATATTTTATGTACGCGCGCGAAGCTGCGAGCAAAAGCTAGTGAGACCTAAATTAACTAAAAGATTTTTGAGATTAACTAATACAAACTATATAGAAAAAATATATTTACATAATTATTACTATCATCAAAACATGTAGTATTTTTTTTATTTCTAAAAAATCAAATTATTTGATCAATTCACAAAAAATAGTTATAGACGAAATCTTTGTCAATATGTGCAAAGAGTAACTAATTGTCTTGCTATGTAATATGTTTGCAAATGATATATAATAGGATTACAAAAATACATGTAACTCAAAATGCGAGTTAATGGATGTCATTAAGATCGTAATCTGTCCTTAACAGCATTGTTAACGCGTAATGACACTATTCCCTGACATTATAACACTAATTACTGTTACTGATTCTGCTGAGCTGAAAATGAAATCAACTCGCATTATTTTATACGTTTTCTATGTTTCATGGTAATTATTCAAGTATTGAAAATAGTTTCGTCTTTTGTATAGCTTCCGTCGATTGGGAATTTATAGATATAGAAGTTGTATGATTTAATGAACACTTTGTTTCGTCCACCAGAATCGAAACCTCATACCTATCAAACTGATTAACATCCATAGACTCATAGTATGGTTCAATTGAAAACCAGCGTCAGGCAACTGCTACGTAGTGGCCTGGCATTATGCTGAACTGGACCTATTTGGCGCAGCCGTGAGACACACAATAATGATGTATTTAAGTTTCTATATAATTGTTATTTCATTGTGTGTGTGTGTACCTGTGTGTCAAATAAACGTGTTTTCTTTCTTTCTTTCAAACTCTTGTATCTACTTCAGTCTGTCTGTCTTGAGTACCAAAAGTGAAATTTTTAATTAAAGCATCAGTTTGTCCATTAAACTATTTTATTTTTCTTAGTCATTCCTTCTAAATGCTAGAGGCAACTTCTTCAGCATTATTAATGCTGGAATAGAGCTTTCAATATTTATCTTTTTTTATAAAGTATACGGGGCGATAAAACAAGATATCAATAACATTCCTACTTAACTTCGTGGACGCGTTTTCATGAATCTCTTAGGGATCGCTTTGAAGAGTGCCAGACCAGCTACCATTGAATAATGTTATTTTCATAGTCATTTTCCCATGTATTTAGAGAGTATTCTCTGAGACACCCAGCACAACGTAAGTAACCCGAAATCAATGTTAATTGAAATAATCTAGTAGAATCAATTTCACATTTTCAGTACGAAAGTAATTTGGTTCGACTCAAATGGTTGTTTGGCTAGAAACTAGTTGATTGGGTAAATATTCGCCGCTGAACAAATTTGCTGTAAGTCATCGTGTTTGGTTTGTGACATCACGCATTCCGAGGTAATTACTGCGCTGCTCTACCTAGTTAGTAGATTAGTGAAAAAGCGTTCTAAAAAAGTGGTTCCAAATAAGTAACAGATCAATAACAAAAGATTAGTTGATCAGAATCCTTTCGCTTATATGTGATTTATATAGACTGACCGAAGGGTCGGATTTGGCCTGTTTAGGCAAAAAAAAACTGATTTGGGCTGGAGTTTGGTCAAAAAGGGGCCGAAAATTCGGCTCGATCGAAACTAGTGTCATAAAAGATATCTCAAAAATTTACTGACTCGTTCGTCTATGTATTCTATAATTTTTATGTAATCGTCGATTTATTCGATTATTTACTATTTTATGAAAGCTAAACCAATAATGAATGGAGGAAGTTTGATCTACGATTGGTGATGACTGTGGTGTGGTTGATGATGTTTTCCTTAGTGATGGAGTGTGTCCGGAGTGAAAATACGAGGATCAATGTTTTTAGACGCTGTAAAACGTATGATAATTGGCATTTGTAATACAATCCCCGCTTCTACAATGTCATAGATTGTAAGTTTTGTTTTCTGTACCTGGACGATGTGATCGCTAAGCGACATTTTTTTTTTTTTTTAATAATCTACGATTGGTAATTTATCTAACTGTAAAATTCACCCAATCCTTCCCTGCTTGGTTTGTTCATTTTCTGAACCGATTTTTTTTTGGTACCCGAAAAAGATAAGTAATAGGTGCTTTTAATATAATCGTAATTGACTATATCGACTTCTATAAATAGTCTAGCCTCTTCTTTTTTCTTCTCTTTCTCTGCCAGAAACCGTGTGAAAGTAAAACAGTAAAAATTATAGCTTATAGCACTCACTACTAGCACTATATTAGTGAAAGAATTTTCAGAATCGGTTTAGTAGTTTCAGAGATTACCTCTACGTACATACAAACCTACAAATTGTACCTCTTTATAATATTAAGATTCAGCCACAAAAACAAATATAATGTTAACCCAGTACCCTGATTTCAGTTAAAAACTCTTATTGGGCAGAAATTAGATAATTAATTACTAATTAATTATGAACTTGAAAAGTCGCACCCGTCGCACTAAAAAAGAGGAAACATACTGATAAAACATGTTTTATCACACATTCATCACGTCATTCGCATGAGTCAAACCCAATAAACGATTTATACATAGTGATAACA